>CM060987.1:31459875-32059875 GCA_030765065.1 Deroplatys truncata | reverse complement strand
TGTTATTATATTTTATATTATATAATTTGACTGATATTATTTAAGTGTTAAAAATATTGCCTCAATGTATGTTGCCTTTACATGCAATAATAGCCAAAACTGATATACCTTAGGAACCACACAGAAAAGGTAATATTTTGAATATTAATTAATTTCACCCTAGGGAGGGGTTCCAGTTGGGAGCAAAATAAAAAAAGAAATCGGAATGGTTTAAATGTAATCAACTAATCAACATTGAGCCAAATACACAAATGCTTTACAAATATTGCAACTTACACAGAATTAGTATTGTAGGCCCTTTCCTATATCACCTACTGCTCCCAACAGAATTTTCTTATTTTGTTTTAAAAAAAATATTAGATAACAAAAGTACCTACACAATCATAATGCTTGTTAGAAGTTGTATGGCTTAATTTCAATTGGACGAACATTTAATAAGTTAAAGCAATTTTTGATTACTATTATTTGTGCATGTAAGCCAATTATCAGAAGAGACGGTAGAGTTCCGATTGCAGGTAAGCATGAGTTTGTGTAATGTTAAATCTTTTAATTATATTTTAATTTATTATTAATAATTTTATTATCGATTTCAAAACATTACGACATATAAGTTGCAAAGAGAGAGGATATGGAGAGTGGAAAGGGGATAATAATAGTAATAATAATACTATTATTATCATTATTATTATTATTATTATTATTATTATTATTATTATTTAAGACTAGCGTTCTCGCAACTGGCCATATCTCTTGCTAATAATTAATACAACAGAATGCCTGAAAACTGCTTAATATAATGAACCTAACTTTTTAATTTCAAACAATAATTTTACATGAAATTTAATTTAATGGACAATGTGCTGTAATACATACATAGAACTTGGTCATTTCTATTTAGTTTTTTCCATGGGTTAATCAATTTCTATACAGCAGATTAACAATCAAATTAAATTTCCGCTACAGTTGTTGTTTAAAATTAGTTTAATTGGTGTCAAAAAGGATTATCTATCAAATTTAATATCCTGTAAATCTGTTACTTTAAATAAAAAAAGTTATAGGTATCCATTATGATGCGTAGAAGTTGTCATTCTGCTGTATTAATTATTCTTAAGAGAAGATGTAAAAGAGCATTTACTCCTACATTCTTAGCTGATTTTCTTGTTCAGTTAGTACTTTTGTTCGCTATCCCACTTCATTAAGTAGAGCTTATACTCCCTCGTTTACGTTATTTTTCACATAGATTATTAAGAATATACTTTCTTCGTTATCAATTTGGCGGAGGGTAATGGATTTTTTCGGCCATAAAAATCCTTAGCATTGCTTCCTTCGAAAGGGAAGTAAAGCCGGTGATCCCGTGTCGTAGAGTTATGGCATGTAAAAGAACCTCAAGCCTGATAAAGGGGTCTCTGAGCAAAATTACCGGTCTTTCACTCCAATGTAGAATGGGGCGCTAAGTACCTTAGCAGTTAAAGAGTGTTCATAAATAAAAACTCAATACAATGTTAGTTATCAATTGCTTTGGATACAGTTCCATTGATCGGTTAAGCCATTGGCACTAATGCGTAACAGCTCCATATAATTTATATAATTGTCAATAGGTAGCATTACTAAGCATTACACATTTGGTCTGTCTCCAGACGTCTGTACCACAAAATGTGAAAAGCAAAATTCGACCCAAACCGGAATGTCTATGTGAGCTCCGACAAATACTGCGACCGTTACCACTTATTGCGATTGAAAAACGTGTAAAATCAGATTATTGTACAAGCTGATCACACCATTTCTACGCACTTATTTTAATCGATTTCAAACGAGATGGCGATGTTCACTTTTGCAGTTCATTGTAGCAGCTTGTTGTGTAAAATAAAATAGAAGATCGGGTTTCAAATTTTCAGTCGTTTGTGAAAAATTCATGTACCTACAAGTTTTCCGTTTTTTCTTTTAAAATACTTGTTTAGAATTAACGAATTCTTTACACATTTATTCAAAACAATAGCATGAATTCAGCTGTACAAATAATGGGCTTGGATAGACTCTCCGGACTTTTCAATATAACGAAATATAATGGTGGATTTAGGAAGCTGATGAGGCAACAATGCAGGTATATAACTTTTATAAATTAATGATTCATATATTCCATTTATGTATTTCATTTCAGTGTTTCTTCAAAATAGAGATTATTAACTTTATTTTAAAGTGTGCATTATGATATGAGCATTGCAATTGCACAAAATAGTAAAATATCTGGATTTTTATTTCAGAATTTTACAAAATACTTAGGTGTTAGTTTCTTAGGGGCTTAATTTATAAATTAATAAATAATGCATAGTTTCAGACTGCTAAACTCTAGGTAAGAGAAATGTACGTTAGATGTATCCCCGGTATTGTTATATAGGTACAGATTTGCTGTTATTGCCATTGAATAAGGGCTACTGCTGTATTTATCGATTCAGATTTTACAGCAAAAAATACTAAATCCAGTAAAAAGTGCATGTAAAATAATCCGGAATGTTGAAGGAGTGAATCACTAGATGTTTCTCGAATGAAGTGATGTGGCTCACTTACCCACCCTTACATAGCAGAAACCACAGTCATTTTGAGCTGGAAGCCCTACAACAATCGCTAAATCAATGTTGCCAACGTTGGTAAGCGCTAATGTGGATCATTGGAGTTTCACTTCACACATCCTGCGGCTACGCGTTACAATGTATGATATTTGTGTTCTGGGATAAAATAGTATGTATCCGTGTGTTATATAAGTATGGTGATTCCCAACCACTGATAGATACAGGAGTATTGCCGCACCTTACTAGATATGGGTACCAAGCCAAGAGCATCTGCAGTAATCAGACAATACCAAAACAGGATGGCCGCCGTATCTAACTCAAGGCTGTACAAACAGTCATGAGTGTGCCTGGTGGGGGTTGAGGTGATTTGGACCCCCGTCAATTTCTTAGTTCGGAGCTCTTGACACACTAACAAAACAGTTGTCGACAAGTTAGAAACTTACGATATAATGAACACTTTTATAAGTAGTAATGAAAGGTGGAAACAAATGCCTGTAAAGTTGTAAATTAAAATAATTTGGAGCTTTGTTACATTACTTTGGTCTTCACTGAAAACGTTAACAAAAGTAATGGTTAAGCGGCCCTTCTTATATAGTCGTTTTTGGCAACTTTTGAAGGAATTGCTGCCAACGTGAATCATTCGAGGTTTAGACGCTCAGATCCCTCGGCTACGCCCTGTCCTTGCTTCACAGTTGCGGCCTAACTGCTACACTCCTCTCCTTCTAAAAAACATGCCTCGGCTACGCTTTGAGGCTGAG
The DNA here is from genome assembly GCA_030765065.1 of Deroplatys truncata. Taxonomy (NCBI): domain Eukaryota; kingdom Metazoa; phylum Arthropoda; class Insecta; order Mantodea; family Mantidae; genus Deroplatys; species Deroplatys truncata. The sequence continues at coordinate 32,056,550 of CM060987.1, read as the reverse complement.
GGCTCTCAGTCGTGTTTTCAGCTATGTAGGGATTTCAAATGTTGGCTTTGAAGACCAACGCAATGCAGATTACCGACGTTTTCAATGAAGACCAAAATAATGCAGCATCGCCTAATTTGCAAACCATCTCTCTTTGAAGGATCAACATCAGTAGGTTATAAAATATACTATGAACTATTATTAAACAATGAGAAATGTTAGTACCAGCCTTTTCATTACTGTTCACAGAAAATAAGTGAGTCCCATACTCCTACTATAAAATAAATTTAGCTTCCTTTCTTTTGCAAATGTTATAAATTTATCAGTAATCAAAATGGAGTGTAAAATAAGAACATACATTTTCCCCAAACTTGAGTTTTGAAAATCACAAGCCCCCCCGCACCCTCAATATTTCTTAGCCGGCCACGCCATGCGAACAGGTCAGGACAGATACCACAGTCCTTTGCGGTAAGCAGACATTGTTAAGAAGTGGTCGTAACCAAGCCTTACAATGGGGCATTGTGCTGCACCAAATTACAAGAATAAATCATCTGATGGGATTAGAATATTTAGTTTCCAAGAGATGAACAGAGTTGCAAAAAGGGTTCAAATTGTAGACGAGATAATTGGCAGCCTACGATATTCTGTACTATGTGAACTTAGTTTATCTTTACGTTTCTATGGTAAAGCTGTATAAAAAGCAATTCAAAACAGGGTGCAGCTGTCTACACAAACATTTCAGAATGGTGCGAGGAACTTAATTCGGCGCATTTCATTGAATACACATTAACCAGCAGATTATCAACAGACTGTTGAAAACTTTTTCTCACAAGTACGCAAAACGAGTGACAATCATCCCACTCCAAGTGACTCGGATGATATATGTCACACAGTACTCACATATACCAACATCCTCTAGTTATAATGTAATTACTAGTAAGTCGAAAGGCAGTTGAAGAATGTACAGAATATGATCCTCAGTTTCCAAGTGAAGTTAACCTAAATAGAATTAGATATCCGACCTGTATTACTTAGCTGGTGGGTAAACTATAAACTTGTTAGGATTTCTAAGAACACCACCCGTGAGACATGTATTGGAAGTATTCCCAGATTCGATACCCGGCGACCGCCCACTCTGACCATGGGTTTTTCGGAGTTTACCCGGGTCGTCAGGCAAATGCTGGAGTGGTTTCTTTCATTCCCCGAATTTCCTGTCCCTCCATTTCGTTCCATTAATCACTTCATTCATCCTTCACCCCGTTTGGTATATTTCAAGGTTGGAAGTGTCGGCGATGGTGTTTCAGTGCAGCTTGGCAGGGAAAAGGATGCTCTATGTACACTTTCTCCGACCCTCGGCTGGTTACCGGGCTATAGGGACCGCTCCCGGGGGGCATTGGACCCTATGCGGGGCGGGTTCCCCGGTCTGCCTGTCCGACTGCCGGGGCGTCTATAACTGCAAACTGTAGGGGCCCTATCATTGCTGTGCCGTCACTCCTGGTTCCTCTTCCTTCCTCATCCCTCCCGGGGACGCTCCCTCGTGGGGCATCGGTACAATATCCGGATTCACTAGATTTATACCCTCCGCTTCCCAATCCAATCCAATTGGAAGTATTTGTACTTCAGAACCCTCAGAGAATTTACCTCATGAATGGGTCACAACTTTTAGTAAGGGAAATTTTATACGTCCAACAGAAAGGGCATTCCATGTTTGTCACCTTGCTGAGGTAACTTTCCAGAAGCACAGCATTTCTTTTCAAACGAATATATATAAGAATATGAATTAGTTAATTTTGTGAAACTAGTATTTAATTCATGTAATGCCAAGATGTAGACTGCTTATTGTACCTAACCATAATATAACCGAGTCAATTGTTTTAAAGCTTGTATCGGTGAAATTACATATTTTGGAAGATAATATTAACAACAGCATGATCTCAAGAAATTGTGTGGAAGTAAAACTGCATTTATGTGTACTTCTGATGAGACACATCTCAAAAACAATTCTCATGTGTTACATTGACATTAATTTTCCTACCCTCTATCGTTGGTATACAAAGTATTCTTAGAAAACTTATTACTTTCTCTACTACGTATAGTAAGTAGGGGAAGTATTGTATTCCACCCAAAAATTCAATACCGAGATTTCACCGGAAATGTATGTTTTGAGGCCCCTAAAACCAAAAAAAGCATTTTTGAAAACATGTCCGTGTGTGTGTCTGTGAACAGCACAACTCAGAAACGAACAGTCGGATAAACACCAAATTTGGAATTTAGGTTCAGTATCTTCCAGAGATGCGACACGAAGGTTTTATGGAAAATCCTCCCACCCCAGATTATCCTTTACATGGAACATTTTTCGAAAATTTTAATTTTCTCAAAAATGGCTCCAACGACTTTGAATAAAATATCATATATTTAAGATATTTTCATGACAAATGAAATATATATCTTGAATTTTCTGGGAATGTCTTCAAAAGTATTCTTCATTGTGAACGATTTTTGCATAACTGGTAAATCATAAGAGATAGACAAACTTTTACTACACAAAAAATGTAGATCGCGTTAAAATACACAATTTATGTCATATACATGTTTTTGTTGAGTGAACAATTTTCGAGATATTGCTTGTTATTCCCTTAAATTTTCCAATACTTATACTTTTTCTCAAATTCCTTACTCATTTTATAATTTCTCTACTACGTACAGTAAGTAGGGGAAGTGTTGTATTCCACCCAAAAATTCGATACCCAAATTTCACCGGAAATACTTTTTTGAGACCCCTGAATCCAAAAAAAAGCATTTTTGGAAACATGCCCGTCTGTGTGTGTGTCTGTCTGTGAACAGCATAACTCAGAAACGAACAGTCGGATAAACACCAAACTTGGTATTTAGGTTCAGTATCTTCCAGAGATGCGACACGAAGGTTTTCAAGAAAATCCCCCCACCCCAGATTACCCTTTACATGGAACATTTTTCGAAAAGTTTAATTTTCTCAAAACTGGCTCTAACGATTTTGATTAAAATATCATATGTTTAGGATATTTCCATGACAAATAAAATGTATATCTTGAATTTTCTGGGAATGTCTCCAAAAGTATTCTCCATTGTGAACGACTTTTGCATAAGTGGTAAACCATAAGAGATAGACAAAATTTTGCCACACAAAAAATTTAGATCCCGTTAAAGTACACAATTTATGTCATATACATTTTTTTGTTGAGTGAACCATTTTCGAGATATTGCTTGTCATTCCCTTAAATTTTTCAATACTTATTTTCTAAAATGGGAATTCCTTATTCATTTTTACTTTCTCTACTACGTATAGTAAGTAGGGGAAGTATTGTATTCCACCCAAAATTTCGATACCGAGATTTCACGGAAATACATGTTTTGAGACTCACTGAATCCAAAAAAAGCATTTTTGGAAACATGTCCGTGTGTGTGTCTGTGTGTCTGTGTGTCTGTCTGTGTGTCTGTGTGTCTGTGAACAGCATAACTCAAAAACGAAGAGTCGGATAAACACCAAACTTGGTATTTCGGTTCAGTATCTTTCAGAGATGCGACACCAAGGTTTTCAAGAAAATCCCCCCACCCCAGACTACCCTTTACATGGAACATTTTTCGAAAATTTTAATTTTCTCAAAAATGGCTCTAACGATTTTGATTAAAATATCGTATGTTTAACATAATGTCATGAGAAATGAAATGTATATCTCGAATTTTCTGGGAATGTCTCCAAAAGTATTCTTCATTGTGAACGACTTTTGCAAAACTGGTAAACTATAAGAGATAGACAAAATGTTACTACACAAATAATGTAGATCGCGTTAAAATACACAACTTATGTCATATACATTTCTTTTGTTGAGTGAACCGTTTTCGAGATATTGCTCGTTATTTCCTTAAATTTTCCAATACTTATACTTTTTCTCAAATGCGTTATTCATTTTTACTTTCTCTACTACGTATAGTAAGTAGGGGAAGTATTGCATTCCACCCAAAAATTCGATACCGAGATTTCACCGGAAATACATGTTTTGAGACCTTCTGAATCCAAAAAAAGCATTTTTGGAAACATGTCCGTGTGTGTGTGTGTGTGTGTGTGTGTGTGTGTGTGTGTGTGGGTGTGTCTGTGTCTGTGTGTGTGTCTGTGAACAGCATAATTCAAAAACGAACAGTCGGATAAACACCAAACTTGGTATTTACGTTCAGTATCTTCCAGCGATGCGACACGAAGGTTTTCAAGAAAATCCCCCCACCCCAGAGTATCCTTTACATGGAAGATTTTTCGAAAATTTTAATTTTCTCAAAAATGGCTCTAACGATTTTGATGAAAATATCATATGTTTAAGATAGTTTCATGACAAATAAAATGTATATCTTGAATTTTCTGGGAATGTCTCCAAAAGTATTCATTGTGAACGACTTTTGCATAACTGGTAAACCATAAGAGATAGACAAAATTTTACTGCACAAAAAATGTAGATCGCGTTAAAATACACAACTTATGTCATATACATTTCTTTTGTTGAGTGAACCGTTTTGGAGATAATGCTTGTTATTTCCTTAAATTTTCCAATACTTTTTCTCAAATGGGAATTCGTTATTCATTTTTTTATGTCCTGGACATGCAAAGAGAATGGAATGCGCCACATAGCAACTTGCGTTAAAATATTTGACTATCGCTTAAAAGCTACCATATTCCCCTTGCAGCTACATGAAAATTAGCAACAAGATTAACATCTCGATATCTCGATTAACATGAAGCATATGGAGAATAGGCGTTTGTAAAATCTAGATTGTACAAGAGTAGAGAAAGTCATGTGAGTGTAACACATCAGATTTTTTTACTTTCTCTACTACGTATAGTAAGTAGGGGAAGTATTGCATTCCACCCAAAAATTCGATACCGAGATTTCACCGGAAATACATGTTTTGAGACCTCCTGAATCCAAAAAAAGCATTTTTGGAAACATGTCCGTGTGTGTGTCCGTGTGTGTGTCTGTGTGTGTGTGTGTGTGTCTGTGTGTCTGTGAACAGCATAACTCAAAAACAAACAGTCGGATAAGCACCAAACTTGGTATTTAGGTTCAGTATCTTCCAGAGATGCGACACGAAGGTTTTCAAGAAAATCCCCCCACCCCAGACTACCCTTTACATGGAACATTTTTCAAAAATTTTAATTTTCTCAAAAATGGCTCTAACGATTTTGATTAAAATATCATATGTTTAACATAATGTCATGAGAAATGAAATGTATATCTCGAATTTTCTGGGAATTTCTCCAAAAGTATTCTTCACAATGAACGAATTTTGCATAACTGGTAAACCATAAGAGATAGACAAAATTTTACTACACAAAAAATGAAGATCGCGTTAAAATACACAACTTATGTCATATACATTTCTTTTGTTGAGTGAACCGTTTTAGAGATATTGCTTGTTATTTCCTTAAAATTTCCAATACTTATACTTTTTCTCATATTCGTGATTCATTTTTTACTTTCTCTACTACGTATAGTAAGTAGGGGAAGTATTGTATTCCACCCAAAATTTCGATACCGAGATTTCACCGGAAATACATGTTTTGAGACTCACTGAATCCATAAAAGAATTTTTGGAAACATGTCCGTGTGTGTGTCTGTCTGTGTGTCTGTGTGTCCGTCTGTGTGTCTGTGTGTCTGTGAACAGCATAACTCAAAAACGAAGAGTCGGATAAACACCAAACTTGGTATTTAGCTTCACTATCTTTCAGAGATGCGACACGAAGGTTTTCAAGAATATCCCCACCCCAGACTACCCTTTACATGGAACATTTTTCGAAAATTTTAATTTTCTCAAAAACGGCTCTAACGATTTTGATTAAAATATCATATGTTTAAGATATTGTCATGACAAATAAAATGTATATCTCGAATTTTCTGGGAATGTCTCCAAAAGTATTCTTCGTTATAAACGACTTTTTCATAACTGGTAAACCATAAGAGATAGACAAAATTTTACTACATGAAAAATGTAGATCGCGTTAAAATACACAATTTATGTCATATACATTTCTTTTGTTGAGTGAACCGTTTGCGAGATATTGCTTGTTATTCCCTTAAATTTTCCAATACTTATACTTTTTCTCAAATTCGTTATTCATTTTTTTTATGTCCTGGACATGCAAGGAGAGTGCAATGCGCCACATAGCAACCAGCGTTAAAATATTTGACTATCGCTTAAAACCTACCATATTCCCCTTGCATCTACAAGAAAATTATCAATAAGATTGACATCTTGATATCTCCATTAACATGAAGCATATGGAGAATAAGCGTTTGTAAAAATAGTTTGTACAAGAGTAGAGAAAGTCATGTGAGTGTAACACATCAGATTTTTACTTTCTCTACTACGTATAGTAAGTAGGAGAAGTATTGCATTCCACCCAAAAATTCGATACCGAGATTTCACCGGAATTACATGTTTTGAGACCTCCTGAATCCAAAAAAAGCATTTTGGAAACATGTCCGTGTGTGTGTCTGAGTGTGTGTGTGTGTGTGTCTGTGTGTGTGTGTGTGTGTGTGTGTGTGTGTGTGTGTGTGTTTGTGTGTGTCTGTGTGTCTGTGAACAGCATAACTCAAAAACGAACAGTCGGACATGCACCAAACTTGGTATTTAGGTTCAGTATCTTCCAGAGATGCGACACGAAGGTTTTCAAGAAAATCCCCCCACCCCAGACTACCCTTTACATGGAAGATTTTTCGAAAATTTTAATTTTCTCAAAAATGGCTCTAACGAATTTGATGAAAATATCATATATGTAAGATAATGTCATGAGAAATGAAATGTATATCTCGAATTTTCTGGGAATGTCTCCAAAAGTATTCTTCATTGTGAACGTCTTTTGCATAACTGGTAAACCATAAGAGATAAACAAAATGTTACTACACAAAAAATGTAGATCGCGTTAAAATACACAACTTATGTCATATACATTTCTTTTGTTGAGTGAACCGTTTTCGAGATATTGCTTGTTATTTCCTTAAATTTTCCAATACTTATACTTTTTCTCATATTCGTGATTCATTTTTTACTTTCCCTACTACGTATAGTAAGTAGGGGAAGTATTGCATTCCACCCAAAAATTCGATACCAAGATTTCACCGGAAATACATGTTTTGAGACCTCCTGAATCCAAAAAAATCATTTTTGGAAACATGTCCGTGTATGTGTCTGTGTGTGTGTGTGTGTGTGTGTGTGTGTGTGTCTGTGAACAGCATAACTCAAAAACTAACAGTCGGATAAACACCAAACTTGGTATTTACGTTCAGTATCTTCCAGAGATGCGACACGAAGATTTGCAAGAAAATCCCCTCACCCCAGACTACCCTTTACATGGAACATTTTTCGAAAATTTTAATTTTCTCGAAAATGGCTTTAACGATTATGATGAAAATATCATATGTTTAAGATAATGTCATGAGAAATGAAATGTATATCTCGAAATTTCTGGTAATGTCTCCAAAAGTATTCTTCATTATGAACGACTTTTGCATAACTGGTAAACCATAAGATATAGACAAAATTTTACTACACAAAAAATGTAGATCGCGTTAAAATACACAATTTATGTCATATACATTTCTTTTGTTGAGTGAACCGTTTTCGAGATATTGCTTGTTATTTCCTTATATTTTCCAATACTTATACTTTTTCTCAAATTCGTTATTCATTCTTACTTTCTCTACTACGTATAGTAAGTAGGGGAAGTATTGTATTCCACCCAAAATTTCGATACCGAGATTTCACCGGAAATACATGTTTTGAGACTCACTGAATCCAAAAAAAGCATTTTTGGAAACATGTCCGTGTGTGTGTCTGTCTGTGTGTCGGTGTGTCTGTTTGTGTGTCTGTGTGTCTGTGAACAGCATAACTCAAAAACGAAGAGTTGGATAAATACCAAACTTAGTATTTAGGTTCAGTATCTTTCAGAGATGCGACACGAAGGTTTTCAAGAAAATCCCCCCACCCCAGACTACCCTTTACATGGAACATTTTTCGAAAATTTTAATTTTCTCAAAAACGGCTCTAACGATTTTGATTAAAATATCATATGTTTAAGATATTGTCATGACAAATAAAATATATATCTCGTATTTTCTGGGAATGTCTCCAAAAGTATTCTTCATTATGAACGACTTTTTCATAACTAGTAAACCATAAGAGATATACAAAGTTTTACTACATGAAAAATGTAGATCGCGTTAAAATACACAATTTATGTCATATACATTTCTTTTGTTGAGTGAACCGTTTGCGAGATATTGCTTGGTATTCCCTTAAATTTTCCAATACTTATACTTTTTCTCAAATTCGTTATTCATTTCTTTTATGTCCTGGACATGCAAAGAGAATGGAATGCGCCACATAGCAACAGCGTTAAAATATTTGACTATCGCTTAAAATCTACCACATTCCCCTTGCATCTACAAGAAAATTATCAATAAGATTGACATCTCGATATCTCCATTAACATGAAGCATATGGAGAATAAGCGTTTGTAAAAATAGTTTGTACAAGAGTAGAGAAAGTCATGTGAGTGTAACACATCAGATTTTTTTGTCTTGGATATGCAAAGCGTTATAATCTATGGCAAACGGAATGGTGCTGCACCTAGCAACCAGCTATTAAGAGATATGTATGTGCTTAAAGGCTACTGTTTTTCTATATTGCCCTTGTAAATATATTTTCCCCTTACATCTACAAGAAAATTAGCAATAAGATAGAGTCTGCAAATGTTTATCTCGATTAACATGAAAAAGATGGAGAATAAGCGTTTGTAAATATAGTTTGTACAAGAGTAGAGGAAGTCATGTGAGTGTAACACATCAGATTTTTTTTTGAGTGAACCATTTTCGAGATATTGCTTGTTATTCCCTTAAATTTTTCAATACTTTTTTTCTCAAATGGGGAATTCCTTATTCATTTTTACTTTCTCTACTACGTACAGTAAGTAGGGGAAGTATTGCATTCCACCCAAAAATTCGATACCGAGATTTCACCGGAAATACATGTTTTGAGACCTCCTGAATCCAAAAAAAGCATTTTTGGAAACATGTCCGTGTGTGTGTCTGTGTGTGTGTGTCTGTGTGTGTGTCTGTGTGTGTGTGTGTCTGTGAACAGCATAACTCAAAAACGATCAGTCGGATAAACACCAAACTTGGTATTTAGGTTCAGTATCTTCCAGAGATGCGACACGAAGGTTTTCAAGAAAATCCCCCCACCCCAGACTACCCTTTACATGGAACATTTTTCGAAAATTTTAATTTTCTCAAAAATGGCTCTAACGATTTTGATGAAAATATCATATGTTTAAGATAATGTCATTAGAAATGAAATGTATATCTCGAATTTTCTGGGAATGTCTCCAAAAGTATTCTTCATTGTGAACGACTTTTGTATAACTGGTAAACCGTAAGAGATAGACAGAATTTTACTACACAAAAAATGTAGATCGCGTTAAAATACACAACTTATGTCATATACATTTCTTTTGTTGAGTGAACCGTTTTCGAGATATTGCTTGTTATTTCCTTAAATTTTCCAATACTTATACTTTTTCTCAAATTCGTTATTCATTTTTTTTGTCCTGGACATGCAAAGAGAATGGAATGCGCCACATAGCAACCAGCGTTAAAATATTTGACTATCGCTTAAAAGCTACCATATTCCCCTTGCATCTACAAGAAAATTACTAATAAGATTGACATCTCGATATCTCGATTAACATGAAGCATATGGAGAATAAGCGTTTGTAAAAGTAGTTTGTACAAGAGTAGAGAAAGTCATGTGAGTGTAACACATCAGATTTTTTTGTCTTGGATATGCAAAGAGTATTAATCTGTGGCAAAGTGAATGGTGCTGCACCTAGCAACCAGCGATTCCGAGATATGTATATGTTTAAAGGCTACTGCATTTCTATATTGCCCTTGTAAATACATATTCCCCTTACATCTACAAGAAAATTAGCAATTAGATAGAGTCTGCAAATGTTTGTCTCGATTAACATGAAGTAGATGGAGAATAAGCGTTTGTAAAAATAGTTAGTATAAGAGTAGAGAAGGTCATGTGAGTGTAACACATCAGATTATTTGTCTTGGATATGCAAAGATCTGTGGCAAAGAGGGTGGTGCTGCACCTAGCAACCAGCTATTAAGAGATATGTCTGTGCTTAAATGCTATTGTATTTCTATATTGCCTTTGCAAATACAAAACAAGGGGAACATAGTACGCCTTAAGCAAAAGTGAAATATTTTTTAGAACTGGACGCTATGTGTAAAATGTAATTCTCTTTGCATGTCAAATGATCGTTTCTGCAAATGTTTATCTCGATTAATATGAAATAGATGGAGAATAAGAGTTTATAAAAATAGTTTGCACAAGAGTAGGGAAAGTCATTAGATTTTTTTCTATCTACTTCACTTTAATCGAGATAACCTTTGCAGAAATAGCTACATTACACATTTCGTTATAGATACAAAAAAAAATTAAAATGAGTTTTATTTATGGACGTTCTTTAACTGCTGTGGTCCTTAGCGTCCCTTCTATATCGGGCGTAAAATACCGGTAATTTTGCTCAGATGCCTCTTTATCAGGTTTGAGGTCCTTTTACGTGCCGTAAATCTACGACATGGGACCGTCAGCTTTACTTCCATGCTAAGGATTTTTAGCCCGAAAAATCCATCGACCTCCGCCGGGTTTGAACCCGCGACCTGGGAAATAGATACAAAGCGAGTAGCAACAGTTAAATGTGTAAGAACTGCACGCTATATAACTACTGGCCTTAAAATTCCATACTCTTTCCATGCAATCGCGAGAAACGACTGAATACTGAAAGGGCTTAAAAAGAAAGATAAAAACTGCTGAACAATTCGAACCATTAATAACAGATATCTCGGAAGTGGCGTATACCACAAAAAAGTTATCTGAAATAAATGGTGTTTTTCCAAAGAGATCCTCATTTTTGTCTAGTACGTTTTCGTCTATGGCTTAACGTTTACCCGTTATACAGGATTCTACAAAATTCCTTCTGAATGAAGAAGACTTCACAGGCTATTCGCAGAAAATTCAATATATAGATTTCATTTGTCATATGAATATCTTTAATGTATGATATTTTAATCAAAATCATTGGAGCCACGTTTGAGAAAATCGAAAATACCAAAAAAATGTTCCATGCAAAGCGCAATTTGTGGGGGGGGATTTCTTAGTGTAATCTTTGGAGGCTACTGAACTTATATACCAAGTTTGGTAGTTAACCGATTTTTCGTTTTTGAGTTCTCGCGTTCACAGACAGACCGACGCACAGCCATAGACGCACACACACACACACATGGACGTTGTTCTAAAATTGCTTTATTCTTATTATTATAATCATCATTATTATTACTATTTAGGGAGTCTCAAAACACATATTTCTGGTGAAATCTCGGCACCGAATTTTTGGGTGGAATACCTTCCTCTGCTTAGGTACTACCTTGGGTTGAGTAGAAGCGCCAGTGTAATACAATAAAAGCACACTATATTACTTATGTAATTGCTGATATACTTCCAAAAAAGAAAACCTGTATATAGTATTAAAAAGCGTTACAATGCGGAAAACTGTGAGAGACGGAAATATCATTAAAAGGTTTGAACGTAATAATCGTTTATAATTATTATGAGATAACATAACCTATGCACAATAACATGGCATGTGGCTACTTGGTTTTACAAGGCGTTGTTAAGTTACCTAGGAAAATAAATGAATGTTGTATAGAGTTGATGAATTGTAGACGTGCTAGTTGTACTATATTTAAATTGTTTTGTTGCTATTTTAAGTTTTAAATTATTCTAAAACTTAAAACCAAGTTTACCAAGTATACTGGCAAATAAACTCAACCACATTGTTCAGTGTTATTGAACATTTTATAGAATAGCTTTGTATATACAGTCAGGCTATGGATAACAAGAATATTCTTAGAAATAACATGCATAGTAGGTACCAGCTACATCCGAGGTTGCACTTTTTTCCGCCATTGCCAGTATATTTCCCCCTTTGTTACGAGGGTGACATTGAAAAGTTTTATAAAATCAAATAGGGATTATTTTTAAAATATTTAAATAATTTTATTGTTTTTAAAAATATTCCCCTTTAACATCAATACATTTTTGCATTCGATGAAACCAGTCCTTAAAGCAATGATGCCACTCTTCTTGAGGCATTTCAGGAACCAGGTTTTTATATGTTGCACTGCTTCATTTGATGCCGAAAAGGTTATTCCACGCATTTTATCTTTATTTTTTGGAAACAAAAAGAAATCACAAGGTGCTCGGTCAGGGCTGTATGGTGGAGGGTCCACGGTGCTGATCTTTAGGGCATCCTGATACTCAGTTGTTAATTTTGCTGAATACGAAGATGCATGTCATGATGTAGCATTATTTTTCCTTTTGTGTGTTTTTCACGAAATTTTTAAAAACAATTTGCTGTAAACAGATGTTTGTGTACCAATCGCAGTAACGGCACGTCTATCTTCTAATGCTATAGTAGCAATATGGCACGTTTTAAAAACAAACTCGCAATCATCTTACCAGCACAATGAATTCGTCAGACATTTGTAGGCTTAGGTTCTGTTCGAAGGACCCATTGAACCGCTTGACTTTTCTTTTCAGAATCATAGCAATAAATCCAAGATTCATCACCAGTAACGATACTCCAAAACAAATTTGAAGTGCGGCCTTGGAATTTTTCCAGAGTTTTTCTGCGCCAATCAATGTTGTTGTTTTTAATCGGGAGTCAGTTTGCGCGGAATCCATCGACAAAGTTTTCGCACACCTGTTGATGTAGAATGTTTTGGATTTGATGCCATTGCCCCTGTCGCCCGAATAAGTTCATAAGATGTCATTACTAGCATTGCTCAAACAGCGGCAATATTTTCATTAGTAACAGCAGTCTCGGGCGTTATTAGTCGTTCTCCGTGGACTAGTGGTATCGTGCTAGCCTCTAGTTCCCAAGGTCGCGGGTTCAAACCCAGCGGAGGGCGATGGATTTTTGCGGGCGTAAAACTCCATAGCACGGCTTCCTTCGGAAGGGAAGTAAAGCCGGTGGTCCCGTGTCGTAGTTTTACGGCACGTAAAAGAACCTCAAGCCTGATAAAGAGGCCTCTGAGCAAAAAATTACCGGTGTTTCATGCTCAATATAGAATGGGACGCTAAGGACTATAGTAGTTACAGAGCGTCCATAAATAAAAAAAAAGTCTCGGGCGTCCTTCACGAAATTGACCGCTAAGAAAAAACCGATCTCTTTTGAATTCGTTGCGCCAAATATAAATTGTTGCCTTAGATGTGACTTTTTCACCAAATATAACCCGATCTTCATATTGTTTAGGCGTTAATAACGATTTAAAATCGTAAAAAATCATAGCCCAGAAATGTTCTCTAGTCAAATTCATTTTTGGGTTAACACAAAAACGATGATAATTAACGAACTATTAGAGCAAACAAACTACACCGCAATCAAGTCGCAAAACATTAGAAAGTAGATGTCAAACATAAACACATTTCATTTGTTTTTAGAAATATGGCATTCTTACAATTTTCAGTATCGCCTTTGTACCTATAAATTTAGATACATTTAAATTAACATAATAGAAAGGGTAATCTGATGGAAAATAAAATATTTTACCTTAACTTTGAAATAATTTGCGTTTTCTTCATCAAGAATGCTTTATGTGAAGCTCGTATTCCTGGGCTAATGGAGCCAATGAGGAGTGTAGTGGGAGAGGGAGCTATGCCACTTTGACAAGAAATGGAAATAAATTGGGTTTTCTAAATCATTGTGTTTGAGGCATTATTTGTACAATAAACGGTTAACCTTTTACTTCTTAAATTATTGTTACGTAAATTATTTAATAGGAAAACTATGGATGTCAATATAAAAAGCATATGTTATGAACAAGTATGGCATAATTTTTGTACGGAAAATAAAACATTTTAAACTGGCATAACAAAGAATTTTATCCTGGCTTAAATACTGTTTTCTGAATGTAAATGATGTTGGCAAGCTTACATATCAACTACTTATAAACAAATTCATATCCCTCTGGTTTATTTTCACTGTCCAATGTTTCTGTAGATTTTAGTTTTCGGTAAACACCATAAAAAATGTAGGAATATGTGGCATTATTGCCATGAGGTCTTTTAACTTGGGGGATGATATGGGCCATCTGTATGGTTAGAGTAATGGTATTTCTTCAGAAAGTTAAATCTTGTAAGGATGATCAAGCGTGGGGTCTCCTGGTCTTTGAACAACGACCTGGCATCTTCTTGAAGAGCTCCAATCTATGCCACTGTTCAACATCTGAATAGGTGTATTTGAAAAAAGAGCATGTCTGGTTGTTTATCAAATTTCACAGCAGTTATTTTCCTGATTTTTAAAGCTAGCACCTTAAGTCTACCTCTATGGTGCGGGGGGAGGGGGGTAGGGTGTCTGCCTCATATTCAAGAGATCCCGAGTTCGAATCTGGGTGAGTTACCTCAATAAGGTTTTTTTCAGGGTTTTCCCTTATCCTGAGAAGACGAATGTTGGGTAACTTTAATCTATACGGATCCCGGGCTCATTTGAGCATCATTGCACCCATTTTATTCATTCGTCCGATATGACCCATCAAGTTAAAGGATGTTAAGCTTATAATAATAATACCAGTTACTGCAAACTTCACACTTTACTATGTTATTATTTAACTGTTGAAAATCCCTGAAATATTTTGTTTTCATTTGAATGACCTTAAACAGAATTCTGTCGTCCTCCGTGGTGTAGTGGTTACCATGCTAGCTTCTAGTTCCCGAGGTCGCGGGTACAAACCCGGCGGAGGACGATGGATTTTTTCGGGCGTAAAAATCCTTAGCATGGTTTCCTTCGTAAGGAAAGTACAGCCAGTGGTCCCGTGTTATACACTATTGTTTGTGAAATTTGCAACAGCAAGAAGGAAACGGATGAATTCAATGAATTTAATACCACAGCTTAGGTACATGACAAGTAACAAACGATAAACATTTCAAATCTATACATGACCTTGTGCCCTAATATTCAGCATTTGGTGTGGCCTCACTGCTCTGCAATTAGAGCTGCTATACGCCGTTGCATTGAATAAAAAAGGTTCTGAAAAAGTTCCTGAGGGATTTCGCTCCACGCAGTTTGTATATGAGCCTACAAACCCGCGACACTGGTTACTGGAGGACCGTGACGCACCAGGTGCCGACCAAGTATATCCCACACATGTTCTATGGGCGACATGTCAAGCGAACGTGCAGGCCAGTGAAGCAATGGTACCCGTTGCTCCTCGAAGAAGGCTTGCACATTCCTTGCAATATGTGGCCGGACATTGCCCTGTTAAAATGTGGCCTGTGGAGATGCCCGAAGCAGGGGAGTACCTCAGGCTCTACTACCACCGTTAGATACCAGTTCCTGTTCAAAGTTCCCTCAATTCGTAAGAGGCGAGATCGGTTGTTGTAACCATGGCGCCGCAAACCATCACACCTGGTGTTTGTCGGCTCTGCCGCTCAACAATGCAGCCCAGGTTGCGCTCACCATGGTACCGCCAGACACGCATACGGTCATCGCTGTAGGACACGTTGAAGCGGGACTCGTCCGAAAAGACTACATTTTGCCGCTCAGCACCCCAGAGACGGTGTTCACGTGCCCATTGCAGTCGGAGGAGCTTGTGGTTTCTGGACAATGGAAGCCGACGTAATAGCATGCATGCAACCAATCCAACCTGCAGCAGACGGCGACGAACCGTTGATGCAGACAAGTTCACACCTGTTGTAGTGCTCAGCGTCGAGCCAACGCTGTGGATGAAACTGTACGGTCCGTTATGGCCATGCGGACAAGATGACAACCTTCATCTATCCACTGCTCCCACACACGCATCACTGACGAAACAGCATACCCTGTACGAGCCGAAATGTCACGGTATGACAAACCCGCTTCCCTGAGACCGATCATTCTGCCCCGTTCGAACTCACTCACATTGCGATATGGCTCCCTTTGATGTCCACAAGGCATACTCGCACTCACTTTATTGTTTCCACCTTGTTTGACAGCTCTGCACTGACTACACTGCGGGCAATACTGACCTTGTCGGACCGACATGGGAGGGCTCTGTTGGGCCTACGTGTACCCCATCTCTCTGCAAACCTAATCACTTATTGCTTGCACACTCTTCTACACTTCCACCAAGTTTGGAATTATTCGGAAAATTCTTTCTTGCTGTTGCAATTTTCACAAACGGCAGTGTAGATATACGGCACATAAAAGAACCTCAAGTTTGATAAAGAGGCCCCTGAGCAAAATTAGCGGCCTTTCACGCCCAATATAGAGTGGGACGCTAAGGACCATATTAGTTAAAGAGAGTCCATAAATTAAACTTAATTTATTTTTTATTTATTTATTTTTTTGACTCTGGCAATTTCCACAACTTCATACCATTGATCAGGTGTGTAAATACGGTCTGCTTCTCGAACTTTCTTTTCTGCAACAAAACCTCAATCACTGGGTAAATAGATATGTTCAGAACAAGGGAATGTGTTGAATTGAGTCCTTTGGCAAGGAGAGAATAATACACATTAAACACTATTGTTTTTGTTTTGTCCAGCATAAGAGCCTGAAAAACAGTAAGTGGCATTGCTCCTCCTCTCACCCAAAATACTCAACTTTCCGGTCTTTCACGCCTTATACACAATGGGATGCTAAGAAGCATGGTATTTAAAGAGCGTCCATAAATAAAAACTCAATTTCCATGTGATAACATACTCCTTATCTGATTTTGAATGCCGCGTGATGATGCGACAATTTTAAAACAGTATATTTTACCTGCTTCTGATTCTGTTATAGGCTGGTTCACAACCAACGAAAACGAGAAAGTTGAAATACATGTATTCAAATGGGAGCGTTCACAATCGACGGAAAGCCTTCCCGGGCCCCGGGAACGGGAAAGAAAAGCTGCCCAACCTTTAACTTTCTGGTTCTCGTTCCCGGCCACGGCATATTAGATCCATATTGTGCATATTAGACTCTTCACTCTAGAGATTATTCTAGGCGGCCGTGACATGAAACAGCTGGAAACATGAAACTGGAAGAAATTAACAGTAAATGTGCTTCCTAGCCTCATCCCGACACTCGCAAAACCAATGAGCGTTAGTTCCTCTGTTGAAAGGGTCATTTGTAGTTTATATGCAACTCAAATCTGGCTATTACCTAAAAAAACAACGGCAAAAGCTATAAAGAACAGCAAAAACCGGTGGAAATTAAAAAATAACAACAAAAAGCTTTAAATAAAGGAATGAAAGCTTGGCACAACTAGAGGGGTCGGAAATGTAATGGATATACATTTAGATAATCTTTACTCTATCGCATTTTGACGTTGGCTAACCCGCGTTATGTTGGCTAAATTGGAAGTAGACGAAAAAATATAATTGGCCAGTTAAAAACAAATGAAATCCCAATGCGCAAAATTGACATGCATTCCCGTTCTCGTTTCCGTTCTGGTTACCGTTCTCGGGCGGTTGTGAATCAGCCTTATCTCGTAGCTCTTCTGCTGTCTCGTGTGCCAGCTACTCCAGAGGTAGAGCTACGAACACTTTTTCTCAGGGTATGCGTGGGCATAGTGTAAAAGATAATACCAGTTTAAACTGACTGAGACATTTACTGTGATCTAATACTTGAGCTATTGAAGCGAGTTGTCGACCGTTTGAAGATAAAATGAAACTGATTATGAATATTGGCACTCGAAACTATAACAATTGGCTTATTATAACTGCTAACTTCTGCAGTATCAATGTTACGGTTTGAAATAACTGTTTCCCTAATACAAGAAACTAGAAGCGTAAATTTCCGTGCGTCACTAAAATGCTTATCTGCAAAACCCCTCGCGATGGCCGCTAAACTTTTCAACTCAGGCTTGTTACATTATACGTTGATTTAATATACTAAAATTATTGATTGCAATTATTTCTTTACCTTACTATCATTTCTTTATTTAATTATTTATATCTTCCCGTCAATAACGACGGTATCACATGTTTCACATTAAATCGGCGATGTCACAGCAAGCGCATTTATTTCACCCATTTGTGGGCTAACAGTGCTGGTGATGAACACAATACGTAAATGAAAACAAACTACCTCTGAGTTGGTATGGCCAGGGACACTGTGGTGTACAAACTACACGAAACGTGGACTGAGAAATTTGGCTGTTTCTCTATGGCATTACTTATGCCTTGCCAGTAACAATAAATATACACCGATTATGCAACAATGCGGCTATGTAACAATGTCCTTTCAGCCATTATTGTACAGGTATGGCGACAAAATTTTAAATAATATGTTATTTTTTCATAGGTTTGATTGCTATGAGAACAGTTGTTGACTTGTTTAACAGCTTTCTCCGCAATTTACACAGCTACTGTAACAAATGAAATTCTAATTATTTAATTAGGTGTTCAAAATGCTCCCCATTTACCATCTGGCAGTGCTAAGTCGAAGTGTAAATTCCTGTTGAACATTTTCAATGGTGGTATATTTCTGCATTGTTTCCTGATCCTTGTTTTTAACTCTTCCATATAAGCACGCCTCATAAGGACTCGACATTTTATGTATCAAGAAGAGAGAGATGTGTTCCCATAGCAACCAAACCTTTTGTATGAGACAAACGAAGTTATTTATGCAACTAAATAACTACATTTCAGAAAAAAAATTAAAAAATGTATGTTGCCATTTAAAATTTTTGTCGATGACGTTACACATGTAACAATAATGGCTGAAAATTTTATTTCTTTTTTGTAAAATTTCCCTTTCAAAGTATTAAATTTGGCATGTCCGAACCGTTTTTAAAAAGCTTGATTAATTTTAATTTTATTTCCAGTACTCCTTGCTTATGGAAGACTCTGTATAACATAACAGTGTATACTACCATCGCATTTCTTGGAATAGTATACTTTGCCATGTTACGCATACTTTCAGATGCACTTGTGTTTGTCGTGTAATACGAGGTATTTAAGACACAAGGACAGATACGCTTAGCGGTTAATCGAGACTTCACCGGTTGTTTATTTTGTGACTTACTGCAAAGGGATCTGCTGCATGTGCGTTGAGCACATTTGGCAGTTTTCCGATTTGGCGGAATGGTCCCGGGTTCGATGCTAGCTCAGGGACTCGCATGGATCTTGAACTTAGGGTTGGTAGTTAATACGAATAGTTCATTTTCCTGTCCGTTTATTTCCCGTTACCGTTTTAAAATCGACTCCTGATATTACCTCACCACACACACACGCGCGCATTTCTTTAATGCTGTGCTTCATACCATCGCCCCTATCCACCGGCACTCACACTTGTTTTCAGAACCATCTCCAAGGAAATACAGCGAAGAAGTGGTTTCTAAACTCTCCTGTTTCTTTATTTAACATTTTCTATCTCTCCATTTCACTATCAGACGATTTCTACCTTCTTTCTTATTGGATACCTGGAGCTATCGGACCTTTTTCTACACATCTGCTTTTCAGGCGACCTAATGGTACACTAACAAATCGTCTTCTGCTCTCACTTAGCTACAATTGAGGGGGGAAAACAAACCCCATTTCCTGCCCATGCTGCTGGCACTGTCTTTTCAACCCATTTTCACCTTTACGTAGTACTGACTTCCCAGTCTTATTTAATAATACCATTCCTACTGTTATTAATATTTATTTTCCCTGTGGCTATCATTTTATACTTAGCTACGCAGAACGTACTGTCTCATATAACAGTGAAAGGTTAATAAATTAGATAATATACAACTGCAATTAAATATATATGCACCTGAACACATTAGAAATTTGAGAGAAAGGTAAGACAAATTAACTAAATGATGTTAAACCTTTCCAGGACAAACGATGTTAAATGTGGCGAGTGGATTGAAGAAGCCCTGAACAACAGTTGTAAAACCTACTCTGGTAAGCTGAAAATAGAAATATTATAATAATATTTAGTCATAATATTATAAGTCACACTGATCATAATTTCAAGTCTTTACAAGGTTTCCATTGCACTCTTGAACATATTGTCAGATAGAGTATGAATGAATTATTTCAATGTATTTATTGCATAATTGTTTCTAGGTAACCTTTATAGAATGCAGTTCTAAAAAACCAACTATGCAGAATTTTAATCATTATTAATAACCAGATTATGTTAGGAGAACATAATCTTCGATCCCATTCTAATGTTCATTTAGTCTGTAAAATTTTAAAGCCTTCTCTTATGACCCTTGTGATTTTATTTCGTAATGGATGCGATCCCAACGACTAAATTTTGTTTTTTTAAGATGACAAGCGAAATCTTCATTTGTCAAAATATGCCAACATTACCATTATTTACTATAAGGTCCTACTATTATTTCTATTATACATGTTCCTACTATTAGCATAGATTAATTGTAATTCTCTATTGAGGAATAATTCTGTTCTTTAAAACTCGCTGAAACATTGTGGAAAAATATGTTGTAAAAACAAACAAAAGAAACAGAAAAAGAAAGAAAAACGTACACTTGCGCTCGCGCGGAATATTTTCTAAACACGCCTTATACCGATTAAGGAGACCACTGAACGTGTATTTCGATACAACTATCAAAATCGAATTCTTGGGTAGAATACAATACGTTCTCTACCTTAGATAGAGTCTAAGAATTAGGGAAAGAAAAATTATGCACTTTCGTTTACGTATTCTGAAAAATGGAAAATTTGACACTAGACCCAATCTGATATATCTATGCTAGATAATATCCTGTATATTACTTCCGCCTCTGCGATCCAGTCGTCAACGCGCTAGTTTCTGAGCCTGGAGGTGCCGCATACATTTCCCGCTTGGGTTTGGTTTGTTTAAATAAATAATTAATAGGGTAATTTCCCGTCCTGCATTGGAAAGTATTACTGTGCGAGATAAAGGCGAATATACCTTGTGTTTAAAAACCAAAGTTAAACTTAAAAGCTTTAGAAAGGGCATCGCCGATATGAGATGGAGGTTAAAAACGGGTAGACAAATGAAGTAATAGGTTTAAATGTTAATCATAGTTTTAACCATACAGTATCGATGATATATGTTCAAATGGTTGTTTACGCCTCTCCAAAGAAAATGGTGCATTTCCTTTCAAATAAGGTACTTACGATTTAGCTTTCTTTTTTTTTTCTTTCTTTCTTTCTTTCTTTCTTTCTTTCTCTCTCTTTCTTTTTCTCTCTCTCTCTCTTTCTTTCTTACTCTATTTCTCTGGCTTTCTTTCTGTCTTTCTCTTTCTTTCTTTTTTTTAGTATACTGTTTAACACCGTTCTTACTGCATACGTAACCATAGGTGGTGGACACTAATGATACATGAAATAATAATTGGGAGAGGAAATTTGGGAAGGAAATGTTCCAGGCCTAAGTTTAGGGTACCACTCCGGCATTTACAAGGGGGATACTGAAAACTTTTAGAATGCCATGTTTCTAAAAACAACAAAATTTGTTTATATTTTACAGCTACTTTCCAATGTTTTGCGACTTTATTGCCCTGTAGCCTGTTCGATTTGCTCGAATGGTTTGTTAATTACGATCATTTAAACATTTTGTGTTCATCCAAAAATGAATAAATCGAGAGCATTTCCGGGCTATGATTTTTTGCGATTTTAAATCGTTATTAATGCCCAAACAATGTGAAGGTCGGCTTAGAAATGCATTTGGCAAAAAAGTCCTATATAAGGCAAGAATTTATAAAAGGTGCAACGAATTCAAAAGAGATCGGTTTTTTTTACTTTCTCTACTACGTATAGTAAGTAGGGGAAGTATTGTATTCCACCCAAAAATTCGATACCGAGATTTCACCGGAAATATATGTTTTGAGACCCCCTGAATCCAAAAAAAGCATTTTTGGAAACATGTCCGTGTGTGTGTGTGTCTGTGTGTCTGTCTGTCTGTCTGTCTGTGTGTCTGTCTGTGAACGGCATAACTCAGAAACGAACAGTCGGATAAACATCAAACTTGGTATTGAGGTTCAGTATCTTCCGGAAATGCGACACGAAGGTTTTCAAGAAAATCCCCACCCCAGATTACCCTTTGCTTGGAACATTTTTCGAAAATTTTAATTTTCTCAAAAACGGCTCTTAACGATTTTGATTAAAATATCATATGTTTAAGATATTTTCATGACAAATGAAATGTATGTATATCTTGAATTTTCTGGGAATGTCTCCAAAAGTATTCTTCATTGTGAACGACTTTTGTATAACTGGTAAACCATAAGAGATAGACAAAAGTTTACTACACAAAAATGTAGATCGCGTTCAAATACACAATTTATGTTATATACATTTTTTTTGTTGAGTGAACCATTTCGAGATATTGCTTGTTATTTTCTTAAATTTTTCAATACTTATTTACTCAAATGGGAATTCGTTATTAATGTTTTTATCTTGGATAGGCAAAGAGTATTAATCTGTTGCAAAGAGAATGGTGCGGCACATAGCAATCAGCTATTAAGAGTAATGTCTATGCTTAAAGGCTACTGTATTTCTATATTACCCTTGTAAATATATATTCCCCTTACATCTACAAGAAAATTAGCAATAAGATAGAGTCTGCAAATGTTTATCTCGATTAACATGAATTAGATGGAGAATAAGCGTTTGTAAAAATAGTTTGTACAAGAGTAGAGAAAGTCATGTGAGTGTAACATCAGATTTTTCTTAGTGATGAATTTCGTGAAGGACGCTCGAGAACTGCTGTTACTGATGAAAATATTGCCGCTGTTCGAGCATTGCTTGAAGAAGATTGATGGACATCTTATGAATTTATTCGGGCGACATTGGACACTGATATGAGTCAAATCCAAAACATTTTACATCAACAATTTGGGGTAAGAAAACTTCGTTGTCGATGTGTTTCACGTAAACTGACTCCCGATCAAAAATAACATTAATTGGTGCAGAAAAACTCTGGAAAATTTCCAAGACGGCACTTCAAATTCGGTTTGTTATATCGCTACTGGTGACGAATCTTAGATTTATTGTTATAATCCTGAAAAGAAAAGTCAATCGGCTCAATGCGTCTTTCGAACAGAACCTAAGCCTACAAAAGTCAGACAAATTCGCAGTGCTAGTAAGAAGATGGTTGCCAGTTGTTTGTCTAAAACAAGCTATATTGCTACTATAGCATGAGAAGATAGAGGTGCCGTTACTGCCGATTGGCACACAAATGTCTGTTTACTGCAAAACTTTAAAAAGTGCATGAAAAATGCTCAAAAGGAAAAATGTTATATTAATGGCATGCGTCTTCGTATTCAGCAAAACTAACAACTAAGTAACTGGATGCCCTAAAGATCAGCACCACGGACCCTCCACCATACAGCCCTGATCTAGCACCTTGTGATTTCTTTTTGTTTTCAAAAACTAAAGATAAAATGCATGGAATAACTTTTTCGTCACCAGATGAATCAGTGGAACATTATAAAATCCTGGTTCCTGAAGCGACTCAGGAAGACTGGCATCATTGCTTTAAGGGCTGATTTCATTGAATGCAAAAATGTATTGATGTAAAACGGGGGAATCTTTTAGAAAACAATACAATAATTAATTTTTTTTAAAAACTAACGCTTTTTTGACTTTCTAAAAATACTTAGTGTCGCTCTCGTACCAGTTATGACGATTGAAGATAGCCTGGAAAAACCCTCAGAGAGGACGGACCTGGCGGGTTACGATTTAACTGTGGACAAAGTTGAAGTTCCTATATTTATATGCAATACTCTTCGTATTGTTTTAGACATAAACTATAAGTCTAGCACTCAATATTTATTTAGAGAATTTGGAATTTGCCCATATCCTCTAAGGCAAAAGATCATGGCCATAAAGTTTGTTGGCAAAATTATCGTTATTCTTTTCGAGAAACGAAAGGACTTATGGAATCCTACTTGTAATACAGTTACTCCCAGGAGGAATAAAGCTCTCAACTTACCTTTATTATATGCATGTAATATTATTCAGAAAGTAACATTTCTTATACTCCAGGATTTCCCAGATATCTAATTGAGTGAGGTAATCATCTCCAAGAATTTGAAGTGGATCTGTTTATGACATAAGACCAATAGGAATGTAATAAATTATGTGACGAATGCCCTACGAATGTATGGAATTACTTTACAATGGATGGTTATAAAGATGAAAGCAACTGCACACGGACAGCAGTATAGAATCAAAATAGTAATAACAACTGGCAAACAAAGTGAAAGACTGGTCAGTATACTCAGCGGAAATTCTAGCCATCAGAACGGCAGTCAACTTTATTGAGAAGAAATTTAAACATAATATAATTTTTACCTTCTCTACTACGTATAGTAAGTAAGGGAAGTATTGTATTCCCCCAAAACTTCGATACCGAGATTTCACCGGAAATACATGTTTTGAGATTCCCTGAATCCAAAAAAAAAAGCATTTTTGGAAACATGTCCGTGTGTGTGTCTGTCTGTCAGTCTGTGTGTCTGTCTGTGAACAGCATAACTCAGAAACGAACAGCTGGATAAACACCAAACTTGGTATTTAGATTCAGTATCTTCCAGAGATGCGACACAAAGGTTTTCAAGAAAATTCCCCCACCCCAGAGTACCCTTTACATGGAACATTTTTCGAAAATTTTAATTTTCTCAAAAATGGCTCTAACGATTTTGATTAAAATATCATATGTGTAAGATATTTTCATGGCAAATAAAATGTATATCTTGAATTTTCTGGGAAAGTCTCCAAAAGTATTCTTCATTGTGAACGACTTTTGGTAAACTGGTAAACCATAAGAGATAGACAAAATTTTACTACACAAAAGATGTAGATCGCGTTAACATACACAATTTATGTCATATACATTTTTTTTGTTGAGTGAACCATTTTCGAGATATTGCTTGTTATTCCCTTAAATGTTTCAATACTTATTTTCTCAAATGGGAATTCGTTATTCTTTTTTTGTCTTGGATATGCAAAGAGTATTAATCTGTGGCAAAGGGAATAGTGCTGCACCTAGCAACCAGCTATTAAGAGATATGTATGTGCTTAAAGGCTACTTATATTTCTATATTGCCCTTGTAAATATATATTCCCCTTGCATCTACAATATTGCATTAGCAATAAGAGAGAGTCTGCAAATGTTTATCTCGATTAACATGAAGTAGATGGAGAATAAGCGTTTGTTAAAATAGTTTGTACAAGAGTAGAGAAATTCATGTGAGTGTAACACATCAGATTTTTTCAGACTCTCTCAGACCCCTTATCAGTAAAGCTGGTATAGAAAAGGACTGAATTTTCTGAGGTAGAAATAGATATTTTCCATATCAGACCATCAAAAACGAAATGAGGATAAAACTAGTTTGGATACCTGCGCATAGAAATATACCAGATAATGAAATGGCAGATAAATTGGCTAAATTGGCAAGGAAAGAAGGCATTAGATCAGAAGTGCAAATTCTTATATATGATATACCAAAACGCTTTATTGGTGAGTCATTCGAGGAATGGAATAACGAAAATAAGGATGAGAGAATACAGGCCAACAAGGATAATTGGTCTCCTTGGTTCCAAAAATGTAATTTAAACAGGGAATATATTAAAATGCATACGAGAATTAAGTTAAGCGTTGCCTTCATTCCTTTTTATTTCTATAAAATAGGTGTTAATCAAGACTATTATTATGAATGTGGAGAAATAGGTAACTAGGCCATGCTCTTATTTGGTTGTAAAATCCATGATCATGAAAATTATCAGCTGTTAGAGAAATGTACGGTCCAGGTTTTCCTGGCCCTATTAAAATTACAAACGTTGTTAGCTATAATTCTAACAGAGCCTTCAAGATATTCTGACACGCATTAAACAATGGTTAATGAAAATTAAACTCAGTTTAATATTATAATTCAATTTTTAGGAAGACAACCTGACATTAAATGGAACCAAATGTTCCAAAGCTGTCTATAAACAAATAAAATAATAAGTCGTGCCTATATGTAAGAGTAAGGAAATGACAATTTGCTCTTAACTGCCCCATATAGTGTTCCGATCTATACAAAAATTACACTGTTTTGAATAAATATAGCAATTTATTTTGAAGAGTTGGTATAAAAGTTTCTTAAACGGTAGTAAACATCTGGATATAGGGATGAATATATTATAGGTTATACACCGGAGGGCGACACCTCGCACACTTAGACCTACATACATCTATTGCGACTCCACCCCTAGGGGAAAGGGATGAAGTGAAGGAACCACAGGAGGCTACAGGCAGCAGGCAGATAAGCCACAGAGACTCGCTGAAATCCCTAACAATTTCTGGCTCGAAGACTTCCCACTGCTGGAGCTGCCTAGAGAGCGCGATGAGCAGCCAAGCAGCCCTCTAGTGTTCTTTCCTTTGAGCAAGCGTCTATGCCACCTGTCCGGCACCGCCATACGTTACGAAACCTACAAGTACAACTGCAAGATGAGAAGGAGAGGAAATGAAAGAGGAATAATGGAAAAGAAGTCGTGATAGATGAAAACCCACCCCAGTATTCGCCTATCGACCAGTGAAAACCATGAAATACCCAAATTCAGAGTGGGCGGTCACCTGGGAATCGAATCCAGGACCTCCCAAATGTGAGTCCCACGCGTTACCTTGGAGTCATCTCCCTCTGTCATTAGAAAGCTTATGTGTTACATTCACATGAATCTTCCTACGCACCATCCTTTATTTTGTATCTCTTCTGCAATATATTATTAAAAAGCTTATTTTTCTGTCTACTTTAGGCTAATCGATACAATTTGCAGAAATTATTTTATTACCATTTTGCTTTAGGCGCAAAGATGATAATATCAAATGTTTTAAAACACGTCGCTATATGTTAACCTCCATACTCTGCCCATGAAATCGCGAGAAGCAACTGAGTAGCAACTGCACTTTCAAACCAATAACAGCAAATACCTCGGAAATGGCTGATGTCACAAAAATTATATGAAACAAATTGTATGTTTTGGAGATCTACATTTTTACTTTCTCTAGCGCGTACTCCGTAGGTAGAGAAGGTGTTGTAATTCACCCAAAAATCTGATATCAAGATTTCAGCGGAAATACATGTTTTGATGCCTCCTGAACCCCCAAAAACATTTTAGAAACATTTTATTATGGCACAATTTTATATATATATATATATATATATATATATATATATATATATCTTAGCAGCGAGTCGTAAACAGCCATCATGTGAAAACAGAAGCAATTCTGGTTTTTCCAAATGCATGTGATAATCGGAAACGACAGCATAAAGAAGTCAATAGCCCTTAAACACATTTTTCCACTGATCTTAAGCCTCAATTTGTAAACATGTCTGCACGTGAAAGTGAAACCGGAGTCAAGTGGTCTAGAAATTAAGACATTATTTCATTCATAGATCCCCTTCCATCCCAAAATGACCCTAAACCCTGCATTCTATATTCTAATCTGAGCAATGCTGTTATAATATTTTACTTTCTTTTTACTTACCTGTAATAGTATTTTACTTAGTTGTAGTAAGTAGAGAACATCTTGCATTTTGTCCAAAAATTCAATAGCAAGATTTCACCGAAAATACTAGTTTTGAGGCTCCCTGAATTTAAAAAAAAGACAAAAAGCATTCTTGAAAAAAAGAGCCATGTGGGATGTGTGAGAGACCAGTATTTCTGAACAACATAATTAAAAAACGCAAAGTGGGTAAAATACCAAATTTTGTATTTAAATTCAGTGTATTTAAATGATACAAAGAGGATTTCCAAGAAAACTACGCTTTATACAGAAAAATATTCGTTATTCTTTTTATTTTTACTTCATCTACCACGTATATAGAAGGTAGAGAGGGTATTTCATTCCACCCAAAAATTTGATAACGAGATTTCATCGGAAATACATGTTTTGAGGCCCATGAATCCAAAAAAGCATTTTTAGAAAAATGTCCGTGTGTGTATCTGTGTGGGTGTGTTTGTGCGTGTGCGTGTGTGTGACTGTGAACAGTATAAATCAAAAATTAAAAGTTGCATAAGTACCAAATTTGGTATTTAAGTTCAGTGCCATCCAAAATTGCGATACGAAGATTTTCAAAAACATCCCATCCCAAACTACCTTTACATCGAATATTTTATAAATTTTTGGTTTTATAAAAAATGGCTCAAACGAATTTGATTAAAATACCATAGAATAAAGATTTTTACATGCAAAATAAAATTTATTTTTCAAATTTCCGGAACAGCCTTTGAAGTCCTCTTCATTCGGAAGGAATTTTGTATAATCTTGTATAACTTGTAAACGTTAAGCAATAGGCGAAAAGTATTACACAAAAAAAATCTGATGTATTACACTCACATGACTTTTTCTACTCTTTTACAAACTATTTTACATACGCTTATTCTCCATTAGCTTCATTAGCTTGAATTTTCTGGGAATGTCTCCAAAAGTATTCTTTATTGTGAACGACTTTTGCATAACTGGTAAACCATAAGAGATAGACAAAATTTTACTACACAAAAAATGTAGATCACGTTAAAATACACAATTTATGTCATATACATTTTTTGAGTGAACCATTTTCGAGATATTGCTTGTCATTCCCTTAAATTTTTCAATACTTATTTTCTCAAATGGGAATTCGTTATTCATTTTTTTTTGTCTTGGATATGCAAAGAGTTATAATCTGTGGCAAAGGGAATGGTGTTTCACCTAGCAACCAGCTATTAAGAGATATGTATGTGCTTAAAGGCTACTGTTGTTCTATATTGCCCTTGTAAATATATTTTCCCCTACATCTACAAGAAAATTAGCAATAAGATAGAGTTTGCAAATGTTTATCTCGATTAACATGAACTAGATGGAGAATAAGCGTTTGTAAAAATACTTTGTACAAGAGTAGAGAAAGTCATGTGAGTGTAACACATCAGATTTTTTTTCCTTTCTCTACTACGTATAGTAAGTAGGGGAAGTATTGCATTCGACCCAAAAATTGGATACCGAGATTTCACCGGAAATACATGTTTTGAGACTCCCTGAATCCAAAAAAAGCATTTTTGGAAACATGTCCGTGTGTGTGTCTGTGTGTGTGTGTGTGTCTGTGAACAGCATAACTCAGAAACGAACAGTCGGATAAACACCAAACTTGGTATTTATGTTCAGTATCTTCCAGAGATGCGACACGAAGGTTTTCAAGAAAATCCCCCCACCCCAGGCTACCCTTTACATGGAACATTTTTCGAAAATTTTAATTTTCTCAAAAATGGCTCTAAGGATTTTGATTAAAATATCGTATGTTTAAGGTATTTTCATGACAAATGAAATGTATATCTCGAATTTTCTGGGAATGTCTCCAAAAGTGTTCTTCATTCTGAACGACTTTTGCTTAACTGGTAAACCATAAGAGATAGACAAAATTTTACTGCACAAAAAATGTAGATCGCGTTACAATACACAATTTATGTCATATACATTTTTTTTGTTGAGTGAACCGTTTTCGAGATATTGCTTGTTATTCCCTTAAATTTTTCAATACTTTTCTCAAATGGGAATTCGTTATTCATTTTTTGTCTTGGATATGCAAAGAGTATTAATCTGTGGGAAATGGAATGGTGCTGCACCTAGCAACCAGCTATTAAGAGATATGTATGTGCTTAAAGGCTACTGTATTTCTATATTGCCCTTGTAAATATATATTCCCCTTACATTTACAAGAAAATTAGCAATAAGATATACTCTGCAAATATTTATCTCGATTAACATGAAGTAGATGGAGAATAAGCGTTTGTTAAAATAGTTTGTACAAGAGTAGAGAAAGTCATGTGAGTGTAACACATCAGATTTTTTTTACTTTCTCTACTACGTATAGTAAGTAGGGGAAGTATTGTATTCCACACAAAAATTCAATACTGAGATTTCACCGGAAATACATGTTTTGAGGCCTCCTGAATCCAAAAAATCTGATGTTATACTCACATGACTTTCTCTACTCTTGTACAAACTATTTTTACAAACGCTTATTCTCCATCTACTTCAAGTTAATCGATATAAACATTTGCAGAAATTATCTTATTGTTAATTTTCTTGTAGCTGCAAGGGGAATTGCTAGGCTTTAAGCTATAGTCAAACCTTTTAAGAGCTGGTCGCTATGTGGAGTATTCCATTCTCTTTGCATGTCCAGGACATAAAAAAGAAAGAAGAAAGAAAAAAAAAAGGAATGATGAAATTCCCATTTGAGAAAAGGTACAGTATTGAAAAATTTAAACAAATAACAAGGAATGTCTCGGAAATGGTTCACTCGAGAAAAAAAATTGTGTATGATATAAATTGTGTGTTTTAACGAGATCTACATTTTTGTAGAGTAGCATTTTGTCTATCTCTTAAGGTTTACCGTTATGCAAAAGTCATTCAGAATGAAGAGGACTTTTGGGGACATTCCCAGAACATTCAAGATATAGATTTCATTTGGCATGAAAATATCTTAAACGTATAATATTTTAATCAGAATTGTTAGTCATTTTTGAGAAAATCAGAATTTTCAAAAAATGTTCCATGTAAAGAGTAGTTTTGGTTAGGAGATTTTCTTGAAAATCTCGGTGTCGCATCTTTGGAAGATACTGAATCCAAATACCAAGTATGTTTATCCGACTTTCGTTTTTTAGTTATGCTGTTCAGACACACAGACGCCCAGATTTTTTCTAAAAATACCGTTTTTGGATTCAGGAGGTCTCAAAACATGTATTTCCGGTGATAATTCGGTATGGAATTATTGGGTGGAATGCAATACCTTCTCTGCCTAATATGTACGTAGTAGAGAAAGCAATAAACTTTTGTAAAAATGGTTTGTGAAATTTTTATAAAAATAAGCAATAGTGGATAGATAAAGTCATGTGACTGAAATAATCAGATTTTCTTTTTCATTTACAGAATGTTTTCGCCTGGCGAAGGATAATCCCGAAGAGACCTGCAGCTATGATGACATGATGACAACCAAGTTGCTCAGATGGTTTAACTACATTATAAACGTAAGCACCTTTACATTTGTGTTTAAGAGCCCTTTTCGGGTGCGGAAACACTTTTTTTAGGAAATGAAATGGGAGCAATGCAAGACTATTAAATTGAATTGATTTATTCCGGGATATACGTTAGGTAATGTCTGGATGCTTGTTACTTACATTGCAAATTCACACTTGTTTACAACTGTGTATGATTTAGGACAGCAGGGCGAGGGTGTACTGGTACGGAGGGGACTTAGCACCTCGGCCTCCGCAGATCTTTTGTGCCTGTGCCCCTGACGGGGCGCCCCCGGGAGGGAGGAATGAGATGAGAGAAGACAGAGCGGCCGGACTAGGAGGGATGGCAGGGTTCCTACCTTTACAGATTTAACTCCCCGGGTGCTGGCTGGTGCAACCGGCCCCCCTCCTCACTGGGCAGTCCGGAACTCGGAAACCGCTCCCAGCCCGGAGGACAAAGGTTTCCTTAGAGTATCCTGTCCCTTCCATGCACGCGCCGAGACCCCCCGCTGACACTTGTAACCTGAAAGAGACCACGCAGATGAAGGGTGAAATGATATGAGAATGGGGACGAAATGGAGAGTTAAGAAATTCGGGAAATGTAATGATCCTTCCCAGCATTCGCCTGGCGACCCGGGGAAAATGGGTCACGAAGGTCGGCCACGGGAATCGAACCCACGACCTCCCGAATACGGGCTACAGACGTAACCGCTGAGCCATTCCGTTCGGTGTGTATGATTTTTGTTCCTTTTGTTTTATTTATTTAGTTATTTATTTTAACACGAAAAGTCGCCATGAATTTAGTTTAATGGTTCACAAAATCCCATAAATCACATCGAAAAATATTCGAAATGCTGGGAAAATACCGTCATATTTAACACAGAACAAAGGCTTTAGAAATTCTCTAAGCCTATTAATTTGAAATCCAGTATATGACATATAGGAAATTTCCAAATAAATTAAACTTAAGAGACGTTAAGAGATATTTCCAAGGTGCACATTCTGTTCAAAGGTAAGATTACCACTGAATTGCTAATTACTTTTACCACATATACAAGGGTAATCCAGAAAATAACGACCATTTGGGCATTCCCGTTGCGCAGATCTCTGTCTTGCTTATATCCAAGGTAGAATGGTTACCTCGACATCTTTTTCTCAGCGTTGTGTGAGTGCCAGTCGAAATAAGTTGTTATTCTGCATTCTGTGATTGTTCAAAATGAACTGTGTGACGCATAATCCCTCCGACGACTGTGAGATGAGAGGTATTTCATTCCTGAATGTTCCGAAGTGGAAACCTGCAGATATTTACCACCAACTAAAGGAAGAGTATGGTGATACAGTGTGAAATATTCAACAATGGAGGAACAAATGTGCATGACGAAACTCAACCCGGACGTCCGGGTCGTCCACTACTTATCACAGATGTTTTGAAGAATCAACTGAACAATAAATCGTCTATATATGCCTCTTTACCCCAATTTAATTTTATTTCATTTGCTAGACTTAGAGAAGGTTTAATTTTACAATCCGATTCTATTTCCTGTTGGTTGATGACTCTTTGTCTTCTTTTGACACCTATCCGTTATGTTTTTGTCATTTGTTTCAGCTCTTTGCCATATCGACCCCATTCCTATTCTCCT
Organism: Deroplatys truncata; assembly: GCA_030765065.1. Classification (NCBI taxonomy): domain Eukaryota; kingdom Metazoa; phylum Arthropoda; class Insecta; order Mantodea; family Mantidae; genus Deroplatys; species Deroplatys truncata. The sequence goes on along the minus strand of CM060987.1, from coordinate 32,023,851 downwards.
CAAACCTCTTTCTAAATCAGCTGCCCAAAACTTAGGAGACAGGTTTTTCTCGCTGGTATTTATAACATTTGGATCGTAGTCTGGAGTTATTCCCCTGCATCAGCCTCAGGCAATACTTCACTGCTCTTATTCTACAGTGTATTGTGTCTTCACAACATCCTACCTCCCTCAATACCCCCGAAAATGATGTGCCTTGTGAAACTCCAAGAACTCTCTTTCAAAATGCTACTTGCGTTTTATTTACATGCTTTGCTTCCCATCCCCAGATTTCACTTCCGTATAACAAAATCGGCATTATCATAGTTATACATTTTTACTTTCTCTACTACGTACAGTAAGTAGGGGAAGTATTGCATTCCACCCAAAAATTCGATACCGAGATTTCACCGGAAATACTGTTTTGACACACCCTGAATCCAAAAAAAGCATTTTTGGAAACATGTCCGTGCGTGTGTCTTGTGTCTCTGTGTGTGTGTGTGTGTGTGTGTGTGTGTGTGTGTGTGTGTGTGTCTGTCTGTCTGTGAACAGCATAACTCAGAAACGAACAGTCGGATAAACACCAAACTTGGTATTTAGGTTCAGTATCTTCCAGAGATGCGACACGAAGGCTTTCAAGAAAATCCCCCCACCCCAGAGTACCCTTTACATGGAAGATGTTTCGAAAATTTTAATTTTCTCAAAAATGGCTCTAACGATTTTGATTAAAATATCATATGTTTAAGATATTTTTATGACAAATAAAATGTATATCTTGAATTTTCTGGGAATGTCTCCAAAAGTATTCTTCATTGTGAACGACTTTTGCATAACTGGTAAACCATAAGAGATAGACAAAAGTTTACTACACAAAAAACGTAGATCGCGTTAAAATACACAGTTTATGTTATATACTTTTTTGTTGAGTGTTGAGTTATCACTTTCGAGATATTGCTTGTTATTCCCTTAAATTTTTCAATACTTATTTTCTCGAATGGGAATTCGTTATTCATTTTTTTGTCTTGGATATGCAAAGAGTTATAATCTGTGGGAAAGGGAATGGTGCTGCACCCAGCAACCAGCTATTAAGAGATATGTATGTGCTTAAAGGCTACTGTTTTTCTATATTGCCCTTGTAAATATATTTTCCCCTTACATCTACAAGAAAATTATCAATAAGATAGAGTCTGCAAATGTTTATCTCCATTAACATGAAGTAGACGGAGAATAAGCGTTTGTAAAAATAGTTTGTACAAGAGTAGAGAAAGTCATGTGAGTGTAACACATCAGGTTTTTTCTAATGTATCTACTGGTACATCAGGTATCCGCGAGAGGATACGTAATAATTCACTTAACTGCCCTCGTGCTTTATAGTTACTGATCTACTGGCTGACCAGAGGAACTGGCAAAACATGGGTAATTTCTTGGCTAAAGTGCGCGAAGCTAGGTCACATTTATTCAGTTAGTAAGATAATTTATCTCTATTTTCCTTTTTCTTGTTTTTTTGTTTTGTTTCTTTTTCTGTTGTTTATTTTGTCACCATACCTTGTATCTTAAATATGCATGTACGGTCAATGACCCATGCACTAAATACTTGTGTAATAACTTCAATAATTTGAAACCAATAAAGATACCTTATCTATCTAAAATCGTGTAAGATAGATATGCAACCCTACGTGAGTTACAGATTTCTTTCCCAAATACTTCTCGTTCTTTACTGGGTAAAACTGGTCTGAACATCTCGGCTTAATGGAGTACAACACGGGAATGCTAAAGCTCGTGGATAGACATGATAAATGCTTAAATAACGGAGGTGATTACGTGAAGAAATAAAGCAAGTTACAATTTTGTAAGTGACGTGTTTTTTAATACAATATTCTTTTTCTGAATGCATTGAAACCAAATGGTAGTTATTTCGTGGATTACCCTCATATTAACCACTGATCATCAAGCACCCATCTAACACTTTTAAAACCAAAAGGGTGACCAAAAATACGCCAAATTTGTCAATTCTGTTCCTCAGAGGTAAGAAGTGATAAGTCCAAAATTGTCAATATTGAGTTATTGCCACCATAGAACTTAACAGAAATTGGTCTATATGGAGGTATGCTCACATAAGTCCAAGCTGAAATAGATTTATAAATAGATATTAGTTTTCAAAAGAAACTTAGTTTTTTGCAGGGATGTAGTGTAATAAGGTCACATAACATTATTGTTTACCATGCGGTCTTAGGTTCTTCGAGCTATGATATGGTGTCGGTAAATCGCATTTGACTTTCTCTACTGCGTAGAGGAAGCATTCCACCCAAAAATTCGATGCCGAGATTTCACCGTAAATACATGTTTTGAAGCTCCCTGAACTCAAAAAATCTTTGTGATACATTCACATGACTTTCTCTACTCCTATCATTTATTAGCGAGTATACAAGCTATTCTTACTAAAGCTTATTTTTCTGTCTACTATATTTTAATCCAAATAAACCTTTGCAGAAATAGCTACATTACACATTTCGGTATAGATAAAAATAGAACATGATAATCAAATGTTTAAGAACTAGACGCTATATGCTGGCCTTAAAATTCTACTGTTTCCATGCAATCACGAGGAACAACTGAATGTTGAAAAGACTTTAAGAGAATGACCAAGAAATGAACAATTCGAATCTTTTAATAACGGATATCTCAGAAACGGCTTATGCAACAAAAATCTTATTTGAAATGCATTGTGTGTTTTAAACACATCTACATTTTTTGTGTTGTATGTTTTCGTCTATTGCTTAATGTTTACCACTTATAAAGTTTAGAAAAATATACAAAATTCCTTCTGAATGCGAGGGATTTCAAAGGCTATTCGTGGAATACTCAAGATATACATTTTATTTTTCATATAAATATCTTAAGTATGTATATTTTAATTAAAATCGTTAGAGCTTATTTTAAACTTTTCTAAAAACATGTATTTCCGGTGAAATCTCGCTATCAATGTTTTGGGTGGAATGTAATACCCTCTCTACCTACCTAATTACTATGTACGTGGTAGAGAAAGTAAAAAAGGATTTTTAGAATAAGTTCCATGAGTGTGTCTGTCTGGCAGTCTGTGTGTGAATTTCTGTGAACAACATAATCCAAAAACGAAATGTTTAAATACAAACTTGGTATTTAGGTTCAGTATCTTCCAAAAGATAGGACAAAGCTTTTTAGGAAAATCCCCCACCCCAAACTATCCTTTAAATTGAAGATTTTGTAACTTCTCAAAAATGGTTCTAATGATTTTGATTAAAACCGCGTGTTTAAGATATTTATATGACAAATAACATTTATATCTTGAATTTTCTGGGAATAGGTTATATAATTTTGTATAACTGGTAAACCACAAGAGATAGACAGAAACACACTACACCGAAAATGGAGATGTCTTTAAAACACACAGCTTATTAATTCAAATAATTTTTATGGCATTAGGTGTTTCCGAGATATTCCGTTTGTTATTGGTTTGAATTTTTACATACTTTGTAATTTTTAAAGGTACTGTCGCTATTTAGTTGTTTCTCACGAGTATGGGATTTCTAGACCAGCATATAGCGACCCGGTTGTTAAACATCTGATTCGGTTTCCTCTAATCCAGGGATGCCCAACCTTACAGAGAGAGGGGGTCAAGGGAGTTTCCCTTCCCACTCATCCTCACTCGTGCTGCCAAGGACTGAAAGTTGATTGGTTTAACTTGTCACTCTCTTCAAATATAATAGGTGGGGTGAACAGTAGACTTTAAACCTTAGCTCTTAAGAGAACGGTCGGGCTTCACTGCTGTATCCTTTCTGCAAACGTCTATCTTGATTAACATGAAGTAGATAGAAAATTAAGCTTTCGGAAGGATATTATGCAGAAGTTATATAAAAATAAACGATGGTGAGCAGAAAAATTATGTGAATGTGTTACGGTATATATTTAATTCTAACATTGTTGCAGGTGTTAGTGTCAAGCTTCCCATTATCAGGAACAAGAAATATTCCTGTGAGAATATAATCCTTTTGTTATTTTTGTCACGGCTTCAAGTGTTCAGCAATGCAGCAGTAATAAAAGGACTTGTGTTGTCAAGCTGTTAAATACTACATTTGCAAATACAAGTATAGGCCTCATGACCATTATTGTTTTTCCTGTCTCTGAAATCTTAAATAAGATTACAGTACTAAATATCTACTTTGGTTACTGCGTACTAACGTTGTAATGGAAAAAACGAGATAGAATAATTGAATACTGCAAAAAGAGAATAAGAATAAATTTTATTAAAATGAAATAAAATTGAAGACCTGAATCCCAAAATCTCCGAAGACCACTGAAGAAACATTTTCAGGAGAGTCAAAAAACATTACTAGAGAATTTTTTCGCTTTGTTTTCGGCTTCGTTTTCGAGTTTCAAACTAAAATCATCTTGTCCATTAGGTTGGTTGGTAATGAAAACATTCTCCAGGATGTCTGCGAACGCTTAAGCCTTGGCTTGGGGAGTCTCTGCTATAGTATTGTTAATTTGAAGTGCTGAGATGATTGTCCGCGTGCGCGTTAAACATTTTGCTATCCGCCAAACTGTGTTTTGTTGCCGATTCAGATTTTCAACAGCATTGTTCCATTGGTGTGTATATAATCTAGAGCGTGGTCGTTCGCTAAGTTTCCAGCTTCGTAAAATTCGATCCCGTGAGTTCCATTTCTTGTTCGCTGCCATTTGCGTCATGCCCTGTTCTGGGCTTGTTGTAGGATTTTTGTCTGAAGGAAAGCGAGCGTTAGTCGTGGGCTCCTGTTTTAGCGGTAAGCAGGCGGAAATGGCTAGTTGTTTTGAGAATTCAAGTTTATTAATTACAAGATCCTGCTATTCGGTGGAATTTACTTATAGATTCGGTAAGCAGTGTTCTATCGTATTCTTGAAATCATTCCAGTCTACTTGATTATAGTTTAGTCTTAAGGATTCTGGTCTGAACGTGATTGGGACGTTGAGCTCCTGTAGGACATCAAAGTCTATATCAAATGGTATGTTATTTAAGAGTGCAATCTCTAGAATGTCCAGCGTGTGGTTCGGCATATGCGGTGTAAAAGTCGGTTTCTCCGGACCTCTTATAAATAATAATTGGTGTTAATGTTATTTAGTAATTTGGTGCCCCGTGGATTTGGATTTGCACAGTTTCAAAGAAAGTGTTTGCAGTTGAAATCTCCTGCCGCATTACTCCTTGTTCTGGGATTATTATCTGAACTAGTCAACTGCGTCTATGTTCCGCGGAGGATTATATACTGATGTTATTACATTTTCCGAGTTATGAATTTTGACCTTAAGTGCCATGTCTGCGGCACGGGTTAGGATTGGAGAACTGGTTCGAGAGTTTTTATAGCTATCGTTGTTCCTCTACGGTCGCAATCGTTTCTGTAAATTTTATATCCGGGTACGGAAAGACGGTCAGTTGGCTTTATGTGTGCTTCACTTAGAAGCGCTTTTTGAATAGAATGTGCTGAAGAAAATCAGTCAATTTTGTCCTGTTACGTATACCGCGGCAATTCCAGAAATTACTCTGTGTACGAATTACACATGACAAAGGTTACCAAGAGAAGTCACAAGGTCTGACAGAAAGTATGCTGCCTGAATGTTGTCTACGCTCGGTTGGCTATGCAAGTCGCAAAGCTAGTTGAGGAGGTACTCTACTTTATTCATTGGTAGGTACATTGTATTTGGGCATGCCTAATGTATGCACTAGATTGCCCATTGCTGTGCCTGCATTTCTTTTCTTTTGTTCCCGAGGAGGGAGCGACTTTTGTGCAGAAGGATGAGGTCCAGTTGCCTGTGTTTGTGAGCGTCCTGCAGTCGGAGGTGGAGCTTGTTGTTGTCGGGGTGTCACTCATTCCTGATTGCTAGCCTCTGGTTCCCGAGGTCGTGGGTTCAAACTTGGTGTAGGTCGATGGATTTTTTGGGACGTAAAAGTCCTTAGAATGGCCGGTGGTCCTGTATCGTGGATTTACGACACATAAAAGAATCTCAAGCCGCACAAGGAGGCCTCTGAGCAATATTTCTGGTCTTTCACGCCCAGTATAGAATGGGACGCTAGGAACCAGAGCGTTTATAAACAAAACTCAATTTCATTTCAGGCACCACATTTCAGCTACTGGGACTGGGTGCGACCGGCCTTTAATATTCATGATGAACTATTCTATTCTCTATGTGAAAGCCTCAGCATACATCTGCGTTTTTATTCTGAGACTAGGAGTCTGCGCAACTAACATGGTCTTAGTGCATGTTGCGTAATATGTGGTGCAACCGCACCAAGTTTCACGTGGCCCTTAGCGCCACATAAAATGCATGTGCGTTCCAAAGGTGGAACGATGCATGTTCCTGAAAAGTGGAGCCCGGGCATTTGACACAGACAGGAGTGGGGGATCTACAATCTCGCATCACGTGCCACAGCTAACATCGTACGCATTTTTTGAGCTCTGTGACGGATCTATACTCTTCTACTTTAACTCGGAGGTGTGCCAAATGACGGAGGTCCAACATTTTCCTATTCAAGGGTTTCTTGCAGTTCAACAAGGAATATTGTCAGGGAGGTCCTGTGCCTGTTGCACATCCGTACCTCTACTGCCCTAATGGCCTGAAAACCGCTGAATGCCAGGTCTTGCTTAATTTTATCCCCAGTGAACTCGGCGTGCAGTCCTTTTATTACAAAGCGAGCGGTTCTTTCTTCTGGCTGCGGAATTAGATAGTGATGTACACCTCGTGTCTTGAGGTAATCTACAAGATTCTTGAAGTCACTCAGGCAGAACGTCTTGAAGCAGGAGTCACCAGAATTTCGCGTAATGTGCAGTGAGTATTCAAAACAGGGTGGGTATGTCGGTAATTATGTGGCAGATTTTTGCGGCCTGGCTCTTGCTAACATGCACAGGGCCAAGATTTTATCTTCTTTTCTGCTCTAGTGCGGAGGGAATGTGTATTCGATGCGTCAAGTCCTGAGTCTTTTGAGGTACCAAATATATGAGAGGAAGGATTAATAGGAGAAGATTAATTGGGATTTAGGCTAGTTGGAGACACGGGAGAAGATGCAGAATGTGGGGTCTTGGGTTCAGGACAGGAAGGAGTAGGAGCGTTGGAATTTTTGGGTTGCGAGACCTTGTTTCTAGTAGTCGTTGTCATTGTGGGTAAAAGCGTCGGTTTGATAATCGACGTAATCTTGCTACCCTTTGCCATTCCTGTTGAGCTATTTACACAAAGAAGAAGAAGAAACGGATGAAAGAAGAATAAAAGCCTAATAAGCTGCTACTGAGGCCGCTTTTGTGAGTTGGGCTGCTGTTCATTCGTGGGGCCGTTCCGTAGCAGATCTAAAGCTAACCTAAGAGGGGAACTTAAAAACTAAACAGAAACAGGGCAATAGAAAAGTAGAAGATAAAGAACAGTAAGAGGAACAGATGACCTGCCCAAAGGTACCTAGATTCAAGTCAAAGACTGTCGGCAGCGATCTTGTCCCTCTACTCAGATAGGGCTGTGTTGTCCACAGGCGAACAGTGAGGAAGGTCGGAGCTTCTGGCTGTGTTTGCCGGAACCTTTGGTTGCTCTCCGAAGAACTCTCTGTAACACTAGATCCTTTCGTCTCCGCTATGGTTTTTTTTCGAGTGGAGGAAAGATACTGTTACGCACTAACCCCGGAACGGGAGTGTGGGACTCTACCATGACAATGAGCCGTGGCCGTACCCTCTAAAAACATCCACCGGTGTGGATTCAGGTAAAGTGGAACAGTACCGCTTTTGCACCTGCGGATTCAAGGAGCGGGTGGGTTGGTCGGCCGCTAGAGCCTAGACCAGGCGAAGGTAAGGAGTCAGGACGTAACCATGACCGAGACCCTGATCATGCATTGGCGGCTTGATGGTGAGAAGTTGGGACATTCACGGTGTTAGTCCTAGGTCCTGTCCACTCCGGAGCACTGCGTCCTACAGAAGTACGTATGTTGAGCGTTACAAGTATGTACTTCTACGCGAGTCAGTGTCTGCTTGAGCCAGTGGCTGCGTCCCTGAAAGAAAGTTAGGCATGCATGTACATAAATAAATATATACCGCGTGAGCCTTGCCATCCTGTGGATTGGTAACTAGGCAACCGTACATTTTACAGACTATGTGAAATGCTGGTGCTGACACCGCATTCACCAGCCCGCTGATTAGGGCTACGGTGGTGCTCGTTGTTAACGTGCTCTAGAAGTGCAATGGTTAACATGCTGGAAAGTCATGCTGAAGGTCGGAAGCTTAAATCACGCTTGCAAATAAATGAGTTTTTTTCATTTCTATTCATGATTCGAGAACGTTCTAGCAAATTATGATTTCTTTCCGAATGCACTAGAAAGTGGATTTGCCTATAAATACGAAGTTCCAGCCGTTTTCGTGCTCACTGTGGAATACTGTTTTTGAATAGAGAGTATCTGAACATGTTAGTATACGGGGAAGCCCAGCAGAATGCAACGGAGCCACGTCGCCTATACCAACAGGTTTTCCGCAGAGAACACTTCCTACAGATCACGCGCTTTTACCAATTGCGAACCGCCTTCTGGAATCAGGGACAGTGCACAAGACACCACATCCACGAAGATATCACTCTGTCTGTGACCAAACATCGACGGATCGTATGACTGACTATGTCATTCAGCATCCGCGTGGAAAATACATCATGAAAAGTTTCACCGTTATCATCTTTAACTACAACAGAAGCTACTGCAGCCGGACCATGGACGGTGAGTGGCTTTCTAGGTGGATCATACCACAAACTGAACAAGATCCACATTTTTGGCAACTGTGTTATCTACAGACGAAGCAGTGTTCCATAACACAAGCCATGTAAATTGCCACGACGTGCATTACTGGAGCACTGCAAACCCACATTGGATGCGAGAGGCGGCCTCACAAGTCAAATGGGGTTTTCAAGTTTGGACTGGGATATTTGGCGATCATATCTACTAGTCCAATTCACTGGTAATCGATATCTCCACTTCCTACATTAGCTGCCTACTCTAAGTGGATGAGGTGGCATTGCAGAGCGGACCACGTGGTTCCAATATGATGGGGCACCAGTTCATTCGCCCCGTCGTGTAACGGCTCATCTCGATGCCACCTACCCTGAGCGATGGATCGGACGGCATGAACCAATAGGGTTTCCAGCACGCTCACCACATCTAGCCCCATTAGATTTCTTCTTATGAGGTTATCCTAAATCTAACATGTACCAGGAGCGGCCAATGACCCCCAAATAGCTCAGGGAGCGCATCTTAGCTTGCCATGACAGCACACCGGTCATGTTGCGCCGAGTTAGGCTGGGATCTTGCAACCGCTGGCATAGTGGTCAGTTCGAACACCTATTACACCCACATGGAGGAAACGGGTAAATTGTAAAGATTTATCTGTCTGATGGTCCGGCATAATGTCATAGTCAGTGTTAAATGCACTGCTTTGGAAACCAGAGAAGTTCACAACGATCATAATATAGGCGTTATCTAGTTTGTATGTATGTACTGCATTTTGCAAGCTTTCAGAACAATTTATTGGTTTTCTTTTGTATGAAAGAATAGCTTTAAATAGTAAAATATTATTTAATAATGCCTTATGTTTGTAAGTTATAACTCAAATGGTATATGCGTATATTTACGATGCTCATTAAAGCATATTCTAGCAAGTAACAATTTGTGTTTTAATGAAATTCACATAAAATAATTAAGTGAAACGATACTTCCATGCCAAACTATCAGGTCTCGTTAAATTTACTAAACATAAAAAGTACCTGGCACCTTCACCACAAAAGGCCAACGCGCACACCGTTGCGCTACGAGTGCAAGTCATTGCACGCACAGCGGTGCAAAGCAGTCATTTCGGGCGAAATTGATACGACAAGATGCCGAGGACAGCATTTACGGCATAGCCTGTACAACGCCGGGGCTACATAGCTTCACAATCCGCAGGCTGAGAATACTCGCCCCGTATGTGCGTGTACGTGCGTGCATGTATGTATGTAGTCATAGTTATTGTACGCTAAAAAGAGTATCAATTCAGATTGAATATACATTTGTAATTCAGTATGAACCTTATTCAAAGTAATTAGCTTCCACCAAGCGGCTTCGTCGTTATATATTAATAGTGACGTAGTAATTATGACAATAATTAATGTAATCCGCCTTATGGCGTCGTCTTGTGATTGGTATTTTATTTTAACATTTAAAATTAGATTGGTAATGTTTGTCTTTTCTGCGTTTGGCATCGTCTCTTTGTGTTTCCATTATTTATGTACTTTTTGCAAGCTTGGTCACATAAAGTGCACACACGGCCGACTGCCTGTCTAAAGGTGCAGGTGCGAGCCAGTGCCACTCAAGGGGTGTCCCTCATCCCCAGGGCCACTTTGCCTCAGTGAGCAAGGACTTCGAGGTCGACCAAGTGTCATGTAGTGTAACCTTAGTCATGGGTAGTGTTTTACGGTATTCTTACTAGGGCGTCAAAGTATTCTTGAATGTTAATTTCGGGTTCTCCCAGATCGAAGGTTCTGTCAAATAGAGACAGCGGACTTTTGTGCTTATTTTCATTGGTTTCATGTGTACCTAGTTCTTGCATTGGGCCATTTCTATTCTTATTCTTGCGCTTCTAGAGGTTATAGCTTTGGCTCTTAATGAATTCTTCAATTGTGTGGAGTTTTAATTCCTATGTAGCAGATATGGCGGTGCTATCTGCAGTTGCTTAACTACTGTTCATATTATCGTATTTAGGGGTGTTTGCGTTTTTGCAGCATATCCGCATACCTGGGCTGCATACGTATTGATTGGCTTAATTAAGGTTTTGTATAGGGTAAGTCCCATTTGAGTTTCACTTGACTGTTTTGAAGATAGGAAAAGTCTGTTTAGCTGAAAATTGGCCTTGGCTTTGACTTTAGCAATGTGCTTATTCCAGGTAAGGCCAGTGTTTTTGCCTTTCCGGTCAAGTAGTCATTTCGTGAAGATTATTGCTTGTATTTTTCTGGGGTTGACTTTAATTCTCCACTTGGTGAACCACGGTTCAGGCGTGTTTAGTGCATTTTTCAGGCGTAAATGTGTGATTCGCGGTTGAGTAGATTGCGTTATTATGGCAGTGTCATCTGCACACATGTATTTGTTCAATCTTACTAGATCAGGCATGCCATTTATGTAGAGGTTAAGTAATGTCGGCCCCAAGAGACTTTCTTGTGGGACCCCTGCTTTTATTGGTTTGGTACTTGAGGCTGCTTCCTCTACGGTGATGTCAATACGTCGGGCGTAGAGGTAATCTCTAATTAGGGCTATGGTAGAGTCTTGAAGGTCATATTGCTTTAGTTTCCTGAGTAGTCCAGCATGCTAGACTTTGTCGAGCGAGCATTCAATATATAGATAGTAGGTGCCTGTTGATTTGTTCATGTTATACCCTTTAATGAATTCTTCCGTCATTCTTAGCAGTTGTAGGGTGGTAGTGTTGTGCTCTAAACGCAAATTGTTCGGGTATTAGTATATTATGTTAGTGTATGTGTCTGTTTATTCGTTTTAGGATTACATTTTCTAATACTTTTCTAATGTTGTTCAGGAAGCTAATTGGCCTATAATTAGTGGCAGTGCTAGATTTTTGTTTGCTTTAGGAAAAAGTAAAGCTTTGGCTTCTTTCTATGAAGGGGGAAACCTGCTGTGTTCAAGAGTGAAATTAAATATGTTAGCCAATAGCTTTATTGCTCTGTTTGGGAGGTTCTTCAGCACATTTGGTATCTTGTCCGGTCCAAGTGCTTTTAGGCAGGTGTTTGATGATACAACCTACTTCACCAGGGCTCGTTTATCGTATTCAGTTGTGTGTCCGCGTTTGGCCTAAGTTATCAGCTTCGTTTTCGATTTCTAGCGTGAATTCGTCTTGTCCAACCGTTGGGTTGGAAGGGAATACATTCTCTAGAGTGAATGCGAAAGCTTCGGCCTTGGCCTGGGGAGCTTCTTATATAGTATTATTAATTTTTAGGGGGAATATTTGTTCGTGTACGCGTTAGGCACTTAGCTATTCGCCAGACTGAATTTTGTTGCGGATTTAGTTTTTCAATAGTCTTTATCCATTGATTTTGAATTTAAGTTCTGGCGCGTTCACTTACTAAGTCTTTTGCTTGGTAATATTAGTTTCGGTGTATGAAATTTCTAGTTCTTTGCTGTTTACGTCTGGCTCTATTTTGTGCTTGTTGCAGCATTTTTATCTCCTTGGGTAATCTACCATTTATACTGCGTTGCTGTATTAGGTGTACGCAAGCCGTGGTGGCTATTTTTATCGCTGTTTCTAGCTTATTTATTGCCATATCCTATTCTTTGGCTGAGTTTATTTCTACATCTGGGAGGTAGTGATCTACCATATATTTTTAAAAAAATCCCAGTCTGATAGGTTGTAATTGTGTCTTAAAGGAGCTGGTTTGAACTCGGTTGGAGCGTTGTCATCAAGAATGCCAAATGATCTGAGTGAATTGTGTATAACTTGCAGTTCCATGTTGTGCGGTACGTTATTTAAAATCGCGATATCTAGTATGTCGGTTGTATGGTCCGGTATGCGAGCTCTTCTAGGCCTGTTATTAACTAATGAAGATTGTTTATGTAATTTAGTAATTTAGTGCCTTGTGGAGTTCGAAGTTTTTAGGTTGGGAGACCTTATTCCTAATAGTCATCGTCCTTGTGGGTGACAGGGTCGTTTTGTTAGACGATGTAGCCTTACCGCCCTTTGCCATTCCCATTAACTAACTATTGATAAGAGGAAGGGAGAAGAAATAAAAAGCCTAATAAGCTGCTACTGAGGCCACTCTTATGGAGTACTGTTCTCAGTACAGCCATTGTACTGTGGGCCATACAATAGCAGCACCTACAGCTAGCCTAAGAAGGGTGCCTAAAAACTAAACAGAGAAGAATAGAATCGTAGGAGAGAAAGTACAGCTAGCGAGCGCTAAGAAGAACGGGGAGTTAGAGGATCGGACCTCAGAGAGGTCCTTAATTTAGTCTTTCAACTGCTTGCCTCTGACCGTATTTCCCCTACTCGTCTACACTATAAAAGCGCAATACTTAAGTCGTCCTTCGTGGTGTAGTGGTTACCATGCTAGCTTCTAGTTACCGAGGTCGCGGGTTCAAACCTATCGGAGGGCGATGGATTTTTTCGGGCGTAAAAATCCTTAGCATGGCTTCCTTCGGTAGGGATGTAAAGCCGGTGGTTCCGTGTCGTAGATTTATGGCACATGAAAGAACCTCAAGCCTGATAGAGACCTCCGAGCAAAATTAACGGTCTTTCACGCCCAATATAGAATGGGACGCTAAGGTCAACAGCAGTTAAACAGCGTCCATAATTAAAACTCAATTTAATTTTTTCGCAATGCTCAAGAGCTATGCGTAGGCTTTGTTTAAAAACCGCCGCAATGCCGAGCCCTTGGCTTTGGTATAAATACCGCGACAATGCCGAGCCGTTTTCAGCGGTGGCTGCTTCTTTGCAGCGGACTGTTTCTTGCTTCTGCCGGAGCTCCTTTGCTGATGTTGACTCGGCGAACACTCGAAGCGAAGTTGTCCCGCTATGTTTTTTTTTGTCGAGTGGAGGAGAAAAACACATGTTACGTGCTAACCTTAGCCACAATGCGAGTTGGGGACTAAGAGTGTAGGGCTCGCCAGTAGTTGGCCATACCCACTAAAAGCCTCCTCCACCGGAAGGAAAAGGAAGAATGAAAAGAAGTAACTCGGACGAGGAAATACAGCAGTACCGCTATTGCACCTGCACATTCGGGGAGCGGATATAATGGCCGGTTCAATAAATCTAAGCCAGGTGAAATAAGAGCCAGGACGCAAGCATGGCCTAGGTCCTATTTACGCCCTTTTTGGAGCGAGGAATTGAAGGTGTTAAAGTAATGTGTCTCCGGATGGAGACTCCGTCCAATGGTCATAATTTGCATTGGTTTGCACTACAGAAACATAAATGAACATAGTCATTAGTGTTATTATATAAACATTGAGATGAACATAGTCATTAGTATTATTATATAAACTTTGAGTTGGTTAGCCGCTGGATCTTAGGCAGTGTTGAATCGCATGCGAAGCTGTCCCCCCTTGGGGGATCGTCGTTCTATCCCAGGCGTTAGACCCTCTAGGTCTGGCGTCATCCTAAAACAATGAATATTTTAGGCTTTAGTACACTATTCTTTGACTGTAAGCATCAGTTGGTAGCGGTTGGTATTAATTGTGCTAGTATTGTAATGCTTAGTGTTATCTTGGTAATGAGCATTATCGTTAAATTTGTGTTATTGTATTTAGAAATAAATTAGTGTTTTCAGTGATATCCATTAGTATTGTGTTGGTCGAAATTTTAGTGCCCGCCTACCTTGCAGCCTACTCAATTGTGGTGCGGCTGCACTCAGACGTCACTCTGGTGGGGGTACCCCTCCCCCGGGACCGCCTTGACGATAAGAATAAGGGCTTAATGGGCCACTGTGATCAGATTAGATAGTAACCATGCCATGGCTAGTTTGTGAGTTTTATGTCTAGTTATGTTCGTATTAGAGCATCTAAGTATTCTTGGATATTGATATCTGGTTCCCCTAGGTCAATATTTCTATCAAATAATGATAGAGATCTTTTAGGTTTATCTCTCTTGGTGTTGTAAGTATTCAAATCGCGAACAAGAGGGTTGAAAGTTTTGCCCTTTCTGGTGTATAAGTTAAACTGTGTAGCTTAATGAATTCTTCTATGGAGTGTAGTTTTACCTCCTCGTGTGCGAGATAACCGGGGCGACTGGCGGGAGCTTCGCTATAAATCCAATTATACTCTTTTGAAGGGTTTGTAGCCTGTGAAGGTGTGCTACAGCGTATCCTCAAACTGGTACTGCATATGTCATTATGGGTATTATTAACGTCTTATATATCGTGAGGCCCATATTTAGTTGACGTTGCTGTTAATGTTTATGATAGGGTATAGCTTGTTTGGCTAGCCATTAACCCTTGCCCTTACGCTACTTATCTGTTGTTTCCAGGTGAGACCTTGGTCCATAGTGATTCATAAGTTACCTGGTTCTTCTATGCTGTTGTCTCGCTGTTGTATGCTAAGGGCGGTTGAGCATGTCTAGGTAGTCTGTGTTGTACTCTTTTGGTAAAAATTATTGATTGGCATTTCTTAGTGTTTTTTCATTCGACATTTTCTATACCATGGCTACAGCTCATTTAGGGCGTTATGTAGCCGTGGTTGTACTATCCTGGGCTGCGCGGACTGCGTTACTAGCGCCGTATCGTCGGCGTATATGTATTTTTCTGTGCGCGTGAGTTCAGGCATGTCATTAATGTATAGATTGAAGAGTGTCGGTCCGAGCAAACCTCCTTGTGGAACTCCCGCCCTGATAGGCCTAGGAGTAGGAGGACGAATCTTCCACTGTTGCTCGGAACTGACATTCGCTAATGTAATCTTTGATAAGGGCGATCATAGAGTCGGCAAAGTTGTATGACTTGAGCTTGTGAACGAGGCCGCATGCCAAACTTTATTAAAACCACGCTCAATATCTAAGAATATGGCCTTTGTTGATTTATTTTTGTTGAATCCTTTGGTAGTTAATTCAGTTAATTGTAAAAGTCAAAGCGTCGTTGAGTGTTGCGATCTAAATCCAAACTGCTCTGAAACTAGGATGTTTGAATTTATTCTTTTTAGAATTACTTTTTTCTAACACCTTCCCGATTGCGCTTAATTGGCTAATTAGCATGTAGCTTGCGGCTAATTGTAGATTTTTATTTGTTTCGGGAGCATTGTTATTTTTGCCACTTTGCATTGTGGCGGAAATCTACTTTTGTCTAGGGCGTAGTTGAATGGCTTGGCTAGGAGCAGTAGCGCTCCTCGCGGGCGATTCCTGAGTACCACATTGGGTATGCGTCAGGCCTGGGAGCCTCCCTCTTGGGTAGGTGGGCTATGATCCAACTTATTTCACCTGCATTAGTTTTTCGCATCTTATTATGTCTGTTTCGTTTATTTCGTTCTCAGTTTCTTGTATTTGATTAGCTTGACCCACTACAAGGTTGGGCCTGAAGGTGTCTTCAAGGGTCGAAGCAAAGACCTACGCTTTGACCTGAGAGGTTTCAGCTATCGTGTTATTAAGATTATGAATTAGAGGTGCTATGTTAGTTTTTGTACGCGTGAGGCATTTCGCTATTCCCCAAACCGTGTTTGTTTGCGGATTGAAATTTTCAAGAGTTTGGTTCAATTTATTTCCCATATACTCCCTAGTGCGGGCTTTTGTTTTGTTCCTGAGCTCGATGTATTCTTGTTGATGAATAGGATTTCTAGTTCTTTGCCATTTACGCCTTGCTCTGTTAAGATTTTGATGCAATCATTTAATGTCTGTTGGGTATTGGGCGTTTATTGTAGGCTTGTGTTTAAGACGTACACATTTAAGTGTTGCTAGTTTTATTGCTAAGACTAACTTATCTATAGCTTTATCTTGTAATTGTGCTGAATTTATTTCTAAATTGGGGAGATATTGCTCGAAGGTGTATTTGAACTCCTCCCAATCCACTTAATTGTAATTTAACCTAAGAGGTTCCGCTTCAAAAGCTATCGGCGGTGCAATTTCCATTAGGACAGGTAAATGGTCTGGCGTTAGTTCGTTTAAAACGCTAAATTCTATATCGGACGAAGTGTACTTCATTATGGCAATATACAGAACGTCTGGTATGTGATGATTATTATATCAGATATGAAGCGGCTCTTCTGGCCCCAATATGAGAAGGTTTGTGTTATTAATGTAGTTTAGCAATTCGGCACCTTGCGGGTTTGAGTTAATAGTATCCCATAACAGATGTTTGCAGTTACAGTCCCCGGCCGCTGTAACCTTTGTAACTAAAGTCATAATTTTGTCTACGTCTTCTGTGTCTACATCTTCCGGGGGGTTATAAACTGATGCTAGTGTAATTTTAGTACTAAATGAGAATGTTTTAATATCTGTGGCTTCTAAACGATTTAATCCTGGTACATGTATTTGATGATGTCTAATGTTAGTCTTAACGACTATTGCTGTCCCCCCTCCCCTTTGATGTCAATCTTTCCTATAAACCACGTAACCTGGGATCGAAAAACGGTCTATGTTTCCTAAGTGGGTTTGTTTCAGTAAGTAACGCAATTTGAACTGAGTTACTCTGGAGGAAGTCCGCTAAATCTTTACGTTTCCTGCGTACTCCTCGGCAATTCCAGTATATTGTACGAATTTTATCGGATCTAGCCATGGCAGTGGTTGTAAAGATTGGCGATCAGTTCCGTGAGGAACTGTAGCGTCCGAAGTGTGTCAATCCCTTGTGTGAAGATGCCAGCGAGCCTTTCTAGTTGCTCCTCAAAGAAATCCATGGGGACAGTGCTTTTGGGCTTGCCAATCAGATGCCTTAGTTTGCCCACGTCCGTGCCTAATTTGGTCGAGTCTTTTTCCCTGACCGCGGGGAGCGGGCGACTTCTGAGAAGGAGAGTGAGGCCCTCCTGCCTGCTTAGCGGGTGCTGAATGTGTACTTTGTGTGTGCTGTTCACGTCGGGAGGTCGCTCATTCCTTGCTGGTCCCTCGTCGGCGACAAGCCTCAGCCGCAGGGTGCTCGGCTAATGGGGCCGGTTGCGTCAGGCCTTTCTTATTCCTGATGAGCTACCCTGCATTGTGCATTTCTAACTGTACTTAGCGGCAGCCTCTGTACAGCTCCTAGTACTTGTCCTTCCCACATTCTATGGGAGTTTTTGAGACTGCGCGCGGTTTGTTGGCACGGTCTTCGTGAATACTGCGTGGTAAGCGGTGCAACCGCGTCTAGTTGCACCGTGGCCCCTCTGGCCGCATAACACGCAGTTCCGTTCCACACGCAGAATGGAGCACATTCCGGAGGGGTGTGGCCTTGAACATTCGGCGCAGACGTAGTTGGGGGACTTACATTCCCTGTTCGTGCCAGAACCGCTGGCATTTTTACATTTTTCAGGCTCGGGATCCGTCCTATACCTTTGTACTCTAACCCTAAAATATGCTTATAAGTGATATTTTTTGGGTATTTGCCACCTCGATGAGGTACATTGGCATAGGAATGCGAGTGCAGGTGCATTTGCGCATGCGTACGGCTCTGAGCGCCGTTATCCCTACGCGTACTAGGTCTTCTTTAATTTCGTCTCCGGTGAGCTCGATGTACTCGATCACAAACCTGTCCTCTCCTGGGGATGGTGGAGTAGGTAACACTGTACGCCTTTTGACTTGAGGTTTTCTGTCAATTTTTGATAGTCACTCAAGCAGAACATTTTGACTGCAAAATCACCGGAGTTTCGTGCGGTAGTGATGGTACAATAGTGTGTTGGTGTACGTGTCCTGTCAAAGCCTCGTGTAAGGGTGTGAATGTGTGTTGCCTGGCTTTTGTGTATAAAAACCGGCGGAAGGTCTAACCTCTTTGAAATAAGTGTATCTGTGGGTGTAGTTGGAGTGGCCCTCTCCGTGGTCGCTGTGTCTGTGTCAAGTCTTGTGTCGGTCGAGGTGCTGGCTACGGTAAGTTTGGAGTGGAAGGAACAGGTTTCTGATGCGTTGGAGATTTCTGTGTGGGTTTGGAAGTAGGGTTCTTGGGCTTGGTTTTGTTGGTAAAGGATTTAGATGGGTTGCTGCGTAGTGTCATGGTGGTTGTCTCGGTCGAGGAAGAGGTGGTTGCCTTGGAGTTTTCTGCCATTGTGTTGTTAGGTTGTGTGTGTGAGATAGAGGGAGTGTGTGTGTGTAAACTCTAGTGTGCAAAGGGAGCTTAACCTAAATGCTATTGCTGCTTCCCTTTCGCGTTTATGCCTGAACCTGTGACTCTTTAGTCCACTGCAATTAGCATAGTGGCGTCATTTCTACTTTATTGGCTTAACTATTTACATTAGCGCCTCTGTGTCACGATCTTAGTAACTAAGTATAATGTAGCCCATCGATCCTTGTTTAAAGGGTTGTATAGCTGTTGTGAACGTTTCACAGCATCACATATGCCGTCGAGAAGAATGCGCGGAGATTTCGGGCCAGAATAAGAGGTTTCGAGAGGATCTCCATATTCACACTGCTTATTGAAATCAACCTTGAGAGTAGCTATGGTGGAGACAATAACCTCATAACGCAGGTTGGAAAATGCTTCCATTGTTTTCCTCAGGAGGAGCCACCCAAACGCCATGTCAAACGCCAGCATATCTGTCGTGCTGGCGACAGGAATAGTTAGCTCTCCGCGAAAATAAGCTTAGGGAAGTGAAGAACATTACGATAAACTGGGTAACTTGCTCTCGCGTATTCATCGTGAGGAGGTAATTTTGGCTCGGTTGCGTATTGACCACTGCAATTTTAGACACGGTTGTGTTTTTAAGGGTGGCCCTGATCCTATTTGTCCGCTTTGTAGCGAAAGTCTGTCGGTCCGTCACGTGCTGCTAGAGTGTATTGCTCTAGCACATCATCGGGAATTTCTGCAACTGCCCGACAGTCCTGCAGAGGCCTTAGCGGATGATAAGCAAGCGATTGATAGGGTTTTAAATTTTGAATCGAAGGAAAATTTCCAAATGCGGATTTAGTCATCTTGATAGCAGATGTTTCATACTTCTCGGTTTAGTTTCATATATCATATTTATTTATAACTTGTACTATGATTTTATATTGATATTTATCTCTGGCTTTTGCTATGATTTTTATATTCATGTTTATCTTTGCCATGATCCGTTTTCAAGAGCGCTAATGAACTAGCAGTTGAGCGCCCTTAACACAAATTATCATCACCCAAACGCTATTCTTGAAGAAAACATAAGCTTTATACTGAATGACGAGGAAGGACCTGTTTAGATCTCGGGTGAATCACGAAGCTGAAGAAAACTGATCCCTCATTTTTTATTGATATCTCTGTCTCTCAGGCTTTAGTGAAGACTCTCACGAACAGTTAGACGCTTTAGCAAACGAAGCCAAGTCAATGATGAGGAATGAGAATTGTGTATAGGAATCCAAAGTCAAGGATATAACAGCAAGTCAACTGATACTGGGATACAAATACGCTAGAAATGCATTACTAAAAATAAATAAATGTACCCTTAAATTCGCCGATAAACGATATTTCCAAAACTATAGAAAGGATTATCACGAAACCTTTGCTTTAGTTGATGAACTGGATTCCATTCACCTGGCCACTGCACATCCAACATGAAAGAGAATGCAAAGCCATCAGCATGATGTCACGACAACCTATTTTAACGATGTCTTGGACAGCAACGTATTCGCGGAGTTGCATGATGAGGTAGTAGAAGTACTTAAGCATATCGTTCAGAAGAAGAATCACGATAATCATTGTGTAGCCAAACTCATGTTGCAAAACTATCAATAAAAGATTCTGTTTGCCACACGAAAAGTCTGATGTGATACATTCACATGGCTTTCTCTACCTTCTCGTTTATTAGTGGATATACAATCTATTCTTACTAAACCTTATTTTTCTATATACTACATTTTAATCCTAATAAAACGCTGCAAAAATAGCTGCATTACACATTTTGTTATAGATACAAAGAGAACAGTAATAGTAAAATATTTAAGAACTTGACGCTATATGCTACTTTAAAATTCCATATTGTTTCCATGCAATCGCGAGAAACAGCTGAAAATCGCTGGAACTTAAAATAATGAAAAGTATTGAACGATTCGAACTTTTAATAATGGATATCTCAGAAACAGCTTATGCCACAAAAAGCTTATCTGAAATAAATAGTGTGTTTTAAAGAGATCTGCATTTTTGTGTGGTATACGTTTTCGTCTATCGTTTAACGTTTGCGAGTTATACAATATTATAAAAAAATTCCGAATGAAGAGGACTTCCTGGGCTATTTCCAGAAAGTTCAAGATGTAAATTTTATTTGGCATGTAAATATCTTTCAATTTGGATTCAGAGGGTCTCAAAACATGTATTTCCGGTAAAACCTTGATATCGATTTTTTTGCTGGAATACAATACCCTCTCTGCCTACTATGTATGCGGTTGACAAAGTAAAAAGGCATTACATGATTTGAAATAAGCGGATTACTCTTGGCACAGACATTTCTTGACCAGCAGTTAGGCAGCCAGGAAGCAATATCAACGAAAGGGATCCGTGCGTCTACCGAATAACCAAGGTGGAAACTGATCATTGTTGTGTACGTCGTTGATATTCTGATGAATGTAGCTAAGTATTTAAACTCGACTTTGAAGAAACTATTTTCAATGCTTACTTTACAGATTAAGAACTCCATGTACTTTTGGAAATTCTGCACAATTTAACTACGAACCCGGGAAATGATTAGTGAGTTTTGACGTGATTTCCATTTTCACCAAAGTTGCCGTACAAGAGACAATGGATTTGATGATGCTCATGTGTTAAGAACAGCTGGAACCCATTACACTCCCGCAGATGCTCGGTATTAATAATAATAGTTTAGTTTTTTTATTTATGGACGCTCTTTAACTGCTATGGTCTTAGCTTCCCATTCTATATTTAGCGTGAAAGGCCGGAAATTTTGCTCAGAGGCCTCTTTATCAGGCTCGAGATTCCTTTACGAGCCGTAAATCTACGAAACGGGACCACGGCTTTACTTCCCTTCCGAAGGAAGCTATGTTAAGCATTTTTACACCCGAAAAAATCCACCGCTCTCCACCGGGTTTGAACCCGCAACCTCGGGATCTAGAGGCTATCATGGTACCCCTAGACCACGGAGGACGACTTAGATGCTCGGTAATTAACACATTCATTAATGGAGTGTTTAGCATCTGCAAGAGCGAATGCATTTCCAGAGAACTTTATTTACTATAAAGGTCCTGCGAGCCAGTGGACTTAGAAAACAAAACTGGAAAATCCATTTTACACGAAAAACAGAGAACGAAACAGGTAACACACGAAGAAGAAAAAGAGCGGGAGGCAAAACGTTAAAACATAGGAAAATAAGAAACATTCCAAACACACCATCACTTCTATCCAACGAGAATTTTTTACTGTCCGTCTGTGAAGCATAGCATAGTTACACTTTCTGCTCTGGAAACAAATTAAATATATTTGTGTAATCTGGGAAAGAGGAGAAGTTGCCCTCATCAAAGTAGGGTATACTGTGTGCCATGCTCCTATGAGACGAAACAAAACGCAGCATTAATGTTGCATCAGCGAGCACATCTGGTGTGAAAATTCTGCCAATTTTTAATTTGATGTGCTGAACATGACAATACATTTAGGCACCATATATGCTAGTCATTGGCGTGCGGTGATATTTTTCTGGAGGGACAGCAGTAATGGAACTTTTTTTATTGGTAAGCTCCACTTATGCCTTTAAATACAAATGGTTTTATCGGTGGCCTTTCCGTGGAACACGTTACTGTCTATGGGCAGTGGTGTTAACTCGTATTTGCTTGTCGTTGGATTTCTGGTAAACTTTCGGTTTTATTCATTATATCACACACACACACACACACACACACACACACACACACACACACACACACACACACACACACCGTCATTCATACTTCCAGACTCTGGCGAGGATAGGTAATAATCTTGGCTAGGGAAAAAATCCCACCATGCAGAGCTCCATGTTTTCCTTTATTTATTATTATTCAATCCAATATATTTGCTGAATGCTTACTATATTCACACAATCTTGGAAAATGTACTATAATAGCAATGTGTTATTAGACGGACCACATTTACTTTCACAGTTGCCGTAAAGTTATTAAATTTTAACAATTTACAGTATTTATGTTCATATTAATCTCAAACAAAGCCTTTAATTTAAAACCTCATTAAAAGCGCGGAATAGAAAACAATAAAACAGAGTTCTGAATTTATCTCAGAACTTTATCTATAATCACTCCACATCCACAAAAAATTATGTTTTTTAAATGTTTTGTAAACAGTGTAACCCTAAAAATGGATATGAGAAGTACTGAAACTGGGCTTTTGTCTGTCCTCTGCGCAGGACTGCAAGCGGCCTTACTACCGTTGGATGTTCCGGCAAACAGACTACCTGTTGGATACTTCATCCCCCTACCTTTCGTACAGCAAGGCTCTGAGCTGGCAACCACCAAGAGCTGAATCCATCTCTCCACAGCTACGAAGATGTTTGAGCGTGCAACTCCCGGATCGCCCGCAAAATCCATTGCAACTAATAGACATGTCTGAAAATGATTTCAAATTCCCATGTCCTGTTACTGGTAATATAGAAAAGACGGATCCCTGCAAATATAAAAAGGGAAAGAAACGGGAGTGTATGAGGAAAAAATCTGCGCGGGGTGGCAGTTGCGGAAAACCACCTTGTGGGAAACCAAAAGACCCTTGTCCAAAACCAAAACCGCCTTGTGACCCTTGTCCAAAACCAAAAGACCCTTGCGATCCTTGTCCAAAACCTAAAGACCCTTGTGATCCTTGTCCAAAACCAAAACCGCCTTGTGACCCTTGTCCAAAACCAAAACCGCCTTGTGACCCTTGTCCAAAACCAAAACCGCCTTGTGACCCTTGTCCAAAACCAAAAGACCCTTGTGACCCTTGTCCAAAACCAAAACCGCCTTGTGACCCTTGTCCAAAACCAAAACCTCCTTGTGACCCTTGTCCAAAACCAAAACCCCCTTGTGATCCTTGTCCAAAACCTTGCGACCCATGTTCAAAACCAAAAAAACCTTGTGGAAAACCAAAAGACCCTTGTGACCCTTGTGGCCACAAAAAGTCGAAAAAGAAACCAAAAAAGAAAGATCCCTGTGAGAAGCCTGAAGATCCCTGTTGTGACGACTTGGAGCTTGCTGAAGAAGAACATGTTCAGATAAAGGCAAACGCTTGCGACGCTTTTTGCTGTGACGACTTGGAGCTTGTTGACGAACAACATACTCAGAAAATGCCGAAAACTCGCCAGAGAAAGAAGAGTAAGGGAAAATCGAAAAAGGACTGTTGCAATTAAAACTTGACTGCTGCATTGCATTAATGGATTGTAGAACATTTTCAAACTGTTACAAGTTAACTCTCCACTTAGTTAATACTATTGATGACAAGACTAAAGATTCTTGCTGCGGCGAGATGGAGCTTGTTGACGAAGAACATCTCAGAAAAAGTCGAAACCTCACCAGAGAAAAAAGAGCAAGGGAAAATCGAAAAAGGAGTACCGTTGCAAATAGAACTTAACTGCTAAAGTGAATTACTTGATTGTAGAAGGTTTTCAAATTGTTACAAGTTAATGCTTCACTTATTTTATCCTATTGAAAATTGTTACAAGTTAACGTTGTACTTAGTTTATTCTACTGGAACTATTTAGGAATAGTATTCTTGCATATTATATTTCTTTATTTTTCAACCTTTCTCAATGGCCACAAAACATTTTAATAAAATAAATTATAATCAATTTTATTGTCTGAGATACCGCACGCTGTAATTGCTAAGGAAAGGAAGGGCAAAGTGGAAAGGTTAAGCAACCTTTTTACTATAATATATAGAAATGGTTGCAAATATACAATTTCACTAATTTCTATTTTAGTGAAATTGCATATTTGCAACCATTTCTATATATTATACTTAATCTTCTCACTATGTCTTCCGATTTAAAATTAATAATTAACCTTTTAACTGTTTGACTCTTTCTCTCCCATTTCCGTACAGTAAGTAGAGAAAATATTGTATTCCATCTAAAACCGGAAAAAGATGTTTTGAGATTCCCTGAATAAAAGAATTTATAGAAACACGTTTCAGAGAGTGTGTGTGTGTGTATTAAAATTCGTATTAATACCAAACTATTTAAGTTCAGCTTTTCCCAAAGATGCAACACGAATATTTTCAAGAAATCACCCCCACTACTTATCCTTCGCACTAATCCTTTTTTACTTTCTCTACCACGTACATAGTAGGTAGAGAAGATATTACATTCCACTCAAAAACTCCATACCGAGATTTCACCAGAAATACATGGTTTGAGACCCCCAGAATAAAAAAAGCAATTTTATAAAAAGATCCGTGTGTGTGAACAGCATAATTCAAAAACCAATTCAAAGTTGGTATTTAGGTTCACTATCTTCCAAATATGCACACTAAAATTTTCAAGAAAATCCCCCACCTCAGACTACCCTTTACGTGGAATATTTTTCGAAATCTTTTATTTTCTAAAACGTGGCTAACGATTTTGATTAAAATATCATATATTAAAGATATTTACATTACAAATAATATGTATATCCTGAATTTTCTGAGAATAGCCTGTGAAGTTCACTAGATTTGTATAATCTAGTATAAGTGGTAAACCCTAAGCGATAGGCGAAAATGTACTACACAAAAAATGTAGAGCTCTTTAAAACACAATTTATTTGAAATAAGTTATTTTTGGGTGGTATAAGCCATTTCTGAGATATCCGTTATTAAAGGTTCGAATTGTTCATTTCTTGATTATTCTCTTAAGTCCTGTCAAAATTCAGTTGTTTCTCGCGATTGCTTGGAAACAGTATGGAATTCTAATGCAGCGTATAGTGTCCAGTTCTTAAACATTTGACTGTCGCTGTTCCCTTTGTGTCTATAACAAAATGAATAATGTAGCTTTTTCTGCAAAGATTTATTTGGATTAGAATGTAATAGATAGAAAAATAAGTTTTAGGGACAATACTAAGTGTACCCACTAATAAGCAATAGAGGGCAAGAAAGTCATATGAATGTATCATAGCAGATTTTTTTCATTATTTTTTAATTTCCGAAACAATGATTAACGATTCTGATTAAAATTCCACAGGTTTAAGATAAAGTGTATATCTAGAATTTCCTGGAAATAGTCTGTGAACTTCCTGTTCGTTCTGAAATTTGTATATTTTTGTATAACTGGTAAATGATAGAGATGGACTAACTTACAACATAATAAGTGTAAATACACTTAAAACACACAATTTAAACCAAATAAGCTTTTGGGACATTAAAAGCATTTTAAACAATGTCAAAGCATCGAAGTTTCGATTCAATGCTTTTGGCTCCAAATGAAATTTCCTAGGAATTATCATTCACATTTTCTCAAAACGTTTGATAAAATAAAGTGCTTTATATGTATCGTTGCTTACAAATGAAATTTGTAACCGAACGTATTCACAGTTTTAAGTTATTAAATTAAACGAAGTTTTATTTATGGACGCCCTTTAGCTCTATGCTACGCATTCTATATTGGACGTGAAAGACCGGAAATTTTGCTCAGAGGCTTGAGGTTCTGTTACATGTGTAAATATACGACACGGGATCACCGACCTTTCCCTTCCGAAGGAAGCCATGCTAAAGATTTTCACGCCCGAAAACAAATTTTACTGCTTACTTTCGGGCTTTGAGTGAGCGAGGTGGCGCCGCGGTAATGCGTACGACTTGCATTCGGGAGGTAACCGAATGTTTTTCGCGATTTTCCTCGGACGCTAGGCGAATGCTGGGTGGAATAATTTGATCTTAGACTTTTCCTATCATCTCTTTCATCACTACATCTCTTCTTCACCGCCATACCAGGCACTGGGCTGATCACCCATCCTGGATATACTATGATCCAGAGTTTGCTTGATCCTCGACAGGCTACTGGCCCAAGGCTTTGGCTTGTAAGTCCTATTAAGAGCAGGGTTAGATCTAGGATGTAGGGTGGAATTTTCGGAGAACACCTCGCCACTGCGACCAATTAGATCTATTGTGACTACATCCCCCGGGATGTAGGGATGAAGTGAAGGTGCCGCAGGAGGTCGCAGGTCCGCGGGCACATGGGATTACAGAGGCACACGGAAGTCCCTAACATTTCCAGTACGAAACACTCGCCCTCGCAGTAGACCTGAAGTCCTGCTAGAAGGCGACGAAGCGGTCCTTGCAGGCAGGCCAACGCGCCCTGTCGTTGACGAGAATTCTTTCCAAAGCGCAACAACCATGCCATCTGTCTATCAGCAGACTCACTGCGGAACCCGGTGAGACTGCCTGAAAGAAAGGGATAGAGATGAAATGACAGGAAATGAGGGAAAGGAGAAATCGTGGTAGAATACATAAGCCCAGCATTCGCCTAGGCGACCAGAGGAAAACCACGAAAAACTCCATGGTCAGAGTAGGCGGCCACCAGGAATCAAACCCGGGACCTCTCGAATATGGGTCACATACGTACCCGCCTGAGCCATCCCGCTCGATAAGAGGGTAATTCGTTAAAGAAGAAGACGTTTTCGAACTTTGTTCCATGTCTACTTAACAAATTATGTAGTCCAGGTTTGGCCGTTAGTGGACGCTTTGTGACTATGAAGTTTATTCTGGAAAGCCGACAACTGAGCGAAAACACTACCAGATCGAAATGCAAACTGTTATTAGTCATTGAGTCGTATGCATAAAATGTAGTAAATTCTTTTCCTACGGTTTTGGAAGGAAATACCACGATCAGCATGCATAAAAAGCTTAGTATACGTTTTTCCTCTCAGCACTTTATTGATGTAGATTATACAGGGTGTTCGAAAAGCCACTGTGCAGTTACAACATATGTTGGCGCATATACAAGCCTGAACCCGCTTAATTTTATTGGAAAACACTTTCTGCAGATCTGACGTACACAGTTTTTAAGTCACAAAGTGTGCGTGAGCGATGGCAATGCGTTCCAGATTTTGCTGCTCCCCAAAGAAAGAAGTTTGGGGGAGTAAGGTCCGGCGAGCGAGAAGCCATAAATATTTAGAAATCACACGTTCTCCAAAAAACTCTTACAGAAGTCGCATAGTATTGTCACCTGTGAGCGCAGTAGCACCATCTTGTTAAAACCACGAGTAGGTCATTTCGTCTTCCTCTAGCTAGCCAATGAAATCTTGGTTCATTGAACAATAACGTTCACTATTCATGATTTCTTCAAAGAATAATCGGCCAGTAATGCGACGAATGCATATTGCTTCCCACACTCCAATCTTCTGATCATACTAGGGCGTTTCATGCACAGCACGAACATTCTCTGTTGACCATAATCGTAGGTTTTGTGTGTTAACATAACCAGAGAGATGGAGCCAGGCCTCGTGTATATGGAAAGTAACATCAAGAATAGCAATGATATTCGTTTCAATGAAAAGAGTAAACCATTCGCAGTAACGGATTCGCTTTTCAGGTCCACATCTTTCAATTGTTGTGCCGTTGTCACTTTATACGGGAACAATTTCAATGTTTTCCTAACCGCTTTATGCGCGGTTGCAAGCCTCTTACTTATGCCAACTTGCGCAATGATTTTTATGGGCTTCGCCATATCGTAGAGTCAGAAATGTCCAACAACTTCTCGTTTAGTTTAGTGATCTTCCAGTTCGTTCGGCCTCTAACACTGAACCTGTCTCTCAAAATTTCTCAACGAGTTGACGAACTGTATTACAATGAGGTACAGCTGTTTCTAGAATTTTTTTTCAGAAAATGCCTCCTGCACTGTGTATTTATCGCCTTGTCGAAAGACATATCCAACAAGAAAATACGTTCCTCTATAGAAAGCGCCATAACTTAAAAACTAAATTGAACATCTAAACACTGCAAATATCGCTTTCAGCAGCTTTTATCAACTACTTGAACTAAATGCTTAAATGTTACGCAACAATGGAACGAATTAAAACAATCATGAATCTATAAAATATCTATTATGCCAACTTGTGTTAAGATTCTATATACAAAAACCTAACCTTGATTTGAATTTCCAACCTAATCTACATTCGTGGTCTTAAGTACACAGCGACTTTCCGAACGCACTGTACTTCTACCCTTAGAATATACTCTGATTTTCATGCATAAAGCATAGTTTGCTTCGTAGGCAATACTAAGAAAATCTTAGCATGCCTTTCCCATGCTTCACTTGTTTATCAACTGCCCATAATAAAGTAAAGGTGCTGCTAGAAAGACATTTAAACAAAGAAAACAGCCTAGAGATTCTGACTTCAAGCAATTATATAGATTCGATAAACCGAATGTGAAGTTGATAAGTGATTATTTTATTGACAGAATGCGTCATTAATTCCTACGATGCATAAGATTTCTTATTTCTCATTGCAGGCCTTTGTGCTCTATTCGATAGCACTGGATATTGCTTCAAAACATTTAGGAACTGTATATGCTCTCTCCTTGTTCTCCTCGTTTCTCATATTCCTCACACATTCTAGATGTTTTACATACAAAGGGTATGTTTATGCTAGATTTTCTAATTGTTGGAGTTTGCCGCCTTCTCTAATCTATCGCGTTGTTACTTTCTCTACTACGTATAGTAAGTAGGGGAAGTATTGTATTCCACCCAAAAATTCGATGCCGATATTTCATCGGAAATACATACTTGAGGCCCCCTGAATCCAAGAAAAGCATTTTTAGAAAAAGGTCCGTGTGTGTGTGTGTGTCGTCTTGTCTGTGTGTCTGTGTAACTCAAAACGAAATAACGAAACTCAAAAACGAAAAGTCGGATAAATACCAAACCCCCACTCCAGACTACCCGTTACATGGAAGATTTTTTCGAAATTTTTGGTTTTCTAAAAAATGGATGTTTCGATTAAAATGCCATACATGAAAGATATTTACACAAGTAAAATGTATACCTTGAATTTTCTAGGAATACCCTAGGCAGACCACTTCAATCGAAAGGAGTTTTGTATAATCTTGTATAACTGGTAAACGTTAAGCGATAGACGAAAACGTACCATACAAAAAATATAGATCTCCTTACAGCACACAATTTAAATAGAAGAAGATTTTTGTAGCATAAGCCGTTTCTGAGGTATCCTGTATTAAATGTTCGAATTGTTCAATATTTGCTATTTAAGTCCATCCATTTTCAATTGTTTTTTCGCAATTGCATGGAAACAGTATGGAACTTTAAGGCCAGCATATAGCGTCCAGTTCTTGAACATTGGACTATCGCTTGTACCCTTTATTTCTAACGAAATATGTAATGTAACGCAAAGGATTATTTAGATTCAAATATAGTACCTACATAGAAAAAATTTCGAATTTGATACATTCACATTACTTTCTCTGCCCTCTGTCGTTTATCAGTTGGTATAAAACTATTCTTAATAAAGCTTATTTTTTCTGTCTACTGCATTTTAATATATGGTATTTTAATCAAAATCGTTAGAGCAATTGTTTACAAAATCAACATTTTCGAAAAGCCTTCCATGTAAAGGGTTGGGGGATTTTCTTGAAAATCTTCGTGTCACATCTTTGGAAGATATTGAACCTAAATACCAAGTTTGATATATATTCGACTTTTAGTTTGTGAGTTATGGTGTTGTCAGACACACACACGGACATGTTTCCAAAAATACTTTGTTTGGGTTAAGAGGATTCAAAACATGTATTTCCGATGAAATTTCGATATCTAATTTTTGGATGGAATTCAATACCTTCTCAACCTACTAGGTACGTGGTAGAGAATATAATAAGCTTTAGTAAGAATAGTTTGTATACCCAATAATAAACGATAGAGGGTGGAGATGGTCATGTGAATTTGTCACATCACATCAGATAAACACCAGAATTGCTTCATTCTAGTGAATGGAAGTTTTAGGCTTGCTTTTAAAAACTGCATTTCTGTAACCACCATAATTTATTTTAATACACGTTTGGCTAATTAACTAGTTTTCCTGTCTACCTCCTGTCTATGATGATAAATTCTTTCAGAAATGGTTTCAATTCGCATTTTGTTGTGGCATTATAGAAGCATGCAGTACATTAGGGCTGTAGTCAAATGCTTAAAAAGCAATTAACTATAATATGCTGCCCTAATATTGCATACCTTTTGCTTGTGCTTACGAGAAACAAAAGAAGGAACATAACATTTCAAAAGTGCGTAGCTCCAAATACTATCAAATTCACATTAAAAGCAGGAAGTATCTCAAAAACGGACAAATATACACTAATATTATTTATCACAAATTGTCCATTCTAACAAACTAAAATTTTCGGCAGTACATTTTTGCCTATCCCTTACAGTGTCCTATAATTCAATAAGAATGAAAAGGGCTTTACAGGCTTTGCAAAGAAAATTCAAGATATGCATCTTACTCTTCGTACTTTCAAATGTATGACAGAGTCGGTTTTGAGAAAGCAACAAAAATAACAACAACAACAATAATAATAATAATTATTATTATAGCAAATGTCCATGTAAAGACTAGTTTGGTGTGGGGGTTTTCTTGAAAATCTTCCGTCTGCATTTCTTATATTTGCTATTACGTTTCTGATTTGTTGTTCATACACACATTATTTTACTAAAATTGCTATTTTGGATTTAGGGGATATCGAAATATGAAATATCGACATTAAATATTTGGGTGGATGTTAACACTTCCTCTACATACATAGGCTAGTGGTAGATAAGCTAAACCTTAAATGTGAGGTCAATGGAGCATCTGCAAATAATTTTTATAATTTATTACAACCGTAGAGGGATTAAAATTACTCTTGGGTTTGTGATGCCCTCGAGGAGAGGGGACAACAGCAAGCCACGCATGCAAGTCTTCTTTTATGTTTCCTCTGAAATGAACTGGCCCTCCTGGAGAGCGAGATTGGAACTTAATGCAAAGGGATCCAATTCTGAACTTATTTTCAGGTGAGTAGCAGAGTAACTCTTGAGTGTCTTCTTCCCTAAGACCTGGGTGTTTCCATTCCATGTTCTGCAGATAGTCACAATGTTACTCCTTAATTCTTCCATATTTTTCGGTTCACTTAAAGATACAACAGGCTTTTGATTTATTTCAGACGAACAATTGAAAGAAGGTTGTATGCGTGACTTTAGTCAAAAACTTTTTCTGGGCGTATCACGAAGTGTGCGGAACGTCGAACCCAGTGTTTTCAAAAGCAAGTCAACTGTTTTGAAAACTAATGTAATTTAAAATGCTCTACTGCTGCTGTAATAAATTATAAAAACTTGCGAAAACCTATTGAGCTACCTTCGTAAAACGTATTTACATTAAGTGTTGTTTATTATTATTTGGCGCTTCTCGGTAAGTATTCTGTCATATAGCTATTGTGTCAAATGATTACAGGATTACTTTCTTCTGGTCCCTGACAAGCGCCTGACGTCCTGTTATGAGGATCTACAGCTGTGGAAACTGCTTCTCAATTTATCGACGCCTCAGCTAACACCACCAATGAACGTTTGGGATTGTCTTTCCATTTCCTTACCTCCCCAAACAGTAAAAACTACTCATTTACTTACTTCAGGAAGCTCAGATGGAGAAACTAGGCGTTATTACTCAGCAAATACAAAGAATAATATAAAAGATTCTGCCGACACTTCTGACGATGCTGCAGGTCATTCGTTGAAAGCTAGTATTATCAGCAACTTACCATTTTACAGTACTTTGAGGGATGCCACTTACAGTTCTAAAGATCGAGCTTCGTTGAGAGATTATCTCACAAATAGAAACTTATCAAAACCAAAACCCAAAATCTGTCTTGAGTCTTGCACAATTAGGCGCTGCAACTCGAAGACTTGCGCTAAGGCAGGAATTCTCAGCAGCACTGGCGAGAATCTACGTTCTTTAAGGAAAAAGCATGGTGACTGCAGTTCAGAGCTAGAAATTAAATGCAACGAACCAAGGAGAATGACTAGAAGGAGAATTGCTTCAAAGAAAAGTGGAACAACTGCAAGAGTTGATAGAGACAAGAGAGAAGCGAAAGACGAGAAATTGCACATAGAGAGCAAAATAGTAGATGATTTGTCGAAGACAATGCAGTTACCTGGTGAGGAAAATAAGAATGCTTTAATGGACAGCAAGGGAAAACAAAATGAGTGCAGCAATATCACTATGGACCCAAAGGAATCTGCTGCGAACAACAAAGGCTGTAGTGGTCAGGAAATGGATAACATAAACAATCCAATGCACTGCAGTGGTGGTGGTGGTGGAAAGCCTTCGTCGTGTGGTGACAACAATTCGAAGAAGCCAGGCGATGGGCAGCATATGGCTTGCAAACCATGCGGCCAAGAAACAGGCGATAGCTGCGGCGAAAAGAAACCGAAAGGATGTCCTGCAAAAAAGCGCGAAGGCTGCGGTAGCGAACCACCAAAGAAAGCCAGTTGCGGAAGCAGTTGCGGAGGTGGTTCAAGTAAAGATGACGGCACGTGTGTCCCTCATATGCTCAGGAAAGAACATCCTTGTGACCCCGAGCCCAAGGAAGTATGCAAAGACGAGAAAGTACTCAAAAGGAAAGCTAGAAGAAAAGAACAGTTTAACAAAAAACTGAAGTTAGTCCGAATTAAGTATAAAATCCAACACTGCAGAAGAAGTAAAGTTGTTTGGGGCAGAAGTGACTTCACTAAAACTCGCAACAAACAGAGCGACATCTGCCAGCATCGTTAGACAAACTGAAGACTCATAAATAATACAAATAAATACCTGAAGGCTTAGCAGATTCTATATCTGTTATTCATGTTTGTAAAAAATATAAGTATTGCCTTGACACTGTTTATCGTTGATTGCGAGTGAAATAATGTCCCAGAATTATAGAGTTTCTATCAATAAGATCGATTGATAGATCGGCCTATAATTGTACAAATTGTTCATATTGTTTAGGTGCCAAACAACATTTATTCTAAATTTTACGTCTTTATCATTACTACGTTTTCCTTGATGGAACTAAAGAAATTTGAAGATAAACCAAAAGAAAGCGTATTAAATATTATTCTGCACAAAGTTTAGCTCTTCAAAATCTAAAGGCCATTGTTACGAAATTTAATGATCGAATTATACTCTGATTTACAACATGTATGTAAAAATGCATTCTGTAATTTATTCTGTAACAAAAAAGTCAGATATTATTTCTGTGGCTGTTTTTATATAAAATCATTTATTAAGGATTCATTAAAAAATATGCTCTTTAATTTCAAGAAGTTTCATTTTTGTTTTCCATTTAATAACTTTCAGCAATTAAACGGAAGCTAACTTTCGTTTGTATGTTCCGTCTGTGAATACTTTGCAAGAAAATATTAATATAACGTTTGGTCCTGATATCTACAATATATTACACATCTAGTTACAACATTGATATTCCGTAGCGCTGCTGTTTTGTTTAAGCTTACTCCGCATGTATCTTCATATTTCTCTGTTTATCCTCCTCGTATGCAGGACTTACAAGCGGGTGCCTGGGGTCAGAGGCCCGTCGGGGAGCAGACACTTTGGATCAGATAGAATATCCAGGATGGTGATATGCCCGATGCCGGGTACGAGAGTGAGGAAGT
Source organism: Deroplatys truncata (assembly GCA_030765065.1). Classification (NCBI taxonomy): domain Eukaryota; kingdom Metazoa; phylum Arthropoda; class Insecta; order Mantodea; family Mantidae; genus Deroplatys; species Deroplatys truncata. Next base: position 31,989,695 of record CM060987.1, on the reverse strand, counting down.
AGATGATATGAAATGATGGTGAAAAGGATGAAAGAAACGGTGATGATAGAGCAGTTGTTGAAATGAATGTGGGGAGAACCGGAATACCCGGAGAAAATCCGCCCAGACGCCGCTTTATTCACCACAAATGCCACATGCAGGTCCCTGGTGAGAAGCGAGAGGTCTAAGCACTCCGCCACGGTCACCTTTACTACGCATGTAAACATACCAAACTGTCTTACTCTAATCTTCTAATATTAATCTATCGCAACTACTTCCACATGGCAACATGTGTACAGGCGAAGTGTTATCCATAAACTTCCTTATCGATTCCGGTTGCTGTCCCATCACGGTGCGTGCCGAGTCAGTGCTTCATTAAGGTGGCAGTTTAGTGAGAGATATGTTGCATTATTTTTATCAACAATGAAGAAATCAAATAAAGGTATGTGCTTTATAATTTAGTGCATATATTACAGGCAAAGTATAAAATTCAGGCATTAGATATAATGCCTGGGAATTGTATAAAATGCCTGACCATTTTTGCAAAGTATAAAATTCTTATTTTGTTTTATACTTTTCCTAGGCATTGTATATATTGCCTAGGCATTATGTACAATGTCAGATTCTCACGGTAATTTATATAAATAAAAAATCATATTTCAAACAACAATGTAATATTTCATAGTTGCATAGAAAATCCTTTTACAAAGAAAATTATTAAAGACACAAACAATAATTAAATATAAATAAATAATAAGTCAGAAAAATTTAAACAACTATTCAATTCTTTTAAATGAATGAAGTGCATAAGTATATTAAATTACCAAAATTAAAGAATCCTATTTGTTGCCACAAGGGAGAAATGAGTGACCCTTAGAATTGCACTGTATTTCATTTTTCACACAAAAGCACTACATATTTCGGCACTTGGTCTTGCACATGCGTCTGATGAATCCTTGGCTGTCTCCTATAGACTGAGAGGTCGCGGCTGTTCGGAGTGCAATTTCATGATTTGGGACATCAAGTCGCACTAATTCCTTTGGACACACCGTGGACTGCGACCTGGAATAAAGCTGTTTCAGAATCCCATTCCTCTTCCTAGTTGGTAGAAGACATCTACAGATACCTTCATCACAACTGCCAACACATTGCGAGAATCACGCTCTGTCTTGTCGCAGTCAGGAATGGGAACTCTAACAGTATCTCCTAAATGAGCGGGAGGAAATATTTTGTCAGGGTTTAACTTCAATTTCTTTGCCTACTGTTCGAGATTCGATTTATAATCTTTTCTATTTCAGCAGCTTTGTCCATATTGAAAGAAAGATTGCATTGAACCTTGCTCCCGTAACCTTCTATATCCTCACCTTCGCCATCTCCAAGAGCATGTCCACAGATCGAATGAAGTTTTCGACCACAGTCTCGACATGTATGGGCATCAGTGGTTTCTTCCGAGCAGACACAGCAGACACTTACTTCTGAGGTTGAAGGTTGTTGACCTTAAAGAGTTGCGACATCAGAATAATTGTTTTCTTCGCCTTGGGTCGTAACCCGATCGGTGCTTGGGAGAAAGGGAACTTCTTCGTCTTCTTTAGAGCCATCTGGCCGTGTTATTTAGGTGTTTCAGGGCTGTCTAGGACTTTCTCCACATCTTCTCCGCTCTCTGTGACCTGTAAAACATCCTGGGGCAGGGAAGAAGTTATCAGACCCACCTTTACTTTACAACCGAAAAGAGTTTCATATGGCCTCTTAATTCCAGAACGGTTCTTCAGCTGAACAAAGCGTAGTCCATCCTCCAGCTGTTAGTTCGTTGATATTTCCAAGCCGAAACCATATTTTCAATGTCTTGATTAGCTCTTTCAACACTCCCCTGACTCTGTGAGTGTCGTGCCTTACTATGAACGATCTTCAAAGAGGGTCAGTACTCCTTTAAGCTACTAACTACCTTATTGGCGAATTCACTCCTATTATCGGATTGTAAAATCGAGGGAGCTCCGAACAATGTGAATATGTCCAAGAGGTGATAGGCTACCTCTGCTGCTGTCTTAGATTTAAGAGGACGGAGGACAACACATTTAGTGAGGTGATCCTAATACACCATTATAAATGTGTGTTCCCTGTCAGGTTGGGATTGCAAATCGATAAGATCGACTTACAACGGGAATTAAAATCTGAAAATACCATGTGCTTCACTACAGCACCTTTCTTAAACCCTTTCTGTTTTTCTGGCACAACTCGCATAGGTGGATATACAGTTCAACATCATGACGTGTAACATTCTTGTACTTAGATGAAAGTTCCTTCAACGTCCTGACCGTCCCCCATGACCAATTGCAAAATGAGAGTTGAAGCACGTGAAATAATTCAGAATCTTTAACATAATACTGAAAATTACTGGTCCCCTCTTTAACTGGATAAACTAATTTACTTTTGATCTCAATAATTACAACTTCAAACCTCTTCAACATCCAATAGTTTCGAGACTCCTTCTTCATGGGTTTTAGCCTTTAACATATCCTCAACCACTGTGAGAAACACATAGTTTTTAGCATTATTACTTCTAATTTGAGAGAGGTCATCTTGTGAAAAGCCTGATACAAGTGTAGCAATCTGTTGTGGCATCTTAAACACTAAGGAAAATACTGGTCTACTTCGAGCAAGGAAGCCAGTGTATTATATAACAATAACAGAGTTTGAATTTAAATATGAAATATTATAAAAATAATACTTTGCCTGTGTCCGTTTTGTCATTCTGTAAAATGCCTAGGAAATATGTAAAATAATTTGTGCTTCATACTCTACCGGCTCATTTTAGTCATTCCAGACACTGTGTACTCATTATATAGATTGCCAGTTTTCAAACTTAGTCGGTAACATATACAGGGTGAATCACCTATAACTTGCACCGCAAATATTTTGGAAATGGAAAGTGCTATTTATGTGCAGTTTTCACGGCATTGATTGGTAGTCAGGGGCTCGTACATTTAGCTTATAAACAGATTTTAATAATACTGAGAAAGTGTAGTTCTTTAGCAAACATACTATTTTTAAATGGAACAATGCCTAGCTACATCAACAGAATAAAGGTAGGGTAAATTAGAATGGCAATGGTCTTTGTTGCAGGATTCTAGAGCAAGTGGTTTACGAGAAATCGTACTTTGAAAAGTTTCCACCCCGACAATTGTTTGTCCCATTCAACCTGCTTAGTTGCTAGGTATGAGGTTGTTATGTTTGTTTGCGCTGTGTTTTCTGTTCACTGATTGCATTGTGACTTTCTGGTCAGTTAGTTTGTGACAGTTCAAACAGTAAGTCGTGAGTGGAAGATGGGGTTTACTAATGCAGAAAAAGCCGACATGCTCATGGTGTATGGAGAGTGTAGGAAGAATGCAGTTCGTTCCTGTATGGTGTATGCGGAAACGTATCCCAATAGACGTCAACCATCTTGGCAATTATTTATCAACCTCTTCAACCAATTACGTGAAAGGGTACTGTAACATCTAGAAAACGTAGCAGAAACAATCAAGTGACTGGAGAAGAGGCAGACATTAATGTTATGGCTGCCGTTGCAGTAGTTCCCGCACAATCGCACGTGGAAGTGGCATAAGTCAGGCAAGTGTACTGCGTATTCTCCATCGACATAGGTTCCATCCCTATCACATCCCTCTCCATCAAGAGCTGCATGGAAACGATTTTGAGAATCGTGTTAACTTTTGTACGTGGGCATTAAGACATGATACTCCAGATTGATCATGTATCTTGTTTAGCGATGAGGCAAATTTACCAATCATGGCCAGGTAAACCACAAAAACATGCACGACTGGTCTGTTGACAAACCCCGTTGGCTTCGTCAGGTGGAACGTCAGCGTCCATGGAGCTTAAACGTGTGGTGTGGGATAGTGAACCATCAGCTCATATGCCCTTTGTTCATAGAAGGAACAATGAACTCGCACAAGTATCGCAGCCTCCTGACAGACCATCTACCACAGATGCTAGAAGACGTTCCTTTGCAGACTAGGAGGAACCTGTGGTACCAACATGATGGCTGTCCAGCCCATAGTGCACGAAGTACTACAGCTTGTCTTAACAGATTGCTTTCAAATCCTTGTATTGGACGAAGAGGACCTGTACCTTGGCCGGCCCGTTCGCCGATCTGACCCCTTTAGACATTTTTCTGTGAGGAAGGCTGAAAGACACTGTCTACAAGGATGTGCCAATTATACCAGACGATATGAAACGACGTCTTACTGCTGCCTGCTCTGAAATTGCCGCTGAAATGCTAGAACGTGTGCAGCAGTCTTTCCATAGCAGACTGGCAGCGTGTATTGAAGCTGTCGGTGGTCATTTAGAACACAACCTTTGAAGGGCTATGTTGTGTTTACTTTTAAGAATCCACAGAAGTATTGTAATTCCCTTTTGTTTTTCTTTAATTTGTACTAACACAGGTTGTACTAGTGTCGGTGCGTAAAAGTTTCAAAATAAGATTTCTCGTAAACCACTTGCACTAGATTCTTGTAACAAACGCCACTGACATTCTAATTTACCCTACCTTTATTCTGTTGATGTAACTAGGTATTATTCCATTTAAAATCTTGTATGTTTGCTCAAAAAATACACTTTCTCAGTATTATTAAAATATGTTTATAGGCTAAATATACGAGCCCCTAACTACCAATCAATGCTGTGAAAACTGCACATAAATAGCACTTTCCAGGTCCGAAATATTTGCGGTGCAAGTTTTAGGTGATTCACCCTGTATGTGTGTGTGTGTATATATATATATATATATATATATGTATATATATCATGTGTATGGTCTTTATTTTTTAAATACTAACCTACATTATTATCAATGAAGTTTAAGATGCAGATTATATAATTTTGAGTTTAAATAAGGTTCTAAAAACATTCTAATTAATTCCAATCAAACTGCGCAGTGTTACGTATCAAGTTAGTACCAATGAACATAATTAAGTACAAATTAGCTGCAGCAGCTTTCAGTCTTAGCTGTTATTTTTATTTTTATAGATGCATGCACTGTCGATCATAGAGCGTTATTCGAAATCTGGCAGACGGAAAGTGAATTAGGAAAGAAGAATAACAGTGTTTTCTCTTATGCGGTGAGGAAATTTGGGTTGAAAGATTGTGATGATAGTGTAGAGAAAAGTACAGGGAAACAGTTGATAGATTTTTTAATATTTCGACTAGGGTAGAAAGTCGCAGAGTACTAAAAAAGGTGTATGTCAAAACATTCTAAGTGGTTGAAGGCAGATCTAACTTTTCCTAAGTTAGTGACACCGTTAGCAACCAGTCAGAAGAAACTTCACGATTCATTACGAGAGCACTGGGGTAGGCCAAGGAAATTTTCAAACAAGAGAATTGTTTGGGGAACGCAGCTCAAAAACAAAGAGAAGCAGAGACAGCCACTATTGGAGGCGAACTCAGAGGAGTTAGCATTTGCGACACAAGTAGGTTTGAGGTCATCAGGAAGAAGAGATGCTGCAAAAGTTGTTCAACAAGTGTCCAGTTTTTCTCCACATAGGGCAACAAAAATTAAAGAAGAATTTGAGATTCCAGCGTTTCCACCAATAGCCTATACTTCTGATGAGGCCTTGGACTTTTATTAGAAGCAAAATTGACAAAGAAGTAGTACAACTTAATTCGTGCACAAGCAAAAGCTCGTCACTTGATATCTATCCTGCAAATTATAAAATTATTGAAGCTAAAAAGAAATCTACCCGGAAAGTGAGGTCATAACATTTTCTGAAGCTTCAACTGAGATAAAACTGCAAGCTCTACTGGATCATATTGCGGAAAGATTTTGTCAGACTGAAATAATTGCATAGCACATGCAACAGGTTGAACTTGAAAATTGAATGTACCAAATGGGATTGCGACGTGATCTCTGGGCCTAGTAGCTCAAGCACTCGTTTACAAAAGAAGAGGATGCAGCCTTTTAGGATTCAAGTTTTTTGTTTTGTATCTATTGTCCCAGTGCAACTATCGACTAGCAGTGATAACAGTTTTGGCAACATTATTTTATGGCGGAATCCTCGTCCATCTTCTATGCGGTATCGCAGTTCCAATTAAGCTTTTGTCTGAAAAAGAAACAATAGAATTAGTAACAGGAGAAACTAAGAGTATTGAGAATCAAATATAGAAACTTGTTTCAACCAATATAGTAATGCATAACAGAGTTTAAAGTGGAGCATAAATTCATAATGAGTATGGTTGATGGAAAAATCTGTAATGCTGTCATGGAAGTGTCATCAGCTGAAAAGTGTTATGTTTGTGGAGCAACACCTAAAGAAATGAACAATTTAGAAAATGTGTCATCAAAAAAGGATCCGGATACAAGAGCCTATAGTTTTGGACTATCCCCTCTCCATGCTTTAATTAGATTCTTTGAAACTATCCTACATATATCTCACAGAATAGATGTAAAAACATGGCAGGTTAGAGGTCAGGATAAATCAAGCCAGGAAACAAGCAGTAAAACAAAAAATGAGAAGGGAAGTGGGACCCTATTTGGCATTCCAAAACCGGAACGGGCGTGCCGAACGATGGAAATACAGCTCGTCGTTTCTTTTCTGACTCCACTCTAGCAGCCGCCATCACAGGAGTTGATGAACATCTCATAGGCGGTTTTACTGTTATTTTGAAAACTATTGCTTGTGGCTATGACATTATTGCAGATGCTTTTCAGGTATTTTGCATGGACACTGCAAGGTTATACACTAAGCTCTCTCCATGGTATTACATGCAAGGAAGTGTTCATAAGGTATTGATTCATGGAGCAGAGATAATGAAGATTGTCATCTTACCAATAGGTTTGCTTACAGAGGAGGCTCAAGAAGCACGCAACAAAGACTGTAAACGATTCAGAGAGGGATATACAAAGAAATCCTCACGCATACCTACAATGGAATATCCTCTAAACATACTACTAATATCGCCCGATTCTCTAGTATCGAGGTTTGTGATGCTACCATAAAAGATGTACAAAGTCTCGGTCATCAATTCCTCGGTGTGCTTTCAAATCCGCAGCCAGTGCCACATTCAGTTGAACCACAAGAAGACGACTTCAGTTCAAACATTGAAAGTGATAGTTCATAAAATGATTAATTCTTCTGAAGCTGCCTCTATTTTATTTTACGTCGCTTTAACTCCCTGGTCATATCCCGATGGGTCTGTTGGTGGATAACTCTTAGAACGATATGTGATGGACAGTTAGCCTTCTAGGCCTCATCCCCGGAAATGCCATCCCGCTTCGTCACGTGCCCACAGAGACCCCTAGCGCATAGCTACCGGATCTTCTACTTCGTATCGTGCAGATGACATTAGGTCGCCGTCCAGTCCAACCGCCGCTCTCACACAAAAAGTCGGACAGTTAGCCTCTAGGTCTCATCCCCGAAAATGCCATCCCGCTTCGTCACGTGCCCACAGAGACCCCTAACGCATAGCTACCGGATCTTCTACTTCGTGTCGTGCAGATGGCATTAGGGTGCCGTCCAGTCCAACCGCCGCCCTCACACAGAAAGGCGGACAGTTAGCCTCTAGGTCTCATCCCCGGAAATGCCATCCCGCTTCGTCACGTGCCCACAGAGACCCCTAGCGTATGGCAACCGGATCTTCTGCTTCGTGCCGTGCAGATGGCGTTAGGGTGCCGTCCAGTCTAACTGCTTACATTGTAGATGGCATAGCATTCGTTATTACCACTTATTTTTCATTTAACTATTGTTTTAGACTGAAGGTGGAACTTTGGGTCGTGGTATTAAATATCCAATCCGGTATTTATCTTGGCGACTGAGGAAAACCACGAAAATCCCTCAGCCAGATTGGTCGTACCACGGGATTTGAACCCGGGACCTCCCGAATGCGTGCTACAGACTTTACCGCCTGAGACATCCCGCTCGGGTTTTTGTTTGCTTCTATCGTAATATTGCCTATTTCTGTGATTTTAATTAAACCTTTTGTTATGATTACTCACATTTACTGATTTTTTTTCTTTTCAGTTTTTAGAGAGGAAGGAAAATGTATGTAAAACTTTTATATAGAACACACGATATCAGGGTATATAGACATAAACTTAAAGTCAATGCAAATGTTTACAATGTCCTTAACATTGTTTTTGTCCTGTTTTCATGATTTAATATCAGAAAACTGTGAATGTGGTTGTGCAATATTATAAACTAAGTGAGAATTAATCAATGTTTTACTATTTGCTTAAATATTTTAATACTCTTAATAACATAGGCTATATTCCAATTACATTTAGATTTACTGTGAGTATGTGATCTTAAAATATTTCAAGGTATTTTGTGTTTTATGTTTACTAAATTAATAATATCATGCATGCATATAATACAAGTTTTTTGTGTCAGTTTTAAATTTATAATATCTTTTTTCTTTTTACAAAATGTATCTTTCAAAACTCACCAAGATTATAATTTTCATAAATAACACGATGAATAAAATATAGCCTTAATGAATTTTGTCCAGCTAGATTTCATACTTCTGCCACTGTGATACGTGGAGACTGTGGGACCAAAGGTCGACATAGCCGCGATTCAATTGTAACAACACGCACGCATAAAATGGAGTGTGGGAAGCATAAAATTGTAAATTATTATTAAATTATAGTTAACTTAGAGTTACGGAGTGCTCGCTTTACTTTCGGGATTTTCCTACACTGCTAGCAGTTAAACCTGTAAATTCAGATATGAGCTCCTCACTTTGCCCTAGTGGTAGAGTTGAATTTCTTTTCGAAAGGAACCCGGCGGAGGGCGATGGATTTTTTCGGGCGTAAAAATCCTTAGCATGGCTTCCTTCGGAAGGGAAGTAAAGCCGGTGGTCCCGTGTCGTAGATTTACGGCACGTATTACAACCTCAAGCCTGATAAAGAGTCCTCTGAGCAAAATTACTGGTCTTTCATGCCAATATAGAATGGGACGCTAAGAACCACAGCAGTTAAAGAGCGTCCATAAAAAAACTCAACTTTTATTTTTTTTTGCGAAAGGACATTAAAAACGTGTAACACGATTTTTTTTCTCCCCACTACGCAAGGATTTGCCCTTCTGATGTTTGAGTTCAAAGATATCCGTAGATTCTGCAATAAGGAAAAGTCACGCAGTTTCAGTCGTCAGTGAATAACAGTCTGTTAATGCACTTCACCTTTACAGGTCGATTTGACACGTCAGAAACGCAGAGGAGGAGAAATTAGTCTAGGGTGGGGGAGAACGACTGGCAGTATTCCCCTTGCGTGGAACAACACTCACTCGGAACGCGTGGTGATGTCACCTTATTTCATGCTGTGTACGCGACTGCTGCTCTATTACTACTGACAGAACATCCCTGCCAGAAGATAAATATATATACTACGTATTCAGAATAAGCGTATCGGGACGAAAAAATCAGCCTGTGCGCTCTACTGAGGTCAGTGGCATAGATAAAAGGGGTGTCTAGGGGGTCCGGACACACCCGAAATATAAAAAGAAAAACAATTTAAATTAAAATAAAAGTCACAATTGCAAATAGGAGCAAAGCAATACTGTGAAGGCTACTATGTATGTATGTATGTATATATATATATATATTTTTCGGCAGCCCTAATATATATAATCTTGAAGATTATAGTTATTATAGCTCAAGGCTGGGAAAAAATAAACAGCCAACATACATAATAGAAACGCAGAAAACACAATCATTACATCGGACTATATGTCATATATGTAAAGTCCTTCATCAGGATTCAACAGGATAAGAAGAATGTAAACATACCTACTAGTTAGACAGTGACAGGTGGCGGGAATGCCAACCTGCTGGTGTAACAATATTTTTGTGGAAGGCAATATGCCCAACAGTTATGGATGTGAATGTAGATATAGCTGGATAGAAAGCCTGAGTAACTGAATTCCTTATAGTGCGCGTGCTGGTAGAAATCTTGCATTTTGAGCATCCAATTATAATGAATAGTATTTAGAATAAACAACCAAGTAGGTAAGTAATAAGACAACTGGAGGTAACACAGTTGGCGACTACATGAATTACGCGATCAAATTTTTTAATTTTCTTGACATATTGAATTATTTAAATTGCTCTTAAAAATGAAAGGTCTTGCGTTGTATCTTATGCGAACAACCTGCGGTAATGTAATCAAAGTGCACGGACCTTATGTTACACAGGTGAAGTTTAAACACGAGAAATAACGTAAATATGAGCTATTGTTGAAATGAGTCGATACCTCCACGTACTTACTTCATGCATGTGCCTACATTTTCTTGTGGTAAACTACAGTTTTAAACACACAACAAATTATTTTTCAATAAGCAGTTTTACGTCCAGCAACCAATAAGAGTAGATTAGATAAACGAGCTTTAGTTTCTATGTGGAGTAAAATAAGGGGAAATTGGGTATAGATCAGGATTTCTGCAGCCCAAAAAGTAGGACAGTACTAATTATATATGTTTTGTATGCTGCTTAGAAGTAAAAACGTTGTAAACAATTCCAGTGAAACGAGTAGCCATAAAGTACTAAAAAAGGGACAAGCTAATAATAGTACTATGGCAGACGTAAGTGGTAACGTAAATGTATCAACTACTTCATAGCAACAGATAACAACCAGAGATCTCTAAAGGACCATTCACATAGAAACATTAACATTATAACGTATGACTTGCACACTGGACTTGCCTTGCCATTCCAATGCCAACAAAACGTTAACGTCTAAACAATACAATTGAAGTGTAAAAGCGATTAAGATGGTCATGCTAGCTTTTAGTTCCCAAGGTCGCGGGTTTTATATTTTTTCGGATATAAAAATCCTTAGCATGGCTTTCTTCAGAAGGAAAGTAAAGCTGGTGGGCCGGTGTCGTAGATTTACGGCACGTAAAAGAACCCCAAGAACCCCTCTGAGCGAAATTTCGGTCTTAAACGCACAATGTAGAATGGGACGCTAAGAACCGTTGCAGTTAAAGAGCGTCCATAAATAAAGCTAATTTGATTGAGATGGAGGCTGCGCTGCTTAATGCCAGGATTACGGTGAACTTTACTTAACGTGGCTAAACGCGACGGGATGTAACGTGAAATTATGGAATGCTCTGAACTAAAAGTCTAAGAAGGATGCCTTAACGTAACGAGAATGATTCTCGACTGGTTTGTTTTATTACATGCTGCTGCTTCACGCCGATTGGTTCTAATTACCAGTGACGTCATATTTCACCCATGGTAACCTCCAGTTCCCGGTCACGGGTTCAAATCCGGCGAAGGGCGGTGGATTTTTTCGGCCGTAAAAATCCTTAGCATGGCTTCCTTCGGAAAGGAAGTAAAACTGATGGCCCCGTGTCGTAGATTTACGGCGCGTAAAAGAACCTCAAGCCTGACAAAGAGGTCTCCGAGTAAAATTTGCGGTCTTTCACGTCCAATATAGAATGGGACGCTAAGGGCTATAGAAGTTAAGGAGCGTCCATAAATAGTTTTATTATTTTTTTGTCAAGCTTAACGTAACGGGAAGGGAAAGTTTCTTGAAAAGCTTGACACTGCCAGTATCTTAAGCTACGTCGCGTTAAGTCACGTTAGGTCGACCCTAAATTGTTCCACTTAATACAATATGTTAGACTTTCACATTATGTCGCGTTAAGTTAAGTCACATCGTAATCCCGGTATTGGGAGGGAGCAATGTATTTTATGTTACTTTAAACTGCACTAGCTTGTGTTTGAATATGTTTCCATACACGAACGAAAACGGAATAGTTTATAACCTATAACGTTTCACAGAACATTGAAAGCAATTATTGCAATAATGATTATAGCTAGGCTTCGGATAAGACTTTAGGTTAAGTTAACTTCTACTATACTGGTGCTTTGTTTACAAGCGAGCGCAGAGGAGAGAGGCAGTAGTCTCGTGCGCTACTGAGTTTGTGCTGTGCTGAGTACTGTGTACGCTATACGTATGCCTGGGCACAGAAGTAAGTATACAATTCTGTAGTAAACTTAAGATTTTATTACAAAGTATAAATAAGATTAACAAAATAATAAATATGAACTGTAGCAAATGATATAATCAGTTTCATGTGTGATTTACATGCCTGGACAACTATTACAATGGGTTACAATATATCAAAAGCAAAACGTATTCTCAAACACCAAAAAGTTTATATCTTGAAAAGCTCCGTTCCACATCACATGATGTTACTAGTGCAAAACGAAACTGACGAACGTCACACACCTCTGAGAAACACATGCATTTTAATCATTTAGAATAATATTATTAACGCCTAATACGGCACATAATTGCATATCCTGGGTTTTTATATAAAACACTCTTCAGTTTCTGCTGTGTTATTTCAGCAGCAGAACATTTGTCTACTTCTGTAAAGTGTTGTGTCAAATTATCGACAAGTTATACGAACTCTGGCATTGCCTTCTATGACAAAGACAAACAACATTTACGAAAAGTAGACTCACAAGGAAATTTCATCTGTAAATTTCTCCAGAAACGTTTTAAAAGCAGAATTTTGCGGCTTATTCAATGGGATATTTGCGTTTACCATCATGTCAGACAAATCCCTGTAAACTTCGGTTTGGCTACATGAGTTCATGGTTTCTGATGTGGATAATATATATCCTCATCACTTCATTTCTAGGAAGCAACGTAATATTTTCTGAGAGTTTTTTTATTTTTTTTTTATTTTAGTTCTTTATTTATTTATTTTTTACATTTACAATGCCTTGCAACAAAAGCCCTTCCCTCTCCTTTGATTTCAAGGTGGCATACTTTACAAAATATGTTTTCCCCTCTTACATCAAAATATTCACGTCCATATTCATTTACAAACTGGTTGTTTTCGGCATGCTTTGTCAGCTAATAACGGCCGGACTTGTCACTTCAGAACACGCTGTATTTGTACTGATCGCTTGCTTAGAGTGAATGACTGGCAGTGCTTGGTGAGGGGGAGGTCTCAGTGAAACCCTGTGCGCACGTAACTGTTTTCCGTCAAAGTGCAACGAAACAGCAACCATGTTCGAAGCCTAATTATAACCTACTTTCACAATACAGCTCCTTCGCGGTGTTTTCATATACTTCATTTTAAAAATTATCTTTGCAAAATTTGTGTTTTTTTGTCATTAAGTAAACGATGATTCTAAACTAAAATAATTTCTCGTTAAATCATTCCATCTCATCTATTTTCTGTTTCTGCGCAGTGCGATAGTGTTATTTTTATCTCACAAGCCCCATTAACGCGAAAATGGAAGCCTGAAGAATCCAGGTTTGGCGCTAACGTCCGACCATACTGTTTATGCCCATGAAAATTATTGTGAATGGCACCATTTGTTACTTATGTGTTCGTGTTACATTTGCGTTAACTCTTCAATGAGAATGCCCCTTAAATGCCATTCAGATTATTCAGTTCACGATGTCAACGAAACTGGCTGACCACTGCAGACAATCAGAAGAGTTTAAGAGAAAGTAGTAACAAATTAGAGAAACACCAAACACAAAGTAGTAACAAATTAGAGGAACACCTAGCAGAAAGTAATAACAAATTAAGGGACGGTTAGTAGAACATAGAAACAAATTATAGGAACACCTACAAGAAATTAGTAAACAATTAATGGAACAGTTAGCACAAAGTAGTATCAAATTAGAGGAACGGTTAGGAGAAAGTATCAAATTAGAGGAACAGTTAGCAGAAAGTATCAAATTAGAGGAACCGCTAGCAGAAAGTAGCATCAAATTAGAGGAACGGTTAGGAGAAAGTAGTAACAAATTAGAGGAAAGGTTAGAAGAAACTAGTATCAAATTAGAGGAACGTTTAGCAGAAAGTAGTATCAAATTAGAGGAACGGTTAGCAGAAAGTAGTATCAAATTAGAGGAACACCTAGCAAAGTAGTATCAAATTAGAGGAACGGTTAGCAGAAAGTAGTAACAAATTAGAGGAAGGGTTAGCAGAAAGTAGTATCAAATTAGAGGAACCGTTAGCAGAAAGTAGTATCAAATTAGAGGAACACCTAGCATAAAGTATGATCAAATTAGAGGAACACCTAGCAGAAAGTAGTATCAAATTAGAGGAACACCTAGCAGAAAGTAGTATCAAATTAGAGGAACGGTTAGCAGAAAGTAGTATAAAATTAGAGGAACGGCTAGCAGAAAGTAGTATCAAATTAGAGGAACGGTTAGCAGAAAGTAGTATCAAATTAGAGGAACACCTAGCGGAAAGTAGTTTCAAATTAGAAGAACGGTTAGCAGAAGGTAGTATCAAATTAGAGGAACACCTAGCAGAAAGTAGTATCAAATTAGAGGAACACCTAGAAGAAACTAGTATCAAATTAGAGGAACGGTTACAAGAAAGTAGTATCAAATTAGAGGAACACCTAGCAGAAAGCAGTATCAAATTAGAGGAACGTTTAGCAGAAAGTAGTATCAAATTAGAGGAACTTTAGCAGAAAGTAGCAACAAAGTAGAGGAACACCTAGCAAAAGTAGTATCAAATTAGAGGAACGGTTAACAGAAACTAGTATCAAATTAGAGGAACACCTAGCAGAAAGTAATATCAAATTAGAGGAACACCTAGCAGAAAGTAGTATCAAATTAGAGGAACGTTTAGCAGAAACTAGTATCAAATTAGAGGAACGGTTAGCAGAAAGCAGTAACAAATTAGAGGAAAGCTTAGCAGAAAGTAGTAACAAATTAGAGGAACACCTAGCAGAAAGTAGTATCAAATTAGAGGAACGTTTAGCAGAGAGTAGTATCAAATTAGAGGAACGGCTAGCAGAAAGGAGTATCAAATTAGAGGAACACCTAGCAGAAAGCAGTATCAAATTAAAGGAACGGTTAGCAGAAAGTAGTAACAAATAAGAGGAACGTTTAGCAGAAAGTAGTATCAAATAAGAGGAACACCTAGCAGAAAGTAGTATCAAATTAGACGAACACCTAGCAGAAAGTAGTATCAAATTAGAGGAACGGTTAGCAGAAAGTAGTATCAAATTAGAGGAACGGCCAGCAGAAGGTAGTATCAAATTAGAGGAACGGTTAGCAGAAAGTAGTATAAAATTAGAGGAACGGTTAACAGAAAGTAGTATCAAATTAGAGGAACACCTAGCAGAAAGTACTTTCAAATTAGAGGAACGGTTAGCAGAAAGTAGTATCAAACTAGAGGAACACGTAGCAGAAAGTAGTATAAAATTAGAGAAACACCTAGCAGAAAGTAGTATTAAATTAGAGCAACACCTAGCAGAAAGTGGTATCAAATTAGAGGAACGATCAGCAGAAAGTAGTAACAAATTAGAGGAACGGTTAGCAGAAAGTAGTAAAAAATTAGAGGAACAACTAGCAGAAAGTAGTATCAAATTAGAGGAACACCTAGCAGAAAGTAGTATCAAATTAAGGGAACGGTTAGCAGAAAGTAGTATAAATTAGAGGAACGGTTAGCAGAAAGTAGTATCAAATTAGAGGAACACCTAGCAGAAAGTACTATCAAATTAGAGGAACAGTCAGCAGAACGTAGTATCAAATTAAAGGAACACCTAGCACAAATTAGTATCAAATTAGATGAACACCTAGCAGAAAGTAGTACCAAATTAGAGGAACACCTAGCAGAAAGTAGTATCAAATTAGAGGAACGGTTAGAAGAAAGTAGTATAAAATTAGAGGAACACCTAGAAGAAAGTAGTATCAAATTAGAGGAACGTTTAGCAGAAAGTAGTATCAAATTAGAGGAACACCTAGCAGAAAGTAGTATCAAATTAGAGGAACACCTAGCAGAAAGTAGTATCAAATTAGAGGAACGGTTAGAAGAAAGTAGTATCAAATTAGAGGAACACCTAGCACAAAGTACTATCAAATTAGAGCAACACCTAGCAGAAAGTAGTATCAAATTAGAGGAACGGTTAGCAGACAGTAGTAACAAATTAGAGGAACGGTTAGCAGAAAGTAGTAACAAATTAGAGGAACTCCTAGCAGAAAGTTGTGTCAAATAAGAGGAACGTTTAGATGAGAGTAGGATCAAATTAGAGGAACGGTTAGCAGAAAAAGTATCAAATTAGAGGAACACCTAGCAGAAAGTAGTATCAAATTAGAGGAATGGTTAGCAGAAAGTGGTAATAAATAAGAGGAACGTTTAGCAGAAAGTAGTATCAAATTAGAGAAACACCTAGCAGAAAGTAGTATCAAATTAGAGGAACACCTAGCAGAAAGTAGTATCAAATTAGAGGAACGGTTAGCAGAAAGTAGTAACAAATTAGAGGAACAACTAGCAGAAAGTAGTATCAAATTAGAGGAACACCTAGCCGAAAGTAATATCAAATTAGAGGTGCACCTAGCAGAAAGTAGTATCATATTAGAGGAACTGTTAGCAGAGAGTAGTATCAGATTAGAGGAACGCCTAGCAGAAAGTAGTATTAAATTAGAGGAACACCTAGAAGAAAGTGGTATCAAATTAGAGGAACACCTAGCAGAAAGTAGTTTCAAATTAGAGGAACGGTAGCAGAAAGTAGTATCAAATTAGAGGAACACCTAGCAGAAAGTAGTATCAAATTAGAGGAACACCTAGCAGAAAGTAGTATTAAACTAGAGGAACGGTTAGCAGAAAGTAGTATCCAATTACGGGAACGGTTAGCAGAGAGTAGTATCAAATTAGAGGAACGCCTAGCAGAAAGTAGTATCAAATTAGCGGAACGGTTAGCAGAAAGTAGTAACAAATTAGAAGAACGGTTAGCAGAAAGTAGTAACAAATTAGAGGAACACCTAGAAGAAAGTAGTATCAAATTAGAGGAACACCTAGCAGAAAGTAGTATCAAATTAGAGGAACGGTTAGCAGAAAGTAGTAACAAATAAGAAGAACGCTTAGCAGAAAGTACTATCAAATTAGAGGAACACCTAGCAGAAAGTGGTATCAAATTAGAGGAACACCTAGCAGAACGTAGTATCAAATTAGAGGAACACCTAGCAGAAAGTAGTATCAAATTAGAGGAACGGTTAGCAGAGAGTAGTATCAGATTAGAGGAACGCCTAGCAGAAAGTAGTATCAAATTGGAGGAACACCTAGCAGAAAGTAGTATCAAATTAGAGGATCACATAGCAGAAAGTAGTTTCAAATTAGAGGAACGGTTAGCAGAAAGTAGTATCAAATTAGAGGAACACCTAGCAGAAAGTAGTATCAAATTAGAGGAACACCTAGCAGAAAGTAGTATCAAATTAGAGGAACGGTTAGCAGAAAGTAGTATCCAATTAGGGGAACGGTTTGCAGAGAGTAGTATCAAATTGGAAGAACGCCTAGCAGAAAGTAGTATCAAATTAGAGGAACGGTTAGCAGAAAGTAGTAACAAATTAGAGGAACGGTTAGCAGAAAGTAGTAACAAATTACAGGAACACCTAGCAGAAAGTAGTATCAAATTAGAGGAACGTTTAGCAGAAAGTAGTATCAAATTAGAGGAACACCTAGCAGAAAGTAGTATCAAATTAGAGGAACGGTTAGCAGAAGGTAGTATCAAATTAGAGGAACACCTAGCAGTAAGTAGTATCAAATTAGAGGAACACCTAGCAGAAAGTAGTTTCAAATTAGAGGAACGGTTAGCAGAAAGTAGTATCAAAATAGACGAACACCTAGCAGAAATTAGTATCAAATTAGAGGAACACCTAGCAGAAAGTAGGTTCAAATTAGAGGAACGGTTAGCAGAAAGTAGTATCAAATTAGTGGAACGGTTAGCAGAGAGTAGTATCAAATTAGAGGAACGCCTAGCTGAAAGTAGTATCAAATTAAAGGAACGGTTAGCAGAAAGTAGTAACAAATTAGAGGAACGGTTAGCAGAAAGTAGTAACAAATTAGAGGAGCACCTAGCAGAAAGTAGTTTCAAATTGAAGGAACGTTTAGCAGAAAGTAGTATCAAAATAGAGGAACGGTTAGCAGAAAGTAGTATCAAATTACAGGAACACCTAGCAGAAAATAGTAACAAATTAGAGGAACACCTAGCAGAAAGTAGTTTCAAATTAGAGGAACGGTTAGCAGAAAGTAGTATCAAAATAGAGGAAAACCTAGCAGAAAGTAGTATCAAATTAGAGGAACACCTAGCAGAAAGTAGTATCAAATTAGAGGAACACCTAGCAGAAAGTGGTATCAAATTAGAGGAACACCTAGCAGAAAGTAGTATCAAATTAGAGGAACGGTTAGCAGAATGTAGTATCAAATTAGAGTAAGACCTAGCAGAATGTAGTTTCAAATAAGAGGAACGGTTAGCAGAAGGTAGTATCAAATTAGAGGAACACCTAGCAGAATGTAGTATCAAATTAGAGGAACACCTAGCAGAAAGTAGTATCAAATTAGTGGAACGGTTAGCAGAGAGTAGTATCAAATTATAGGAATGCCTAGCTGAAAGTATTATCAAATTAGAGGAACGTTTAGCAGAAAGTAGTAACAAATTAGAGGAACGGTTAGCAGAAAGTAGTAACAAATTAGAGCAGCACCTAGCAGAAACTAGTTTGAAATTGGAGGAACGTTTAGCAGAAAGTGGTATCAAATTAGAGGAACGGTTAGCAGAAAGTAGTATCAAATTAGAGGAACACCTAGCAGAAAGTAGTAACAAATTAGAGGAACGGATAGCAGAAAGTAGTAACAAATAAGAGGAACGTTTAGCAGAAAGTGGTATCAAATAAGAGGAACACCTAGGAGAAAGTGGTATCAAATTAGAGGAACACCTAGCAGAAAGTAGTATCAAATTAGAGGAACACCTAGCAGAAAGTAGCATCAAATTAGAGGAACACCTAGCAGAAAGTAGTATCAAATTAGAGGAACACCTAGCAGAAAGTAGTATCAAATTAGAGGAACGGTTAGCAGAAAGTAGTATCAAATTAGAGGAAGACCTAGCAGAATGTAGTTTCAAATAAGAGGATTGGTTAGCAGAAGGTAGTATCAAATTAGAGGAACACCTAGAAGAAAGTAGTATCAAATTAGAGGAACACGTAGCAGAAAGTAGTATCAAATTAGAGGAACGGTTAGAAGAGAGTAGTATCTAATTAGAGGAACACCTAGCAGAATGTAGTATCAAATTAGAGGAACGCCTAGCTGAAAGTAATATCAAATTAGAGGAACGTTTAGCAGAAAGTAGTAACAAAGTAGAGGAACACCTAGCAGAAAGTAGTATCAAATTAGAGGAACGGTTAGCAGAAAGTAGTAACAAATTAGAGGAACAACTAGCAGAAAGTAGTATCAAATTAGAGGAACACCTAGCCGAAAGTAATATCAAATTAGAGGTGCACCTAGCAGAAAGTAGTATCAAATTAGAGGAACTGTTAGCAGAGAGTAGTATCAGATTAGAGGAACGCCTAGCAGAAAGTAGTATTAAATTAGAGGAACACCTAGAAGAAAGTGGTATCAAATTAGAGGAACACCTAGCAGAAAGTAGTTTCAAATTAGAGGAACGGTAGCAGAAAGTAGTATCAAATTAGAGGAACACCTAGCAGAAAGTAGTATCAAATTAGAGGAACACCTAGCAGAAAGTAGTATTAAATTAGAGGAACGGTTAGCAGAAAGTAGTATCCAATTACGGGAACGGTTAGCAGAGAGTAGTATCAAATTAGAGGAACGCCTAGCAGAAAGTAGTATCAAATTAGCGGAACGGTTAGCAGAAAGTAGTAACAAATTAGAAGAACGGTTAGCAGAAAGTAGTAACAAATTAGAGGAACACCTAGAAGAAAGTAGTATCAAATTAGTGGAACACCTAGCAGAAAGTAGTATCAAATTAGAGGAACGGTTAGCAGAAAGTAGTAACAAATAAGAAGAACGCTTAGCAGAAAGTACTATCAAATTAGAGGAACACCTAGCAGAAAGTGGTATCAAATTAGAGGAACACCTAGCAGAACGTAGTATCAAATTAGAGGAACACCTAGCAGAAAGTAGTATCAAATTAGAGGAACGGTTAGCAGAGAGTAGTATCAGATTAGAGGAACGCCTAGCAGAAAGTAGTATCAAATTAGAGGAACACCTAGCAGAAAGTAGTATCAAATTAGAGGATCACATAGCAGAAAGTAGTTTCAAATTAGAGGAACGGTTAGCAGAAAGTAGTATCAAATTAGAGGAACACCTAGCAGAAAGTAGTATCAAATTAGAGGAACACCTAGCAGAAAGTAGTATCAAATTAGAGGAACGGTTAGCAGAAAGTAGTATCCAATTAGGGGAACGGTTAGCAGAGAGTAGTATCAAATTAGAAGAACGCCTAGCAGAAAATAGTATCAAATTAGAGGAACGGTTAGCAGAAAGTAGTAACAAATTAGAGGAACGGTTAGCAGAAAGTAGTAACAAATTACAGGAACACCTAGCAGAAAGTAGTATCAAATTAGAGGAACGGTTAGCAGAAGGTAGTATCAAATTAGAGGAACACCTAGCAGTAAGTAGTATCAAATTAGAGGAACACCTAGCAGAAAGTAGTTTCAAATTAGAGGAACGGTTAGCAGAAAGTAGTATCAAAATAGACGAACACCTAGCAGAAATTAGTATCAAATTAGAGGAACACCTAGCAGAAAGTAGGTTCAAATTAGAGGAACGGTTAGCAGAAAGTAGTATCAAATTAGTGGAACGGTTAGCAGAGAGTAGTATCAAATTAGAGGAACGCCTAGCTGAAAGTAGTATCAAATTAAAGGAACGGTTAGCAGAAAGTAGTAACAAATTAGAGGAACGGTTAGCAGAAAGTAGTAACAAATTAGAGGAGCACCTAGCAGAAAGTAGTTTCAAATTGGAGGAACGTTTAGCAGAAAGTAGTATCAAAATAGAGGAACGGTTAGCAGAAAGTAGTATCAAATTACAGGAACACCTAGCAGAAAATAGTAACAAATTAGAGGAACACCTAGCAGAAAGTAGTTTCAAATTAGAGGAACGGTTAGCAGAAAGTAGTATCAAAATAGAGAAAAACCTAGCAGAAAGTAGTATCAAATTAGAGGAACACCTAGCAGAAAGTAGTATCAAATTAGAGGAACACCTAGCAGAAAGTAGTATCAAATTAGAGGAACACCTAGCAGAAAGTAGTATCAAATTAGAGGAACGGTTAGCAGAATGTAGTATCAAATTAGAGGAAGACCTAGCAGAATGTAGTTTCAAGTAAGAGGAACGGTTAGCAGAAGGTAGTATCAAATTAGAGGAACACCTAGCAGAATGTAGTATCAAATTAGAGGAACACCTAGCAGAAAGTAGTATCAAATTAGTGGAACGGTTAGCAGAGAGTAGTATCAAATTATAGGAATGCCTAGCTGAAAGTATTATCAAATTAGAGGAACGTTTAGCAGAAAGTAGTAACAAATTAGAGGAACGGTTAGCAGAAAGTAGTAACAAATTAGAGCAGCACCTAGCAGAAACTAGTTTCAAATTGGAGGAACGTTTAGCAGAAAGTAGTATCAAATTAGAGGAACGGTTAGCAGAAAGTAGTATCAAATTAGAGGAACACCTAGCAGAAAGTAGTAACAAATTAGAGGAACGGATAGCAGAAAGTAGTGACAAATAAGAGGAACGTTTAGCAGAAAGTGGTATCAAATAAGAGGAACACCTAGGAGAAAGTGGTATCAAATTAGAGGAACACCTAGCAGAAAGTAGTATCAAATTAGAGGAACACCTAGCAGAAAGAAGCATCAAATTAGAGGAACACCTAGCAGAAAGTAGTATCAAATTAGAGGAACACATAGCAGAAAGTAGTATCAAATTAGAGGAACGGTTAGAAGAAAGTAGTATCAAATTAGAGGAACACCTAGCACAAAGTACTATCAAATTAGAGCAACACCTAGCAGAAAGTAGTATCAAATTAGAGGAACGGTTAGCAGACAGTAGTAACAAATTAGAGGAACGGTTAGCAGAAAGTAGTAACAAATTAGAGGAACTCCTAGCAGAAAGTTGTGTCAAATAAGAGGAACGTTTAGATGAGAGTAGGATCAAATTAGAGGAACGGTTAGCAGAAAAAGTATCAAATTAGAGGAACACCTAGCAGAAAGTAGTATCAAATTAGAGGAATGGTTAACAGAAAGTGGTAATAAATAAGAGGAACGTTTAGCAGAAAGTAGTATCAAATTAGAGAAACACCTAGCAGAAAGTAGTATCAAATTAGAGGAACACCTAGCAGAAAGTAGTATCAAATTAGAGGAACGGTTAGCAGAAAGTAGTAACAAATTAGAGGAACAACTAGCAGAAAGTAGTATCAAATTAGAGGAACACCTAGCCGAAAGTAATATCAAATTAGAGGTGCACATAGCAGAAAGTAGTATCAAATTAGAGGAACTGTTAGCAGAGAGTAGTATCAGATTAGAGGAACGCCTAGCAGAAAGTAGTATTAAATTAGAGGAACACCTAGAAGAAAGTGGTATCAAATTAGAGGAACACCTAGCAGAAAGTAGTTTCAAATTAGAGGAACGGTAGCAGAAAGTAGTATCAAATTAGAGGAACACCTAGCAGAAAGTAGTATCAAATTAGAGGAACACCTAGCAGAAAGTAGTATTAAATTAGAGGAACGGTTAGCAGAAAGTAGTATCCAATTACGGGAACGGTTAGCAGAGAGTAGTATCAAATTAGAGGAACGCCTAGCAGAAAGTAGTATCAAATTAGCGGAACGGTTAGCAGAAAGTAGTAACAAATTAGAAGAACGGTTAGCAGAAAGTAGTAACAAATTAGAGGAACACCTAGAAGAAAGTAGTATCAAATTAGAGGAACACCTAGCAGAAAGTAGTATCAAATTAGAGGAACGGTTAGCAGAAAGTAGTAACAAATAAGAAGAACGCTTAGCAGAAAGTACTATCAAATTAGAGGAACACCTAGCAGAAAGTGGTATCAAATTAGAGGAACACCTAGCAGAACGTAGTATCAAATTAGAGGAACACCTAGCAGAAAGTAGTATCAAATTAGAGGAACGGTTAGCAGAGAGTAGTATCAGATTAGAGGAACGCCTAGCAGAAAGTAGTATCAAATTAGAGGAACACCTAGCAGAAAGTAGTATCAAATTAGAGGATCACATAGCAGAAAGTAGTTTCAAATTAGAGGAACGGTTAGCAGAAAGTAGTATCAAATTAGAGGAACACCTAGCAGAAAGTAGTATCAAATTAGAGGAACACCTAGCAGAAAGTAGTATCAAATTAGAGGAACGGTTAGCAGAAAGTAGTATCCAATTAGGGGAACGGTTAGCAGAGAGTAGTATCAAATTAGAAGAACGCCTAGCAGAAAGTAGTATCAAATTAGAGGAACGGTTAGCAGAAAGTAGTAACAAATTAGAGGAACGGTTAGCAGAAAGTAGTAACAAATTACAGGAACACCTAGCAGAAAGTAGTATCAAATTAGAGGAACGTTTAGCGGAAAGTAGTATCAAATTAGAGGAACACCTAGCAGAAAGTAGTATCAAATTAGAGGAACGGTTAGCAGAAAGTAGTATCAAATTAGAGGAACACCTAGCAGTAAGTAGTATCAAATTAGAGGAACACCTAGCAGAAAGTAGTTTCAAATTAGAGGAACGGTTAGCAGAAAGTAGTATCAAAATAGACGAACACCTAGCAGAAATTAGTATCAAATTAGAGGAACACCTAGCAGAAAGTAGGTTCAATTTAGAGGAACGGTTAGCAGAAAGTAGTATCAAATTAGTGGAACGGTTAGCAGAGAGTAGTATCAAATTAGAGGAACGCCTAGCTGAAAGTAGTATCAAATTAAAGGAACGGTTAGCAGAAAGTAGTAACAAATTAGAGGAACGGTTAGCAGAAAGTAGTAACAAATTAGAGGAGCACCTAGCAGAAAGTAGTTTCAAATTGGAGGAACGTTTAGCAGAAAGTAGTATCAAAATAGAGGAACGGTTAGCAGAAAGTAGTATCAAATTACAGGAACACCTAGCAGAAAATAGTAACAAATTAGAGGAACACCTAGCAGAAAGTAGTTTCAAATTAGTGGAACGGTTAGCAGAGAGTAGTATCAAATTATAGGAATGCCTAGCTGAAAGTATTATCAAATTAGAGGAACGTTTAGCAGAAAGTAGTAACAAATTAGAGGAACGGTTAGCAGAAAGTAGTAACAAATTAGAGCAGCACCTAGCAGAAACTAGTTTCAAATTGGAGGAACGTTTAGCAGAAAGTAGTATCAAATTAGAGGAACGGTTAGCAGAAAGTAGTATCAAATTAGAGGAACACCTAGCAGAAAGTAGTAACAAATTAGAGGAACGGATAGCAGAAAGTAGTGACAAATAAGAGGAACGTTTAGCAGAAAGTGGTATCAAATAAGAGGAACACCTAGGAGAAAGTGGTATCAAATTAGAGGAACACCTAGCAGAAAGTAGTATCAAATTAGAGGAACACCTAGCAGAAAGAAGCATCAAATTAGAGGAACACCTAGCAGAAAGTAGTATCAAATTAGAGGAACACATAGCAGAAAGTAGTATCAAATTAGAGGAACGGTTAGAAGAAAGTAGTATCAAATTAGAGGAACACCTAGCACAAAGTACTATCAAATTAGAGCAACACCTAGCAGAAAGTAGTATCAAATTAGAGGAACGGTTAGCAGACAGTAGTAACAAATTAGAGGAACGGTTAGCAGAAAGTAGTAACAAATTAGAGGAACTCCTAGCAGAAAGTTGTGTCAAATAAGAGGAACGTTTAGATGAGAGTAGGATCAAATTAGAGGAACGGTTAGCAGAAAAAGTATCAAATTAGAGGAACACCTAGCAGAAAGTAGTATCAAATTAGAGGAATGGTTAACAGAAAGTGGTAATAAATAAGAGGAACGTTTAGCAGAAAGTAGTATCAAATTAGAGAAACACCTAGCAGAAAGTAGTATCAAATTAGAGGAACACCTAGCAGAAAGTAGTATCAAATTAGAGGAACGGTTAGCAGAAAGTAGTAACAAATTAGAGGAACAACTAGCAGAAAGTAGTATCAAATTAGAGGAACACCTAGCCGAAAGTAATATCAAATTAGAGGTGCACATAGCAGAAAGTAGTATCAAATTAGAGGAACTGTTAGCAGAGAGTAGTATCAGATTAGAGGAACGCCTAGCAGAAAGTAGTATTAAATTAGAGGAACACCTAGAAGAAAGTGGTATCAAATTAGAGGAACACCTAGCAGAAAGTAGTTTCAAATTAGAGGAACGGTAGCAGAAAGTAGTATCAAATTAGAGGAACACCTAGCAGAAAGTAGTATCAAATTAGAGGAACACCTAGCAGAAAGTAGTATTAAATTAGAGGAACGGTTAGCAGAAAGTAGTATCCAATTACGGGAACGGTTAGCAGAGAGTAGTATCAAATTAGAGGAACGCCTAGCAGAAAGTAGTATCAAATTAGCGGAACGGTTAGCAGAAAGTAGTAACAAATTAGAAGAACGGTTAGCAGAAAGTAGTAACAAATTAGAGGAACACCTAGAAGAAAGTAGTATCAAATTAGAGGAACACCTAGCAGAAAGTAGTATCAAATTAGAGGAACGGTTAGCAGAAAGTAGTAACAAATAAGAAGAACGCTTAGCAGAAAGTACTATCAAATTAGAGGAACACCTAGCAGAAAGTGGTATCAAATTAGAGGAACACCTAGCAGAACGTAGTATCAAATTAGAGGAACACCTAGCAGAAAGTAGTATCAAATTAGAGGAACGGTTAGCAGAGAGTAGTATCAGATTAGAGGAACGCCTAGCAGAAAGTAGTATCAAATTAGAGGAACACCTAGCAGAAAGTAGTATCAAATTAGAGGATCACATAGCAGAAAGTAGTTTCAAATTAGAGGAACGGTTAGCAGAAAGTAGTATCAAATTAGAGGAACACCTAGCAGAAAGTAGTATCAAATTAGAGGAACACCTAGCAGAAAGTAGTATCAAATTAGAGGAACGGTTAGCAGAAAGTAGTATCCAATTAGGGGAACGGTTAGCAGAGAGTAGTATCAAATTAGAAGAACGCCTAGCAGAAAGTAGTATCAAATTAGAGGAACGGTTAGCAGAAAGTAGTAACAAATTAGAGGAACGGTTAGCAGAAAGTAGTAACAAATTACAGGAACACCTAGCAGAAAGTAGTATCAAATTAGAGGAACGTTTAGCGGAAAGTAGTATCAAATTAGAGGAACACCTAGCAGAAAGTAGTATCAAATTAGAGGAACGGTTAGCAGAAAGTAGTATCAAATTAGAGGAACACCTAGCAGTAAGTAGTATCAAATTAGAGGAACACCTAGCAGAAAGTAGTTTCAAATTAGAGGAACGGTTAGCAGAAAGTAGTATCAAAATAGACGAACACCTAGCAGAAATTAGTATCAAATTAGAGGAACACCTAGCAGAAAGTAGGTTCAATTTAGAGGAACGGTTAGCAGAAAGTAGTATCAAATTAGTGGAACGGTTAGCAGAGAGTAGTATCAAATTAGAGGAACGCCTAGCTGAAAGTAGTATCAAATTAAAGGAACGGTTAGCAGAAAGTAGTAACAAATTAGAGGAACGGTTAGCAGAAAGTAGTAACAAATTAGAGGAGCACCTAGCAGAAAGTAGTTTCAAATTGGAGGAACGTTTAGCAGAAAGTAGTATCAAAATAGAGGAACGGTTAGCAGAAAGTAGTATCAAATTACAGGAACACCTAGCAGAAAATAGTAACAAATTAGAGGAACACCTAGCAGAAAGTAGTTTCAAATTAGAGGAACGGTTAGCAGAAAGTAGTATCAAAATAGAGGAAAACCTAGCAGAAAGTAGTATCAAATTAGAGGAACACCTAGCAGAAAGTAGTATCAAATTAGAGGAACACCTAGCAGAAAGTAGTATCAAATTAGAGGAACACCTAGCAGAAAGTAGTATCAAATAAGAGGAACGGTTAGCAGAATGTAGTATCAAATTAGAGGAAGACCTAGCAGAATGTAGTTTCAAATAAGAGGAACGGTTAGCAGAAGGTAGTATCAAATTAGAGGAACACCTAGCAGAATGTAGTATCAAATTAGAGGAACACCTAGCAGAAAGTAGTATCAAATTAGTGGAACGGTTAGCAGAGAGTAGTATCAAATTATAGGAATGCCTAGCTGAAAGTATTATCAAATTAGAGGAACGTTTAGCAGAAAGTAGTAACAAATTAGAGGAACGGTTAGCAGAAAGTAGTAACAAATTAGAGCAGCACCTAGCAGAAACTATTTTCAAATTGGAGGAACGTTTAGCAGAAAGTAGTATCAAATTAGAGGAACGGTTAGCAGAAAGTAGTATCAAATTAGAGGAACACCTAGCAGAAAGTAGTAACAAATTAGAGGAACTGATAGCAGAAAGTAGTAACAAATAAGAGGAACGTTTAGCAGAAAGTGGTATCAAATAAGAGGAACACCTAGGAGAAAGCGGTATCAAATTAGAGGAACACCTAGCAGAAAGTAGTATCAAATTAGAGGAACACCTAGCAGAAAGTAGCATCAAATTAGAGGAACACCTAGCAGAAAGTAGTATCAAATTAGAGGAACACCTAGCAGAAAGTAGTATCAAATTAGAGGAACGGTTAGCAGAAAGTAGTATCAAATTAGAGGAAGACCTAGCAGAATGTAGTTTCAAATAAGAGGATTGGTTAGCAGAAGGTAGTATCAAATTAGAGGAACACCTAGAAGAAAGTAGTATCAAATTAGAGGAACACGTAGCAGAAAGTAGTATCAAATTAGAGGAACGGTTAGAAGAGAGTAGTATCTAATTAGAGGAACACCTAGCAGAATGTAGTATCAAATTAGAGGAACGCCTAGCTGAAAGTAATATCAAATTAGAGGAACGTTTAGCAGAAAGTAGTAACAAAGTAGAGGAACAACTAGCAGTAAGTAGTATCAAATTAGAGGAACGGTTAACAGAAACTAGTATCAAATTAGAGGAACACTAAGCAGAAAGTAGTATCAAATTTGAGGAACACCTAACAGAACGTAGTATCAAATTAGAGGAACGGTTAGCAGAAAGTAGTATCCAATTAGAGGAACGGTTAGCAGAGAGTAGTATCAAATTAGACGAACGTCTAGCAGAAAGTAGTATCAAGTTAGAGGAACACCTAGCAGAAAGTAGTAACAAATTAGAGGAACGGTTAGCAGAAAGTAGTAACAAATTAGAGGAACACCTAGCAGAAAGTAGTATCAAATTAGAGGAACGTTTAGCAGAAAGTACTATCAAATTAGAGGAACACCTCGCAGAAAGTGGTATCAAATTAGAGGAACACCTAGCAGAATGTAGTATCAAATTAGAGGAACACCTGGCAGAAAGTAGTATCAAATTAGAGGAACACCTAGCAGAAAGTAGTATCAAATTAGAGGAATGGTTAGCAGAAAGTAGTATCAAATTAGAGAAACGGTTAGGAGAAAGTAGTATCAAATTAGAGGAACACCTAGCAGAAACTAGTATCAAATAAGAGGAACGGTTAGCAGACAGTAGTATCAAATTAGAGGAACACCTAGCAGAAAGTAGTATCAAATTAGAGGAACGGTTAGCAGAAATTAGTATCAAATTAGTGGAACGGTTAGCGGAGAGTAATATCAAATTATAGGAACGCCTAGCAGAAAGTAGTATCAAATTAGAGGAACAGTTAGCAGAAAGTAGTAACAAATTAGAGAAACGGTTAGCAGAAAGCAGTAACAAATTAGAGGAACACCTAGCAGAAAGTAGTTTCAAATTAGAGGAACGTTTAGCAGAAAGTAGTATCAAATTAGGGGAACGGTTAGCAGAAAGTAGTATCAAATTAGAGGAACACCTAGCAGAAAGTAGTATCAAATTAGAGGAACGGTTAGCAGAAAGTAGTAACAAATAAGAGGAGCGTTTAGCAGAAAGTAGTATCAAATTAGAGGAACACCTAGCAGAAAGTGGTATCAAATTAGAGGAACACCTAGCAGAAAGTAGTATCAAATTAGAGGAACACCTAGCAGAAAGTAGTATCAAATTGGAAAAACGGTTAGCAGAAAGTAGTAACAAATAAGAGGAACGTTTAGCTGAAAGTAGTATCAAATTAGAGGAACACCTAGCAGAGAGTGGTATCAAATTAGAGGAACACCTAGCAGAAAGTAGTATCAAATTAGAGGAACACCTAGCAGAAAGTAGTAACAAATTAGAGGAACGTTTAGCAGAAAGTAGTATCAAATTAGAGGAACACCTAGCAGAAAGTGGTATCAAATTAGAGGAACACCTAGCAGAATGTAGTATCAAATTAGAGGAACACCTATCAGAAAGTAGTATCAAATTAGTGGAACGGTTAGCAGAGAGTAGTATCAAATTATAGGAATGCCTAGCTGAAAGTATTATCAAATTAGAGGAACGTTTAGCAGAAAGTAGTAACAAATTAGAGGAACGGTTAGCAGAAAGTAGTAACAAATTAGAGCAGCACCTAGCAGAAACTAGTTTCAAATTGGAGGAACGTTTAGCAGAAAGTAGTATCAAATTAGAGGAACGGTTAGCAGAAAGTAGTATCAAATTAGAGGAACACCTAGCAGAAAGTAGTAACAAATTAGAGGAACGTTTAGCTGAAAGTAGTATCAAATTAGAGGAACACCTAGCAGAAAGTGGTATCAAATTAGAGGAACACCTAGCAGAAAGTAGTATCAAATTAGAGGAACACCTAGCAGAAAGTAGTAACAAATTAGAGGAACGTTTAGCAGAAAGTAGTATCAAATTAGAGGAACACCTAGCAGAAAGTGGTATCAAATTAGAGGAAAACCTAGCAGAAAGTAGTATCAATTTAGAGGAACGGTTAGCAGAAAGTAGTACCCAATTAGAGGAACGGTTAGCAGAAAGTAGTATCAAATTAGAGGAACACCTAGCAGAACATAGTATCAAATTAGAGGAACGGTTAGCAGAAAGTGGTAACAAATTAGAGGAACACCTAGCAGAAAGTAGTATCAAATTAGAGGAACGTTTAGCAGAAAGTAGTAACAAATTAGAGGAACGGTTAGCAGAAAGTAGTATCAAATTAGAGGAACACCTAGCAGAAAGTAATAACAAATTAAGGGATGGTTAGCAGAACATAGAAACCAATATTAGGAACACCTACAAGAAATTAGTAAATAATTAATGGAACAGTTAGCACAAAGTAGTATCAAATTAGATAAACGGTTAGGAGAAAGTAGTATCAAATTAGAGGAACAGTTAGCAGAAAGTATCAAATTAGAGGAACGGTTAGCAGAAACTAGTATCAAATTAGTGGAACGGTTACGAGAAAGTAGTAACAAATTAGAGGAACGTTTAGCAGAAAGTGGTATCAAATTAGAGGAACGGTTAGCAGAAAGTAGTATCAAATTAGAGGAACGGTTAGCAGAAAGTAGTAACAAATTAGAGGAAATCTTAGCAGAAAGTAGTAACAAATTAGAGGAACACCTAGCAGAAAGTAGTATCAAATTAGAGGAACGGCTAGCAGAAAGTAGTATCAAATTAGAGGAACACCTAGCAGAAAGTACTATCAAATTAGAGGAACAGTTAGCTGAAGGTAGTATCAAATTAGAGAAACGGTTAGCAGAAAGTAGTATCCAATTAGGGGAACGGTTAGCAGAGAGTAGTATCAAATTAGAGGAACACCTAGCAGAAAGTAGCATCCAATTAGAGGAACGTTTAGCAGAAAGTAGTATCAAATTAGAGGAGCACCTAGCAGAAAGTAGTATCAAATTAGAGGAACGGTTAGCAGAGAGTAGTATCAGATTAGAGGAACGCCTAGCAGAAAGTAGTATCAAATTAGAGGAACACCTAGCAGAAAGTAGTATCAAATTAGAGGAACACCTAGCAGAAAGTAGTTTCAAATTAGAGGAACGGTTAGCAGAAAGTAGTATCAAATTAGAGGAACACCTAGCAGAAAGTAGTATCAAATTAGAGGAACGGTTAGCAGAAAGTAGTATCCAATTAGGGGAACGGTTAGCAGAGAGTAGTATCAAATAAGAAGAACGCCTAGCAGAAAGTAGTATCAAATTAGAGGAACGGTTAGCAGAAAGTAGTAACAAATTAGAGGAACGGTTAGCAGAAAGTAGTAACAAATTACAGGACCACCTAGCAGAAAGTAGTATCAAATTAGAGGAACGTTTAGGAGAAAGTAGTATCAAATTAGAGGAACACCTAACAGAAAGTAGTATCAAATTAGAGGAACGGTTAGCAGAAAGTAGTAACAAATAAGAGGAACGCTTAGCAGAAAGGAGTATCAAAATAGAGGAACACCTAGCAGAAAGTGGAATTAAATTAGAGGAACACCTAGCAGAAAGTAGTATCAAATTAGAGGAACACCTAGCAGAAAGTAGTATCAAATTAGAGGAACGGTTAGCAGAAAGTAGTATCAAATTAGAGGAACACCTAGCAGAAA
Source organism: Deroplatys truncata (assembly GCA_030765065.1). Taxonomy (NCBI): domain Eukaryota; kingdom Metazoa; phylum Arthropoda; class Insecta; order Mantodea; family Mantidae; genus Deroplatys; species Deroplatys truncata. The sequence goes on along the minus strand of CM060987.1, from coordinate 31,958,490 downwards.
GTAGTATCAAATTAGAGGAACGGTTAGCAGAAGGTAGTATCAAATTAGAGGAACACCTAGCAGTAAGTAGTATCAAATTAGAGGACACCTAGCAGAAAGTAGTTTCAAATTAGAGAACGGTTAGCAGAAAGTAGTATCAAAATAGACGAACACCTAGCAGAAATTAGTATCAAATTAGAGGAACACCTAGCAGAAAGTAGTATCAAATTAGAGGAACGGTTAGCAGAAAGTAGTATCAAATAAGTGGAACGGTTAGCAGAGAGTAGTATCAAATTAGAGGAACGCCTAGCTGAAAGTAGTATCAAATTAGAGGAACGGTTAGCAGAAAGTAGTAACAAATTAGAGGAACGGTTAGCAGAAAGTAGTAACAAATTAGAGGAGCACCTAGCAGAAAGTAGTTTCAAATTGGAGGAACGTTTAGCAGAAAAAAGTATCAAATTAGAGGAACGGTTAGCAGAAAGTAGTATCAAATTAGAGGAACACCTAGCAGAAAGTAGTAACAAATTAGAGGAACGGTTAGCAGAAAGTAAAATAAAATTAGAGGAACACCTAGCAGAAAGTGGTATCAAATTAGAGGAAAACCTAGCAGAAAGTAGTATCAAATTAGAGGAACACCTAGCAGAAAGTAGTATCAAATTAGAGGAACACCTAGCAGAAAGTAGTATCAAATTAGAGGAACGGTTAGCAGAAAGTAGTATCAAATTAGAGGAAGACCTAGCAGAATGTAGTTTCAAATAAGAGGAACGGTTAGCAGAAGGTAGTATCAAATTAGAGGAACACCTAGCAGAATGTAGTATCAAATTAGAAGAACACCTAGCAGAAAGTAGTATCAAATTAGTGGAACGGTTAGCAGAGAGTAGTATCAAATTAGAGGAACGCCTAGCTGAAAGTATTATCAAATTAGAGGAACGTTTAGCAGAAAGTAGTAACAAATTAGAGGAACGGTTAGCAGAAAGTAGTAACAAATTAGAGCAGCACCTAGCAGAAAGAACTTTCATATTGGAGGAACGTTTAGCAGAAAGTAGTATCAAATTAGAGGAACGGTTAGCAGAAAGTAGTAACAAATTAGAGGAACAGTTAGCAGAAAGTAGTAACAAATGAGTGGAACGTTTAGCAGAAAGTGGTATCAAATAAGAGGAACACCTAGGAGAAAGTGGTATCAAATTAGAGGAACACCTAGCAGAAAGTAGTATCAAATTAGAGGAACACCTAGCAGAAAGTAGCATCAAATTAGAGGAACGCCTAGCAGAAAGTAGTATCAAATTAGAGGAACACCTAGCAGAAAGTAGTATCAAATTAGAGGAACGGTTAGCAGAAAGTAGTATCAAATTAGAGGAAGACCTAGCAGAATGTAGTTTCAAATAAGAGGATTGGTTAGCAGAACGTAGTATCAAATTAGAGGAACACCTAGAAGAAAGTAGTATCAAATTAGAGGAACACCTAGCAGAAAGTCGTATCAAATTAGAGGAACGGTTAGAAGAGAGTAGTATCTAATTAGAGGAACACCTAGCAGAATGTAGTATCAAATTAGAGGAACGCCTAGCTGAAAGTAATATCAAATTAGAGGAACGTTTAGCAGAAAGCAGTAACAAAGTAGAGGAACACCTAGCAGTAAGTAGTATCAAATTAGAGGAACGGTTAACAGAAAGTAGTATCAAATTAGAGGAACACTAAGCAGAAAGTAGTATCAATTTAGAGGAACACCTAGCAGAAAGTAGTATCAAATTAGAGGAACGGTTAGCAGAAAGTAGTATCCAATTAGAGGAACGGTTAGCTGAGAGTAGTATCAAATTAGAGGAACGCCTAGCAGAAAGTAGTATCAAGTTAGAGGAACACCTAGCAGAAAGTAGTAACAAATTAGAGGAACGGTTAGCAGAAAGTAGTAACAAATTAGAGGAACACCTAGCAGAAAGTAGTATCAAATTAGAGGAACGTTTAGCAGAAAGTAGTATCAAATTAGAGGAACACCTCGCAGAAAGTGGTATCAAATTAGAGGAACACCTAGTAGAATGTAGTATCAAATTAGAGGAACACCTGGCAGAAAGTAGTATCAAATTAGAGGAACACCTAGCAGAAAGTAGTATCAAATTAGAGGAATGGTTAGCAGAAAGTAGTATCAAATTAGAGAAACGGTTAGGAGAAAGTAGTATCAAATTAGAGGAACACCTAGCAGAAACTAGTATCAAATAAGAGGATCGGTTAGCAGATAGTAGTATCAAATTAGAGGAACACCTAGCAGAAAGTAGTTTCAAATTAGAGGAACGGTTAGCAGAAAGTAGTATCAAATTAGTGGAACGGTTAGCAGAGAGTAGTATCAAATTAGAGGAACACCTAGCAGAAAGTGGTATCAAATTAGAGGAACACCTAGCAGAAAGTAGTATCAAATTAGAGGAACACCTAGCAGAAAGTAGTATCAAATTGGAGGAACGGTTAGCAGAAAGTAGTAACAAATAAGAGGAACGTTTAGCTGAAAGTAGTATCAAATTAGAGGAACACCTAGCAGAAAGTAGTAACAAATTAGAGGAACACCTAGCAGAAAGTAGTATCAAATTAGAGGAACACCTAGCAGAAAGTAGTATCAAATTAGAGGAACGTTTAGCAGAAAGTAGTATCAAATTAGAGGAACACCTCGCAGAAAGTGGTATCAAATTAGAGGAACACCTAGCAGAATGTAGTATCAAATTAGAGGAACACCTGGCAGAAAGGAGTATCAAATTAGAGGAACACCTAGCAGAAAGTAGTATCAAATTAGAGGAATGGTTAGCAGAAAGTAGTATCAAATTAGAGAAACGGTTAGGAGAAAGTAGTATCAAATTAGAGGAACACCTAGCAGAAACTAGTATCAAATAAGAGGAACGGTTAGCAGATAGTAGTATCAAATTAGAGGAACGCCTAGCTGAAAGTAATATCAAATTAGAGGAACGCCTAGCAGAAAGTAGTATCAAATTAGAGGAACGGTTAGCAGAAAGCAGTAACAAATTAGAGGAACACCTAGCAGAAAGTAGTATCAAATTAGAGGAACGGTTAGCAGAAAGTAGTATCCAATTAGAGGAACGGTTAGCTGAGAGTAGTATCAAATTAGAGGAACGCCTAGCAGAAAGTAGTATCAAGTTAGAGGAACACCTAGCAGAAAGTAGTAACAAATTAGAGGAACGGTTAGCAGAAAGTAGTAACAAATTAGAGGAACACCTAGCAGAAAGTAGTATCAAATTAGAGGAACGTTTAGCAGAAAGTAGTATCAAATTAGAGGAACACCTCGCAGAAAGTGGTATCAAATTAGAGGAACACCTAGCAGAATGTAGTATCAAATTAGAGGAACACCTGGCAGAAAGGAGTAATAAATTAGAGGAACACCTAGCAGAAAGTAGTATCAAATTAGAGGAATGGTTAGCAGAAAGTAGTATCAAATTAGAGAAACGGTTAGGAGAAAGTAGTATCAAATTAGAGGAACACCTAGCAGAAACTAGTATCAAATAAGAGGAACGGTTAGCAGATAGTAGTATCAAATTAGAGGAACACCTAGCATAAATTAGTTTCAAATTAGAGGAACGGTTAGCAGAAAGTAGTATCAAATTAGTGGAACGGTTAGCAGAGAGTAATATCAAATTAGAGGAACGCCTAGCAGAAAGTAGTATCAAATTAGAGGAACACCTAGCAGAAAGTGGTATCAAATTAGAGGAACACCTAGCAGAAAGTAGTATCAATTTAGAGGAACGGTTAGCAGAAAGTAGCACCCAATTAGAGGAACGGTTAGCAGAGAGTAGTATCAAATTCGAGGAACGCCTAGCAGAAAGTAGTATCAAATTAGAAGAACGGTTAGCAGAAAGTAGTAACAAATTAGAGGAACGGTTAGCAGAAAGTAGGAACAAGTTAGAGGAACGGTTAGCAGAAAGTAGTATCAAATTAGAGGAACACCTAGCAGAAAGTAGTATCAATTAGAGGAACGGTTAGCAGAAAGTGGTAACAAATTAGAGGAACACCTAGCAGAAAGTAGTATCAAATTAGAGGAACGTTTAGCAGAAAGTAGTAACAAATTAGAGGAACGGTTAGCAGAAAGTAGTATCAAATTAGAGGAACACCTAGCAGAAAGTAATAACAAATTAAGGGATGGTTAGCAGAACATAGAAACCAATATTAGGAACACCTACAAGAAATTAGTAAACAATTAATGGAACAGTTAGCACAAAGTAGTATCAAATTAGACGAACGGTTAGGAGAAAGTAGTATCAAATTAGAGGAACAGTTAGCAGAAAGTATCAAATTATAGGAACGGTTAGCAGTAACTAGTATCAAATTAGTGGAACGGTTAGGAGAAAGTAGTAACAAATTAGAGGAACGTTTAGCAGAAAGTGGTATCAAATTAGAGGAACGGTTAGCAGAAAGTAGTATCAAATGAGAGGAACGGTTAGAAGAAAGTAGTATCAAATTAGAGGAACACCTAGCAGAAAGTGGTATCAAATTAGAGGAACACCTAGCAGAACGTAGTATCAAATTAGAGGAACACCTAGCAGAAAGTAGTATCAAATTAGAGGAACGGTTAGCAGAGAGTAGTATCAGATTAGAGGAACGCCTAGCAGAAAGTAGTATCAAATTAGAGGAACACCTAGCAGAAAGTAGTATCAAATTAGAGGATCACATAGCAGAAAGTAGTTTCAAATTAGAGGAACGGTTAGCAGAAAGTAGTATCAAATTAGAGGAACACCTAGCAGAAAGTAGTATCAAATTAGAGGAACACCTAGCAGAAAGTAGTATCAAATTAGAGGAACGGTTAGCAGAAAGTAGTATCCAATTAGGGGAACGGTTAGCAGAGAGTAGTATCAAATTAGAAGAACGCCTAGCAGAAAGTAGTATCAAATTAGAGGAACGGTTAGCAGAAAGTAGTAACAAATTAGAGGAACGGTTAGCAGAAAGTAGTAACAAATTACAGGAACACCTAGCAGAAAGTAGTATCAAATTAGAGGAACGTTTAGCGGAAAGTAGTATCAAATTAGAGGAACACCTAGCAGAAAGTAGTATCAAATTAGAGGAACGGTTAGCAGAAAGTAGTATCAAATTAGAGGAACACCTAGCAGTAAGTAGTATCAAATTAGAGGAACACCTAGCAGAAAGTAGTTTCAAATTAGAGGAACGGTTAGCAGAAAGTAGTATCAAAATAGACGAACACCTAGCAGAAATTAGTATCAAATTAGAGGAACACCTAGCAGAAAGTAGGTTCAATTTAGAGGAACGGTTAGCAGAAAGTAGTATCAAATTAGTGGAACGGTTAGCAGAGAGTAGTATCAAATTAGAGGAACGCCTAGCTGAAAGTAGTATCAAATTAAAGGAACGGTTAGCAGAAAGTAGTAACAAATTAGAGGAACGGTTAGCAGAAAGTAGTAACAAATTAGAGGAGCACCTAGCAGAAAGTAGTTTCAAATTGGAGGAACGTTTAGCAGAAAGTAGTATCAAAATAGAGGAACGGTTAGCAGAAAGTAGTATCAAATTACAGGAACACCTAGCAGAAAATAGTAACAAATTAGAGGAACACCTAGCAGAAAGTAGTTTCAAATTAGAGGAACGGTTAGCAGAAAGTAGTATCAAAATAGAGGAAAACCTAGCAGAAAGTAGTATCAAATTAGAGGAACACCTAGCAGAAAGTAGTATCAAATTAGAGGAACACCTAGCAGAAAGTAGTATCAAATTAGAGGAACACCTAGCAGAAAGTAGTATCAAATAAGAGGAACGGTTAGCAGAATGTAGTATCAAATTAGAGGAAGACCTAGCAGAATGTAGTTTCAAATAAGAGGAACGGTTAGCAGAAGGTAGTATCAAATTAGAGGAACACCTAGCAGAATGTAGTATCAAATTAGAGGAACACCTAGCAGAAAGTAGTATCAAATTAGTGGAACGGTTAGCAGAGAGTAGTATCAAATTATAGGAATGCCTAGCTGAAAGTATTATCAAATTAGAGGAACGTTTAGCAGAAAGTAGTAACAAATTAGAGGAACGGTTAGCAGAAAGTAGTAACAAATTAGAGCAGCACCTAGCAGAAACTATTTTCAAATTGGAGGAACGTTTAGCAGAAAGTAGTATCAAATTAGAGGAACGGTTAGCAGAAAGTAGTATCAAATTAGAGGAACACCTAGCAGAAAGTAGTAACAAATTAGAGGAACTGATAGCAGAAAGTAGTAACAAATAAGAGGAACGTTTAGCAGAAAGTGGTATCAAATAAGAGGAACACCTAGGAGAAAGCGGTATCAAATTAGAGGAACACCTAGCAGAAAGTAGTATCAAATTAGAGGAACACCTAGCAGAAAGTAGCATCAAATTAGAGGAACACCTAGCAGAAAGTAGTATCAAATTAGAGGAACACCTAGCAGAAAGTAGTATCAAATTAGAGGAACGGTTAGCAGAAAGTAGTATCAAATTAGAGGAAGACCTAGCAGAATGTAGTTTCAAATAAGAGGATTGGTTAGCAGAAGGTAGTATCAAATTAGAGGAACACCTAGAAGAAAGTAGTATCAAATTAGAGGAACACGTAGCAGAAAGTAGTATCAAATTAGAGGAACGGTTAGAAGAGAGTAGTATCTAATTAGAGGAACACCTAGCAGAATGTAGTATCAAATTAGAGGAACGCCTAGCTGAAAGTAATATCAAATTAGAGGAACGTTTAGCAGAAAGTAGTAACAAAGTAGAGGAACAACTAGCAGTAAGTAGTATCAAATTAGAGGAACGGTTAACAGAAACTAGTATCAAATTAGAGGAACACTAAGCAGAAAGTAGTATCAAATTTGAGGAACACCTAGCAGAACGTAGTATCAAATTAGAGGAACGGTTAGCAGAAAGTAGTATCCAATTAGAGGAACGGTTAGCAGAGAGTAGTATCAAATTAGACGAACGTCTAGCAGAAAGTAGTATCAAGTTAGAGGAACACCTAGCAGAAAGTAGTAACAAATTAGAGGAACGGTTAGCAGAAAGTAGTAACAAATTAGAGGAACACCTAGCAGAAAGTAGTATCAAATTAGAGGAACGTTTAGCAGAAAGTACTATCAAATTAGAGGAACACCTCGCAGAAAGTGGTATCAAATTAGAGGAACACCTAGCAGAATGTAGTATCAAATTAGAGGAACACCTGGCAGAAAGTAGTATCAAATTAGAGGAACACCTAGCAGAAAGTAGTATCAAATTAGAGGAATGGTTAGCAGAAAGTAGTATCAAATTAGAGAAACGGTTAGGAGAAAGTAGTATCAAATTAGAGGAACACCTAGCAGAAACTAGTATCAAATAAGAGGAACGGTTAGCAGACAGTAGTATCAAATTAGAGGAACACCTAGCAGAAAGTAGTATCAAATTAGAGGAACGGTTAGCAGAAATTAGTATCAAATTAGTGGAACGGTTAGCGGAGAGTAATATCAAATTATAGGAACGCCTAGCAGAAAGTAGTATCAAATTAGAGGAACAGTTAGCAGAAAGTAGTAACAAATTAGAGAAACGGTTAGCAGAAAGCAGTAACAAATTAGAGGAACACCTAGCAGAAAGTAGTTTCAAATTAGAGGAACGTTTAGCAGAAAGTAGTATCAAATTAGGGGAACGGTTAGCAGAAAGTAGTATCAAATTAGAGGAACACCTAGCAGAAAGTAGTATCAAATTAGAGGAACGGTTAGCAGAAAGTAGTAACAAATAAGAGGAGCGTTTAGCAGAAAGTAGTATCAAATTAGAGGAACACCTAGCAGAAAGTGGTATCAAATTAGAGGAACACCTAGCAGAAAGTAGTATCAAATTAGAGGAACACCTAGCAGAAAGTAGTATCAAATTGGAAAAACGGTTAGCAGAAAGTAGTAACAAATAAGAGGAACGTTTAGCTGAAAGTAGTATCAAATTAGAGGAACACCTAGCAGAGAGTGGTATCAAATTAGAGGAACACCTAGCAGAAAGTAGTATCAAATTAGAGGAACACCTAGCAGAAAGTAGTAACAAATTAGAGGAACGTTTAGCAGAAAGTAGTATCAAATTAGAGGAACACCTAGCAGAAAGTGGTATCAAATTAGAGGAACACCTAGCAGAATGTAGTATCAAATTAGAGGAACACCTATCAGAAAGTAGTATCAAATTAGTGGAACGGTTAGCAGAGAGTAGTATCAAATTATAGGAATGCCTAGCTGAAAGTATTATCAAATTAGAGGAACGTTTAGCAGAAAGTAGTAACAAATTAGAGGAACGGTTAGCAGAAAGTAGTAACAAATTAGAGCAGCACCTAGCAGAAACTAGTTTCAAATTGGAGGAACGTTTAGCAGAAAGTAGTATCAAATTAGAGGAACGGTTAGCAGAAAGTAGTATCAAATTAGAGGAACACCTAGCAGAAAGTAGTAACAAATTAGAGGAACGTTTAGCTGAAAGTAGTATCAAATTAGAGGAACACCTAGCAGAAAGTGGTATCAAATTAGAGGAACACCTAGCAGAAAGTAGTATCAAATTAGAGGAACACCTAGCAGAAAGTAGTAACAAATTAGAGGAACGTTTAGCAGAAAGTAGTATCAAATTAGAGGAACACCTAGCAGAAAGTGGTATCAAATTAGAGGAAAACCTAGCAGAAAGTAGTATCAATTTAGAGGAACGGTTAGCAGAAAGTAGTACCCAATTAGAGGAACGGTTAGCAGAGAGTAGTATCAAATTAGAGGAACGCCTAGAAAAAAGTAGTATCAAATTAGAGGAACGGTTAGCAGAAAGTAGTAACAAATTAGAGGAACGGTTAGCAGAAAGTAGTAACAAGTTAGAGGAACGGTTAGCAGAAAGTAGTATCAAATTAGAGGAACACCTAGCAGAACATAGTATCAAATTAGAGGAACGGTTAGCAGAAAGTGGTAACAAATTAGAGGAACACCTAGCAGAAAGTAGTATCAAATTAGAGGAACGTTTAGCAGAAAGTAGTAACAAATTAGAGGAACGGTTAGCAGAAAGTAGTATCAAATTAGAGGAACACCTAGCAGAAAGTAATAACAAATTAAGGGATGGTTAGCAGAACATAGAAACCAATATTAGGAACACCTACAAGAAATTAGTAAATAATTAATGGAACAGTTAGCACAAAGTAGTATCAAATTAGATAAACGGTTAGGAGAAAGTAGTATCAAATTAGAGGAACAGTTAGCAGAAAGTATCAAATTAGAGGAACGGTTAGCAGAAACTAGTATCAAATTAGTGGAACGGTTACGAGAAAGTAGTAACAAATTAGAGGAACGTTTAGCAGAAAGTGGTATCAAATTAGAGGAACGGTTAGCAGAAAGTAGTATCAAATTAGAGGAACGGTTAGCAGAAAGTAGTAACAAATTAGAGGAAATCTTAGCAGAAAGTAGTAACAAATTAGAGGAACACCTAGCAGAAAGTAGTATCAAATTAGAGGAACGGCTAGCAGAAAGTAGTATCAAATTAGAGGAACACCTAGCAGAAAGTACTATCAAATTAGAGGAACAGTTAGCTGAAGGTAGTATCAAATTAGAGAAACGGTTAGCAGAAAGTAGTATCCAATTAGGGGAACGGTTAGCAGAGAGTAGTATCAAATTAGAGGAACACCTAGCAGAAAGTAGCATCCAATTAGAGGAACGTTTAGCAGAAAGTAGTATCAAATTAGAGGAGCACCTAGCAGAAAGTAGTATCAAATTAGAGGAACGGTTAGCAGAGAGTAGTATCAGATTAGAGGAACGCCTAGCAGAAAGTAGTATCAAATTAGAGGAACACCTAGCAGAAAGTAGTATCAAATTAGAGGAACACCTAGCAGAAAGTAGTTTCAAATTAGAGGAACGGTTAGCAGAAAGTAGTATCAAATTAGAGGAACACCTAGCAGAAAGTAGTATCAAATTAGAGGAACGGTTAGCAGAAAGTAGTATCCAATTAGGGGAACGGTTAGCAGAGAGTAGTATCAAATAAGAAGAACGCCTAGCAGAAAGTAGTATCAAATTAGAGGAACGGTTAGCAGAAAGTAGTAACAAATTAGAGGAACGGTTAGCAGAAAGTAGTAACAAATTACAGGACCACCTAGCAGAAAGTAGTATCAAATTAGAGGAACGTTTAGGAGAAAGTAGTATCAAATTAGAGGAACACCTAACAGAAAGTAGTATCAAATTAGAGGAACGGTTAGCAGAAAGTAGTAACAAATAAGAGGAACGCTTAGCAGAAAGGAGTATCAAAATAGAGGAACACCTAGCAGAAAGTGGAATTAAATTAGAGGAACACCTAGCAGAAAGTAGTATCAAATTAGAGGAACACCTAGCAGAAAGTAGTATCAAATTAGAGGAACGGTTAGCAGAAAGTAGTATCAAATTAGAGGAACACCTAGCAGAAAGTAGTATCAAATTAGAGGAACGGTTAGCAGAAGGTAGTATCAAATTAGAGGAACACCTAGCAGTAAGTAGTATCAAATTAGAGGACACCTAGCAGAAAGTAGTTTCAAATTAGAGAACGGTTAGCAGAAAGTAGTATCAAAATAGACGAACACCTAGCAGAAATTAGTATCAAATTAGAGGAACACCTAGCAGAAAGTAGTATCAAATTAGAGGAACGGTTAGCAGAAAGTAGTATCAAATAAGTGGAACGGTTAGCAGAGAGTAGTATCAAATTAGAGGAACGCCTAGCTGAAAGTAGTATCAAATTAGAGGAACGGTTAGCAGAAAGTAGTAACAAATTAGAGGAACGGTTAGCAGAAAGTAGTAACAAATTAGAGGAGCACCTAGCAGAAAGTAGTTTCAAATTGGAGGAACGTTTAGCAGAAAAAAGTATCAAATTAGAGGAACGGTTAGCAGAAAGTAGTATCAAATTAGAGGAACACCTAGCAGAAAGTAGTAACAAATTAGAGGAACGGTTAGCAGAAAGTAAAATAAAATTAGAGGAACACCTAGCAAAAAGTGGTATCAAATTAGAGGAAAACCTAGCAGAAAGTAGTATCAAATTAGAGGAACACCTAGCAGAAAGTAGTATCAAATTAGAGGAACACCTAGCAGAAAGTAGTATCAAATTAGAGGAACGGTTAGCAGAAAGTAGTATCAAATTAGAGGAAGACCTAGCAGAATGTAGTTTCAAATAAGAGGAACGGTTAGCAGAAGGTAGTATCAAATTAGAGGAACACCTAGCAGAATGTAGTATCAAATTAGAAGAACACCTAGCAGAAAGTAGTATCAAATTAGTGGAACGGTTAGCAGAGAGTAGTATCAAATTAGAGGAACGCCTAGCTGAAAGTATTATCAAATTAGAGGAACGTTTAGCAGAAAGTAGTAACAAATTAGAGGAACGGTTAGCAGAAAGTAGTAACAAATTAGAGCAGCACCTAGCAGAAAGAACTTTCATATTGGAGGAACGTTTAGCAGAAAGTAGTATCAAATTAGAGGAACGGTTAGCAGAAAGTAGTAACAAATTAGAGGAACAGTTAGCAGAAAGTAGTAACAAATGAGTGGAACGTTTAGCAGAAAGTGGTATCAAATAAGAGGAACACCTAGGAGAAAGTGGTATCAAATTAGAGGAACACCTAGCAGAAAGTAGTATCAAATTAGAGGAACACCTAGCAGAAAGTAGCATCAAATTAGAGGAACGCCTAGCAGAAAGTAGTATCAAATTAGAGGAACACCTAGCAGAAAGTAGTATCAAATTAGAGGAACGGTTAGCAGAAAGTAGTATCAAATTAGAGGAAGACCTAGCAGAATGTAGTTTCAAATAAGAGGATTGGTTAGCAGAACGTAGTATCAAATTAGAGGAACACCTAGAAGAAAGTAGTATCAAATTAGAGGAACACCTAGCAGAAAGTCGTATCAAATTAGAGGAACGGTTAGAAGAGAGTAGTATCTAATTAGAGGAACACCTAGCAGAATGTAGTATCAAATTAGAGGAACGCCTAGCTGAAAGTAATATCAAATTAGAGGAACGTTTAGCAGAAAGCAGTAACAAAGTAGAGGAACACCTAGCAGTAAGTAGTATCAAATTAGAGGAACGGTTAACAGAAAGTAGTATCAAATTAGAGGAACACTAAGCAGAAAGTAGTATCAATTTAGAGGAACACCTAGCAGAAAGTAGTATCAAATTAGAGGAACGGTTAGCAGAAAGTAGTATCCAATTAGAGGAACGGTTAGCTGAGAGTAGTATCAAATTAGAGGAACGCCTAGCAGAAAGTAGTATCAAGTTAGAGGAACACCTAGCAGAAAGTAGTAACAAATTAGAGGAACGGTTAGCAGAAAGTAGTAACAAATTAGAGGAACACCTAGCAGAAAGTAGTATCAAATTAGAGGAACGTTTAGCAGAAAGTAGTATCAAATTAGAGGAACACCTCGCAGAAAGTGGTATCAAATTAGAGGAACACCTAGTAGAATGTAGTATCAAATTAGAGGAACACCTGGCAGAAAGTAGTATCAAATTAGAGGAACACCTAGCAGAAAGTAGTATCAAATTAGAGGAATGGTTAGCAGAAAGTAGTATCAAATTAGAGAAACGGTTAGGAGAAAGTAGTATCAAATTAGAGGAACACCTAGCAGAAACTAGTATCAAATAAGAGGAACGGTTAGCAGATAGTAGTATCAAATTAGAGGAACACCTAGCAGAAAGTAGTTTCAAATTAGAGGAACGGTTAGCAGAAAGTAGTATCAAATTAGTGGAACGGTTAGCAGAGAGTAGTATCAAATTAGAGGAACACCTAGCAGAAAGTGGTATCAAATTAGAGGAACACCTAGCAGAAAGTAGTATCAAATTAGAGGAACACCTAGCAGAAAGTAGTATCAAATTGGAGGAACGGTTAGCAGAAAGTAGTAACAAATAAGAGGAACGTTTAGCTGAAAGTAGTATCAAATTAGAGGAACACCTAGCAGAAAGTAGTAACAAATTAGAGGAACACCTAGCAGAAAGTAGTATCAAATTAGAGGAACACCTAGCAGAAAGTAGTATCAAATTAGAGGAACGTTTAGCAGAAAGTAGTATCAAATTAGAGGAACACCTCGCAGAAAGTGGTATCAAATTAGAGGAACACCTAGCAGAATGTAGTATCAAATTAGAGGAACACCTGGCAGAAAGGAGTATCAAATTAGAGGAACACCTAGCAGAAAGTAGTATCAAATTAGAGGAATGGTTAGCAGAAAGTAGTATCAAATTAGAGAAACGGTTAGGAGAAAGTAGTATCAAATTAGAGGAACACCTAGCAGAAACTAGTATCAAATAAGAGGAACGGTTAGCAGATAGTAGTATCAAATTAGAGGAACGCCTAGCTGAAAGTAATATCAAATTAGAGGAACGCCTAGCAGAAAGTAGTATCAAATTAGAGGAACGGTTAGCAGAAAGCAGTAACAAATTAGAGGAACACCTAGCAGAAAGTAGTATCAAATTAGAGGAACGGTTAGCAGAAAGTAGTATCCAATTAGAGGAACGGTTAGCTGAGAGTAGTATCAAATTAGAGGAACGCCTAGCAGAAAGTAGTATCAAGTTAGAGGAACACCTAGCAGAAAGTAGTAACAAATTAGAGGAACGGTTAGCAGAAAGTAGTAACAAATTAGAGGAACACCTAGCAGAAAGTAGTATCAAATTAGAGGAACGTTTAGCAGAAAGTAGTATCAAATTAGAGGAACACCTCGCAGAAAGTGGTATCAAATTAGAGGAACACCTAGCAGAATGTAGTATCAAATTAGAGGAACACCTGGCAGAAAGGAGTAATAAATTAGAGGAACACCTAGCAGAAAGTAGTATCAAATTAGAGGAATGGTTAGCAGAAAGTAGTATCAAATTAGAGAAACGGTTAGGAGAAAGTAGTATCAAATTAGAGGAACACCTAGCAGAAACTAGTATCAAATAAGAGGAACGGTTAGCAGATAGTAGTATCAAATTAGAGGAACACCTAGCATAAATTAGTTTCAAATTAGAGGAACGGTTAGCAGAAAGTAGTATCAAATTAGTGGAACGGTTAGCAGAGAGTAATATCAAATTAGAGGAACGCCTAGCAGAAAGTAGTATCAAATTAGAGGAACACCTAGCAGAAAGTGGTATCAAATTAGAGGAACACCTAGCAGAAAGTAGTATCAATTTAGAGGAACGGTTAGCAGAAAGTAGCACCCAATTAGAGGAACGGTTAGCAGAGAGTAGTATCAAATTCGAGGAACGCCTAGCAGAAAGTAGTATCAAATTAGAAGAACGGTTAGCAGAAAGTAGTAACAAATTAGAGGAACGGTTAGCAGAAAGTAGGAACAAGTTAGAGGAACGGTTAGCAGAAAGTAGTATCAAATTAGAGGAACACCTAGCAGAAAGTAGTATCAATTAGAGGAACGGTTAGCAGAAAGTGGTAACAAATTAGAGGAACACCTAGCAGAAAGTAGTATCAAATTAGAGGAACGTTTAGCAGAAAGTAGTAACAAATTAGAGGAACGGTTAGCAGAAAGTAGTATCAAATTAGAGGAACACCTAGCAGAAAGTAATAACAAATTAAGGGATGGTTAGCAGAACATAGAAACCAATATTAGGAACACCTACAAGAAATTAGTAAACAATTAATGGAACAGTTAGCACAAAGTAGTATCAAATTAGACGAACGGTTAGGAGAAAGTAGTATCAAATTAGAGGAACAGTTAGCAGAAAGTATCAAATTATAGGAACGGTTAGCAGTAACTAGTATCAAATTAGTGGAACGGTTAGGAGAAAGTAGTAACAAATTAGAGGAACGTTTAGCAGAAAGTGGTATCAAATTAGAGGAACGGTTAGCAGAAAGTAGTATCAAATGAGAGGAACGGTTAGAAGAAAGTAGTATCAAATTAGGGGAACGTTTAGCAAAAAGTAGTATCAAATTAGAGGAATAGATTACAGAAAGTAATAACTAATAGGAGGAGCAGTTAGCAGAAAGCAGTAATAAAATAGAGGGACAGGTAGCAGAAAGTAATAACAAATTAGAGAAACGGATTACAGAAGGTAATAACCATTAGAGGAATGGTTAGCAGAAAGCAATAATAAAATAGAGGAGTAAGTAGTAGAAAGTAATAACAAATTAGAGAAACGAATTACAGAAGGTAATAACCAATTAGAGGAACGGTTAGCAGAAAGTAGTAATAAATCGGAGTGATTTGCAGAAAGTCGCCACAAATTAGAGGAAGGACTAACAGAAAGTGACAACAAATTCAGAACGTTTAGCAGAAAATAGTAAATTAGACGTAATTAGAAAAAAGTGGCAACAAATTCGAGGATAGATTGAGGAAGAAGTTAGAGGAGAATCAGGCGAAGATTAGAAAACTATTAGAGGAAGGGTTATAGGCAAATAGCAGCGAAATAGACAAACGGTTAGCAGAAAGCAGTAATAAATACGGGGTTAGGTATTCAAAAGTCATGGTGAAAAGAAAAGTGGTTTTATTTGTTAATTGGGCTTTAATTCACAAACAAACGTGATATGAAATAACAGAACACGTGATAAGTGTACATGATGATTACAAATGTTGGATATCAAAACCGTGGTATCACGGCAGTTGTCTACATTACATTGCAGTCTCTGCCAGACACATTCAAACATAACTTCCATTATCTACATGACTGCACCGGAGCTGGAAGTG
Organism: Deroplatys truncata; assembly: GCA_030765065.1. Lineage (NCBI taxonomy): Eukaryota > Metazoa > Arthropoda > Insecta > Mantodea > Mantidae > Deroplatys > Deroplatys truncata. The sequence goes on along the minus strand of CM060987.1, from coordinate 31,942,960 downwards.
GTATGTGGCACTTGAAGTCCTCGAATAACGTGATTTGTCGATTTCTTAGGACTCCTTGAGTCCATGCGCCAATGCGCCATGACTCCAAATGTCCTTGCAAAAATTAAATTGCAGTTCCTCTTTCGCGGGTGCTTGATGAATCATTTTGAAAGCATCTCTACACTGTTACGTCGTTGGCGCAAATTCCATCATATAAAGTGCACGTTCTTGTTTTCCGTTTGCCATTCTCACAATCTAACACAGAAACTGGTAGCGGCATTTTCGCACACTATGCATAGATATGCCAACGTTGCAAAGTAAACGTATACTGGATCCAGCCTTAGTTTAATCCTGATGTCAACAACTGTGCCCATCCGCTAGAAGGCCCTTCCTATCCCACTCTTTTGCTAATCCCGCCTATTCAAAATGGAGAGCTTAACTTAAATATGTGTTGTTAACATTTTTAAAGTCCATATAATGTGTACACATAGAGCATTTCTTCACGCAAGTCCTAAATATTATTCTCTCCATCTTTGAGTACCTTCTTGCTAACGTACAAATCACTGACGTCGCCATGATGATACATTAAACTGTGAGCTGTGGAAGTGTAGCAGACACCTAGCTATACAATCACTTTGTACTAGAAGAGAAAATGAACTTCATAAATCCAGTGATACTTTCGGCTAATAGTTGCGCTATTTTAAGAATGCCAATCTATAAGTGAATTGGTATTAGATTTTGTAATCATATTAGATTTATATTGCGTAAAGTATTACACTGGAAACTATATTACAAGTGGGAAACACACCCTAAAGGGTACTCTTAGGCCTCCCGCCAATAACAGAGGACGGCAACCACTTGTTTTTGTTGAATGAACTAACGCAGGACGCACTTTATAAGCATGTTCAAATACCATACAATACCAATACAGGAAACTCGGCCGAAAAAGCGTAGACAGGAAACACTAGCGCTCCTAGCGTAGCGTCTGGAGAGCTTGTATTAGCTGTGTAAGGAATATGGAGAATGTGTTAAGGTTTGCTTTATCGAGATTTAAGCACTTACACTTACAACTTCAGGAACGGAAAGCCTTTGCGGCATTTTATTGTCATAATCATAGTTGGCAGAGGAATGTCACTTCCTTTTTTCGATTTCCTGGAATATTGTTTTAAAGCATATGATCATTCTCCACAAGGTTACCTACAAATATAACTTTATTGTATGAAAATACACCACAGAATTAGAAAATTCGTGTGCATATATCCTCATTAATACAAATTTCTACATTTTACAGGAAAGGGTAGAAGTAATTATCCTAGCAGAATGCTCCTTCTCATCCTTACAATAATATCAAGCGAAACTTTGTGTTAACTATTAATGATTTTATGTCAATTATGTTTATGTATTCAAACAATTTATATTCTTCTTTCGTGCCAGAAAATTGTCTTTATTCTTCTCATACAGTGTCACAAACAGAGGATCAAATACTTTTATTTTCTATACTCATAAACTTATTACAATACCGAGTGAGGTGGCGCCGCGGTAACGCGTGCGACTCGCATTCGGAGCTCCCGGGATCGATTCCCAGCGACTGCTCAATCTAATCCATGGAGTTTCTCCGGGTCATCAAGCGAATATTGGAGTGGTTTCTTTCAGCCCCCGAATTTCCTGTTTCTGCATTTCGTTCCATTCATCATTTGATTCATCCTTCACCCCGTTAGGTCTGTTTCAGGGTTGGAAGTGTCGGCGATGGTGTTTCGGTGCGGCGTAGCAGGGAAAAAGGATGCCCCATATGGAAACTTCTCCGTCGCTCGACTTTCAGCTGGCTGTCAGGGTATACGGACCTCCCCTTCGGAGCGGGGTGTTGGACCCTCTGTGTGGATCGGGGGTTCTCGATCTGTCTCTCCGACTGTCGGGCGTCTCAATCTGTAAACTGTAGGGACCCTGTCATTGCGTGCCGTCACTCCTGGTTCCGGCCGCTCGGTATCTCCTCTCGCCTCTTCCTCGCTCCAGGCGGGGCATAGGTACAATATCCTCAATGGAGCAATACCGAGTCCCCTTCAATAATCAGGAAAAGAAAAACTCGTTCGAATGGTTGCTGGAGCTAAAACGATGTATACCTCAAAACAGATTCCGAACAATAAGAGTAAAGAAAAAAAATGATTTATTAAAAACTAAAGGGAATTGAAACCCAAATATCACGTAAGTTATCTACAGGTTCCTTCGTTCTTTCAGCAATCCTTTTCTATATTAATTTGAACTAAAAGCTTTAGTGAAAGAGAAAGTACAAACTATGCGTCAAAAGTAGAAATTACTTCATGCAAGGAAATTAATTCTGAGAAATTTGTGTCCTACAAAATGAGTAATATATAATGATTAGGATATGTATTGAAACACTAGTCGTTTATTTATGGCTAAAACATTGTTTTCTTATAAAATTCCAAACAGCCTTCTAAAAGGCTTATTTAGAAAAAAAGTCCGCTTGTGCCTGTGTCTGCGAACAGCATAACCCAAGGACGAAAAGTTCAGTATCTTATAAAGAGGCGACACGAAGATATTCGATAAAATCCCGCAACACAGACCACCCTTTTCCATTATTTTTTATTTCTTTCAAAAAATGGCTCTAACGATTTAAATTACAATATGTAACATATGTTTAAGATGTTTGCACGATAAATAAAATTTGTATCTCAAATTATCTGGGAAGTCCACTTCATCCGGAAGGAATTTTGTATAATTCTGTATAACCGGTAAGCTTTGCGATAAACGAAAACGTACTACACAAAAAGTTTTATGTGTTACATTCACGTGACTTTCTCTAAGCTCTATCGTTTATTAGTGTGTATACAAACTAGTCTTGCTAAAGCTTGTTTTTATATCTATTTCATTTTATTCCAAATAAACTTTTGCATAAATGGATGCAATAGCACATTTCGTTATAAATCAAAATCAAAGAGAATAGCCATAATCAAATGTTTAAGAATTGGACACTATACATTCATTCATTCATTATCTGTTTACCCTCCACTTATGTAGGACTTACACCCCCCCAGGACTTACAGGCGGGTGCCTGGGGTCGGAGGTACGTCGAGGAGCAGACACTCATGGCTCAGACAGAACATCCAGGAAGGGTGATCAGCCCGATGCCTGGTATGGGATGAAGGAAGTAAATGAAACGAAATGTCGGTGAAATGGATGAAAGGAAAGGTGATGATGGAGCAGTTGGTGGAATGAATGGCGGGGGAAACCGGAGAACCCGGAGAAAACCCGCCCAGACGCCGCTTCGAATTGGATGCTATACGCTGGCCCTAAAGTTCCATACCGTTTGAATGGAAGAGACAATTGAATGTTGACAGGACTTTGAAATAATGTCTAAGTATCGAACAATTTGAACCATTAATAACGGATATCCCGGAAACTGCTGATGCCGCAAAAATCATTTGAAACAAATTGTGCGTTTTAAAGGCATCTACATGTTTCGTGTAATACCTATGTTTTGTCTATCGCTTAACGTTTACCAGTTATACAAAATTATAAAAAATTCCTTCCGAATGAAGGGAACTTCACAGGCTATTCCTTAAGAATACAAGGTATACAATATTTTATTAAATATCTTTAAAATGTAGCATTTTAATTAAAATCATTGGAGCCATGTTTTAGAAAATAAACTAAATTCGAAAGCGTTCTATGTAAAGGGTAGCCTGAGGCGGGGGAATTTTCTTGAAAACCTTTCTGTCGTATCTTTGGAAAGTACTGAACCTAAATACCACGTTTGGTATTTATACGATTTTTCGTATTTGAATATTGCTGTTCACAAGCACACACACCCACATCCACCCACATCCACACCCATGCCTGCGCGCGCACACACACACACACACATACATACGTACATACATACATACGTACGTACGTACGTACACACACACACACACACATACATACATACGGACCTTTTTCTAAAAAGCTTGTTTTTTCTCAAGTGCCTCAAAACATATATTTCCGGTGAAATCACCATGTCGAACTTTTGGGTGGAATGCAATACTTTCTCTACCTAATAATGTAGGTGCCAGAGAGTAAAAAGTAGACCTCTAAAATACAATTTGTTTCAAGAACGTTTTTCGTGATATTAGCAATTTCTGAAATATTCGTTAGTATTGGTACCAATTGTTTAATACTTCGTAATCTTTTTGAAGTCCTGTCACCCTTCACTTGTGTCTAGATATTTCTTGGAAAGAGTATGGCATTTTAAAGCGATAGAGAGCTGCTGTTAAACATCTGACTATCGTTTGGGTCTCTTCTATCCCTTGAAAATATTTCTGCAAAAGTTTATCTCGATCAACATGAAGCAGACAGAGAATGTTTCTGATGTGTTACATTCACATGACTTTCCCTAACCTTTATCGTTTATTAGTGGGTATACAAATAATTCTTACGAAATTTTATTTGTCTATTTACTACTTTTTAATCCAGATAAACCTTTACAGAAATAGGTACATTACACATTTCGTTATAGTTGCAAAGAGAACAGCGTTTAAGAACTGGACGCTATATGCTGGTCTTAAAATTCCATACTCTTTCCATGACATCGCCGAAAACAATAGAAAGTCTAAAGGACTTAAAAAGAATGGCACAGTATAGAATAAATCGGACCATTAATAACGGAAATGGCTGATGCCACAAAAAAGTTATTTGAAATGAATTGTGTGTTTTAAAGAGAGTTCGCTATCGCTAACGTTTAACAGTTATACAAGATTGCACAAAATCCCTTCCGAATAAACAGAACTTCACAGGCTATTCCTAGAAAATTCAAAATATACGTTTTATTTATGATGTCAATATCTTTAATATATGGCATTTGAATCAAAATGATTAGAGGCATCTTTTAGAAAATAAAACATGTCGAAAAAATGTTCCATATTAAGAGTCGTTGGAGTGGAGGGATTTTCTTGAAAATCTTTGTATCGCACCTTTGGAAGGTACTGAACTCAAATACCAAGTTTGGTATTTCTCCGACGTTTCGCTTTTTAGGTATGCTGTTCGGAGACACACACACGCACACACACACACACACAAACTGACACTTTTCTAAAGATCTGATCTGTTGCACTCACATGACTTTCTCTACTCTTGTACAAACTACTTTTACCAAGGCTTATTCCCCATCTACTTCATGTTAGGCGAGATGAAAATTATTGCTAATTTTCTTGTAGATGCAAGGGGAACATGTTAGGCTTTAAGCGATAGTCAAATCTTTTAAGAGCTGGTTGCTATGTGGAGCATTTTATTCTCTTTGCATGTCCAGGATAAAAAAAAACTCGAAAATGGTTCACTCCACAAAAAAAGTATGTGACATAAACTGTGTGTTTTAACGAGATCTACATTTTTTGTGTAGTAAAATTTTGTTTATCTCTTACGGTTTACCAATTATGTAAAAGTCATTCAGAATGAAAAAGACTTTGGGGACATTCCTAAAAATCCAAGATATACATTTCATTTGCCTGAAAATGTCATAAACATATGATATTTAATCAAAATCGTTAGAGCCATTTTTGAGAAAATCATTTTCGAAAAAAATGTTCCATGTAAAGGGTGGTCTGGGATGAGGGATTTTCTTGAAAACCTTCGTGTCGCATCTTTAAAAGATACTGAACCTAAATACCAAGTTTGGCATTTATCCGACTTTTCGTTTGTGAGTTATGCTGTTCTCAGTCACACACGGACGTTTTTCTAAAAATTCTTTTATTGGATTAATGGGACCTCAGAGCATGTATTTCCGGTGAAATCTCGACATCGAATGTTTGGGTGGAATGCAATACTTCCCTACTTATTATACGTAGTAGAGAAAATAAAAATGCTTGTTTTTGAATTCAGCGGGCCTCAAAATGTGTATTTCTGGTGAAATCTCAGTATTGAATTTTTGGGTGCAATGCAATACCTTCTTTACTTACTATTGCTTGCGTAACAACAGTCTGTAGAAGCTATATAAAAATAAAGTATAAAATTCTAGTGGATAGAGAAAGTCATATGAATGTAACAGATTAGATTATCCGTTTGTTAAATGTTATCTATCTGGGAATTTTTGGGGGCGCAGGCCGCTTCAATACAATTTTTGAGGTAATATCCCTGGCATGTAAATCTGGGGGCAGAAAGTGCCTTGAACCCCCTAAGGCGGGTCTATGGCTATTAGTGTTATTTCACGGTCGCAGTCGCTTCAGCCTAGTGCCTGTGACAAAGATGGAATGAAGATTTCCGCTCTGGAATGACGTAATGCTAGGAAATAGTGTCTAGCTCAACGGAAAGCACTTATCACACAGCATTACAAAGTCGTGGTAGATTGTGATAAAATTACCACAGCATAGCTTTCATCAGACTCGCCCTCATGTTCTCTTATCTCATGTAATAGCAATATACACTGGTGTGCAAAACCTAAGGACGAAAGTAATCTTCGCATGCTGTGACACTACCAAGTAACATAGCTCCAGGAAACTTGAAGCATACATAGAGGGAACTGCTACAGTAGACAACTAAACGAAATATGCAATGAGACGAACAGAAATGCCACTTTTATTCAAAGACCATAAGCTACACTAAAGTCAATACGACTCTCTAGATATACAGAAACAGATACATGGTGCTTAAAAGGGTGTATGATCACCAAGGACAGCAATGCATGCACTGCACCGTGCTCCCATGCTGGTCACAAGGTTGGTAAGCAGATCTTGTGGTAGGGCGTTCCATTCCTCCACCAGCGCTGTTGACAACTGTTGGATGGTCGTTGGTGCATGTGTATGTGCTGCAATGCGTCTCCCCAAAGCATCCCATATGTGTTCGATGGGATTTAAATCGGGAGAACGGGCAGGCAAGTCCATTCGCCGAATATCCTCTCGTTCCAAGAGATCCTCCACCAGCGCTGTTCGATGCGGTCGCGAATTGTCATCCATAAAAATGAAGTCAAGACCGATTGCACCCCTGAAAAGACGCACATGGGGAAGGAGTACAGTATCACAATAACGTTAACCAGTGAGCGTACCGTGTTGAAAGATTTGGAGGTCGATGCGCCCATGCAACATTATAGCTCCGCAAACCATAACACCCGAACCACCAAAATGGTCATGTTCAAGGATGTTCCTCGGTTCATTGTATGTTCCCACCTCTCGCCAGATGAAGGTACGCCGAGAATCACTACTTAGACTGAATCTGCTCTCATCCGAGAAGAGCACGCGACCCCATTCCTCGTTGGTCCAATTTTGATGCTCTTGGGACCATGGCAAACGGTGCCGCGGATGTCAATGGAACACAACGTACCGGCCGTCGGGCAAAAGAGACCACCTCTGTGTAGTCGCCGTGCCACTGTGTATCGTGAGATTGCGTGCTTAACTGTCCTGTTAAATGTTGCAATTGCACCGCTGTTTGGCGTGGATCCGTTGTTGCCTGTTGCACAACGAAGCGGTCATCTGCTGTTGTCCTTAGGACAGCAGTGCCTGTGGTTTGGAAGTTTTCCCATGCACGTGAAACAATGCTGTGAGCAATTCCAAACTCCTGAGCAACACTCGTAACACTTCACCCTTCTTCCAGTTTCCCGATGGTTCTTCCCAGCGTGAAGTCATACAAATGGTATCTACGGGCCATGTTGCAATGAAGAACACCACTACAGGGCGTCGTAACAGTTCGCTAATTGCCACACACCGTCTTGTCCTGTTTCGTCAACTGCCCCGTGTTGCGGGACCAGACCCATTTGCCACTATAGGCTCGCTACACTAACGCCATGTGACGTCCAGCTTTCTGTGTACATGTGAGAGGCCTCTGGCAACATGCTTCCGCACCTTCATCTACTTCCATCAAGCAGTTCATTTGTTATGTTACTTTGCCCATCTCGTCCTTAGGCTTTGCACACCAGTGTAGTTTCAAAACGCATGGTATCTAAATAATTTCACATAAATATGCCACAGTAGTTGTCATGTGCCATCGCGTCACCAGTGCCTAAGTATATCAACCCGATCATTGCCACTGCTGATGAGACAATCGTTCTAATGTTTTTACTATCTTCAGCAATACCACGGCTACTCAATTCAATTTACTAACAGTTCTTCAGTAGTTTAACTGAGGTTGTGATTACAATGTGAGAATGATTCAATTTCTTTATCTATTAGTAAACCACTGAAGTGATTACAATGTGAGAATGATGCCATTCCTTTATCTATTAGTATAACCACTGAAGTGATTACAATGTGAGAATGATTCAATTTCTTTATCTATTAGTAAACTACTGAAGTGATTACAATGTGAGAATGGTGTCATTCCTTTATCTATTAGTATAACCACTGAAGTGATTACAATGTGAGAATGATGCCATCCCTTTATCTATTAGTATAACCACTGAAGTGATTACAATGTGAGAATGATGCCATTCCTTTATCTATTAGTATAACCACTGAAGTGATTACAATGTGAGAATGATTCAATTTCTTTATCTATTAGTATAACCACTGAAGTGATTACAATGTGATAATGATGCCATTCCTTTATCTATTAGTATAACCACTGAAGTGATTACAATGTAAGAATGATGCCATTCCTTTATCTATTAGTATAACCACTGAAGTGATTACAATGTAAGAATGATGCCATTCCTTTATCTATTAGTATAACCACTGAAGTGATTACAATGCGAGAATGATGGCTTTTTCTGTCTTTTAGTGTGATTACTGAAGTGATTACGATTCGAGAATGATGCTATTTGTTCGTTTTATTTATTTTTCTTCTTTAGGATAGGACAGGACTAGAAGCGGAGGGGGAGTTAGCACCTCGAACTCCGCAGATCTTTGGTACTTAGGCCCCTGACGCCCCTGGAAGGGAGGGATGAGGTGAGAGGAGACAGAGGGCGGTCGGACCAGGAGGAACGACTGGCAGAGTGCAGGGTCCCTACCATTTACAGATTTGAACTCACGGGTGCTGGCTTTCACATTCCCTGGGGAGCCCAGGATCCGGAGACCGCTCGCAGTCCGGAGGACGAAGGTTCCCTCAGAGCATCCTTTTCCCCTGCCACACAGAGATCTCCCGCCGACACTTGCAACCCTGAAAGAATCCAAGTACATGAAAGGTGAAGTGAAGTGAGAATGGAAATGAAATGGAAAGACAAGAAATTCGGGGGATGTAATGATCCTCCCCAGCATTCGCTTGGCGACCCCGGGAAACCCTCGAAAAAGTCATGGATCAGGAAGGTCGGCCACGGGAATCGAACCCAGGACCTCCCGAATCCGGGCCACGGACCTTACCGCCGAGCCATACCGCTCCGTCCTTTTTGTCTTTTAGTATAGCCACGGAGGTGATTACAATAGAATGATGCTTTTTTTCTTTCTTTGTCTAGTAGTATAATCATTGAAGTGATTACAATGCAAGGGAGATGCCATTTTCTTTTGTTTCTTTTTTTCTGTTTTGTCTTTTAGTATAAGCTCTGAAGTGGCTTACCTGATTCCATAGCACCTTTTTGTCTCTTTTAGTATTTTTTTTATAATTCATATGTGAAGGACAATGATGATTGCCAATTACCAGGCATTCATCTTTTTTTTTATTTTTTTTATTTATTTTTTTTTATTTATTTTTTAAAAAATATTTCTATTATGTAAAAATGTTACAATAATAACTAAAAAAATCTGATGTGACAGTTTTTTTTTACTTTATCAGGTTTATAATTTTTTTTCAAGCAGGGAAGAACAGGATCCTAACAAAAAGGGAAAGGGGTATTACTTTGCTAGTGGAGCTTAAACTTGAATATCCAAGGCTGGAATGGCTCTGTTCTGTGTTGCCGAATCATCTGCCATCTCTCAGCACGTAAAAATTGTCGTAGATGAGGCAGTACACAATCAGCTGGATCGTCCAACGTTCGTAGTCAAGTAAAGGTGCCCATAATCAGCCAGAGTAGGGAATTATACAATGGTGGGCTTACTTTAGGAAGGTTCAAATGCAAAATATCCGAGTGTGGAGGAATCCATCCGGTAGGTATCCAAGTGCGAAAATATCCTAAAACCCAAGTCCAGACCACAGTTTTACCGGAACATTCCATCAGTCGATGAGGAAGGGAATCTTCGCCATTACAAAGTGGGCAGTTGTGGGAAATAGCCATCCGGTGGCGATAGAGTTTGTCCGCCGTTGGAAGGATTTCGTTTACCACCGCATACGTTACTGCCATCCAATCGGAGTTAATCTGTGGAAGGCTAAAGCATCTCCAAATGCGCCTCCAGGGCAGTTGTGGGTATTTCAGCTGGACATGAGGGATAATGGGAGCAGCTTGAACAAGAAAGGTGTAAATCTTCTTCACCGTACTAAAGTCACCATTTTCCACTTTCTCCGGTGGTAACTTCTCCAAGACCTGATAAACTTCACGTAACATTTGGGGAACCTTGTCACGCTCGCCCCGATTCAAAAAAGATGAGTATTGTCGTTGTAGCGCAATATCCACGGGGTCACCCTGGTTATTCATGGCAAGCAAGAGCATTCGAATCATCAAGGCCTGAGACTGACGAACCACCTCTAATAATCCCCAGCCACCTTGACCTTTAGGGAGACGGAGTTGAGTACGTGCAATACGATAAAGCTTTCCTGTCCAGATAAAATAACCTAATATCTGTTCTATTCTCTGGCAATGGCGTTTTGAGGGCGGAAGAACAGATGCAAGGAACCAAATTCTGCTGAGCCCAAAGCTATTACAAAACCATATACGTTGTACCAAATTCAGCATCCTGGTTTTCTGCTGATACATCACACCACGTAAGATATTAATACGAGACGTCCAGTTGTATTCCCGCATATCCTCTGCATCAGTACTAAAGTAGATCCCAAGAACCTTCGTACGCTGCACAACAGGTATGCCCAAAACTGATGTATCCGGAGGTTGTAACCCAATGGGCAATATCTCGGACTTCCTCATATTAAATGTCATTCCGGTACTCTCCTCATATTGCTGTAAACAATCTTTTAGGCGCATAATATCGCGGGGTGTGGTAACCATTACAGTAATATCGTCAGCGTAGGCTCGTACCACCAGTCTCTGAACATACACATCGATTCCGGTAAGAGTAGATTGAAGACGTCGAAGTAAAGGATCAACATACAAGGCAAATAGTATCATAGACATGGGACAACCTTGTCGGACAGAACGTTTAACCGGTATAGCAGCTGTGAGATACCCATTGCAGAGAATCTTAGACGAAGCAACATCATATAGGGCTCGGATAAGATTAAGGAGCTTATCGGGCACTTTCAAGGCAACCAAACGTTTCCATAGTGCCCCGTGAACGACGTTGTCAAAGGCCTTCTCAAGGTCTAAATTAATGACTGCAGCGGACTGTTGTTCCTGTGCACAGTGCAATATACCACCTCTCAATGCCGCCAGCGTATGATGAATGGCCGTCCCCTTATGTACGGCAGCCTGCATCTCGCTAAGTATATAGGGTAGAATCTTCTGCATACGAACACTAATGATTTTAACAAACAACTTGTAGTCACAGTTCAATAATGTGATCGGCCGATAATCCTGTGGAGTCTTCGGCTGCGCACACTTCGGAAGCTGGACCACTATCCCATCTGCAAAAGTAGGCGGCAATCGCTCTGAGGTCCACATTACCTGGAAAACTTGAAGTAATTCTTCCCGAATATAGCGCCAACAGTGCTTGTAAAATTCATATGGTAGACCATCAGGTCCTGGAGACGCATGCAACTTTGACGACTGGATCACTTTCATGAACTCTGCTGCTGAAACAGGTGTCGTATCCTGCCGCAGCTCATCCGGGACAACCGGAGCAACCCCAGACATATACTCGTCCACAGCACTGGAGCATTCCGCTGGGACGGAGAAGCGTTGGACGTAAAAGGAGTGCACTTCACGAAGAATTCCGGCTGTAGTGGAAATTTTCTGTCCATCAACCTCCAAATGAGTGACGAGCTTCCGGCGACCATGTTTACGTTCCTTCGCCAGATGGTAAAAACTCGCCTTTTCCCCAAACACCACTTCCGCCGAGTGTACTTTGGACAAACACCCCTGTAACTCGTTAGATTTTCGGGCCTTAATGTGTTCTTTGATGCCTCTTATAAGAGACTGAACATCTTCACCTTGCTGTTGGCGTATGTGTATTTCCTGAAGGACTTGAAGGTAATAGTCCATGGTTTCCCTCCTAGCCAGAGCTCGACGACAGGCTGCAGCCCGAAAGAAATACCGAAGTGCAGGCTTGGCTTTACACACCCACCAGAAGGCTTTATTCTGTGCTAGCAGAAAGGATACCCGCAACCGCGACCAAAGATCCTGGGAATCCCTTAGCACGTCCTCATCCATAAGCAACGAGCAGTTGAGTTTCCAATAACCTCTACCTCTACTGTAGATCGCTGCCCTACCTTCAAAGGCATGTATGAGTGCATTATGATCACTGAATGCGACAGGCAGTATCTCTGTACGATGAAGACGTGATAAGAGTTCAGCCGGAACATATATGCGGTCCAGCCGCGATGCTGATAGGCCTCTCACGAAAGTAAATTGTACCGCGGAACCATGCGTATGCTCCCAGGTATCCTTTAACCTCATTTGCTCCACCAGCTGCTGCAAAGTAACACACCCATTAAAGGCTCCGCGTTGATCTTTGGCCGCCAACGTACAATTAAAATCACCGACAAGCACAAAGGTGGCACCCGATGGTATATGGGTCAGGAGGTCTTGCCGAAAAAACACCTCTCGTTGTTTGCGTTTATTACTACCAGCAGGTGCGTAGATGTTCACGAAAGTCACGTCATCATACACTGCCGAAAGAACCCTACCGGAAGGATGGTATCCAAAACTGTGTAATCGTAAGCCTTGTCTGTAAACAATTGCCGTACCGGAACCCTCGGGGCCAAGATTGGTCTCGTAATCGAAGCCATACAAAAAATCCAGATTACAAAGATTCACCTCCTGTAAAAAACAAATGTCTATGTCATTACTGATCAAAAAGTCCCTTAAAAGTTGTTGTTTAATAACCTGTCGCAGGCCGTTAACGTTGAGCGAAGCCCATATTTGAAGACCTACCGGCATTTAAAGGGCAAGGATCGTATATTCAATGGTTGCAATCGGAGAACAACCAGGGAGCACTCCAGAAACAACACAATCTCAATCATCACTATCCGGGTGCGGGTCATCCTTTGTAAGTTTAGGGGAACGTTGGTGATCCTCAAAATCATCGCTGTCATCCACTGCCGGCCGCTTGCCTGAGTCCGCCTCTTTCGTTGTGGAACGAGCCGGAGAGTTACCGGGCAACGGTTGCACATCTTGGGAGTGCTGTCGTGTCATGGCACTTTCTACATCCATCCGCCTATACTGGCTCCGTATCCGAGGATCCCGACTAGACAAAGAAGCAGAAGACTTTTGCCTTAAAAGTGCTACCTCACTCGCCGATATCTCTACTTCTTCATCACAAACGATCTCCATGTCCCCATCCTGAGAATTTTGCGAAAGAGAGGGTACCTCGGGCATTTCGAATGCCGACTTCCGATCAACAAATGGGTAATAGATCCGTCCACAATTGCATGTTCGGTTGCTGCAGTCAACAGCGGTGTCTCCGCCCCAGCAGGACCACCACTTCCTGAATTGGAAGAGCGCGCTGGAAGGTTCACCGACAATGGTTCTACCACAGACGTTTGTGACATAATGGAAGCCTGCTTCTGGGCGACTGCATCAGAAGAGGTGGCAGCACTCGCCGCCTCACTGAATGTTACCGGTCGATTCCTTGGAGTTATAGGTAGCCGCGTGGCACGAAGAGGACAAGCTGCTTTTAAGTGGGTCGTGTCATGACAAAAATGACAAGCCTGTGGTTGGCCGATGTAACTGATGGCAATCAAATACGAATCGATAACTAAACTAGCCGGTATATGACGTTTAAGCCCCATTTTTACTGCATGCACTCCGTTGTTAGACGAAAGAAGATACTGCGAGCCCCATCTTTCCCTACGGATATCATACACTGTACCATATTTACTCAGTTCCTGTGACAGTACCGTAAAGGGCACCTCAGAAGGCGGGTTAAACACCCGAACATTTACTGTTTGCTGATCACCCGGTGTAATATTCACTTTTGTTATGTCGCCGGAAGCGTATGTAAAATTTTGTTCCTCTTTATAACGGGAGAGAAGATTATCATACAAAACCGCCGATAACAATTTCACATAGATAGCTCGTTCTCTGGTGTGAAGCTGGAGCGTGTCGACCTGATCAGCTTGAAGCCCCATGAAGTTCACTAGCCACTGGTGGATTTCTAGTGCAGTGGGTTTAATCGCCGTCGTCGTAAACTGAATTTTGAGAGTATTCACACGTTTATAAACCGCCATGGTTACCGTTTAGAACTTACGAAACAAGAAAGAAAGTATACCCAATTAGACAAGCGTGTACTCGGAGACACTGAAAACGGTACACAACAGCACACAAATAACTCGAACCAGTGCCCGCCGGTTACACTAACACACAGCGGACAGACAACCTCACGGCACGCCTGCCACTGCACTAGTATTAGGCGGCGCTAGATCATGTACCGCTACTCTTATATTTTGAATTTGAGATCGCCAAATCAAGCCATTTTTACAGTTTATATCGACCTTCAATAGTGAATACGCTTCCTAAATCCCTATTCGAATCAAAGCAGAGATTATAGGAATAAAAACAGAAACGTGGGAGAAAAAAGCTATCAAATATCAGTTTTTGATCCCCATGTTTTAAAAATATTGATTAAGATATATTCTAATTGCTGAATAACGTATCAATGAGACCATACATTGCCTGAAGGGTGCTATCGTGTAATCTATACAGACACATAAATTAAACAAAGTATTTTATTCCACTAATAAAATCTGATATCCGGATATTAGTAAAGTATAAACTTTGCTCTCCTTGAGCAAACACAATTTTATACAGAGAAAACAGGCGTCCCCTGTGCGTACGCGTTTTGAGAGGAAAAAGAGAGAGATGATGGATGGATAGAGTTGGAAAGATGGATGGATGGTGGATGGATGGGAGGGTGGGTTGGTGGATGGATGGGAGGGTGGGTTGGTGGATGTGTGAATGGATGGATGTATAGATAGATGGGTGGGTGGAATGATGAATTGATAGATGGATGGAGTTGGAGAGATGGATGAATGGATAGACAAAACATTCCCTACATGCGTAACTGTGAAGGGGGAGAGAGAAACAACCTTACCTCTGTGTGTGTGTGTGTTTGTGAGGGGAGAGAAGAGAAAAAACGTTTCTGTGCGTGCGTGTTTGCGAGGGGAGAGGAGGAAATGCGATCCCTTGCCTGAGTGTTTGTGAGGGGAGGGAGAGAAGCGTTCCTGTGCGTGCGTGTTTGTGAGGAGAGAGAAAAAACAAATATGGTCATCGCAGCCTTCGGATCCCCAAGCGGCGACCTTTGTGCAGTAGCCAAACACTTGTTCCCTACCCTCCCTAACCGCAAGCACCATAAAATCTTAACAACGCTTTGCTTTGGTGGAGCTGGAGAAAGGACCACGTGTTGTGTTTAAGGGATGGGAAGACCCTACTAATCGTTTACTGATGGGTTTATGGTCAGGCTTCAAAGCTTTCCGTTCGCTTTGAAGCCGGTTGGGGAAAGGATGCCCGCGACTACTTTACGTTCCCTATGACTGCGTGTTTGTGAGGGGAGAGAGGTAGATACGTTTCCTGTGCTGTGTGTACGTGAGGGGAGAGAGAGAGAAAACACGTTTCCTGCGCCTGCGCGTCTGTGAAGGGAAAGACAGAGAAAAGGTTTCCTGTGAGTGCTTGTTTATGAGGGAAATGAGAGAGAGAGAGGGAAAGAGAAAACGTGTCCTGTAAGTGTGTTTGTGAGGGGAGAGAGAGGAAGAACGTGTACGTGTTTGTGAGAAGCAGAAACAGAGAAAAGTTTTCTGTGAGTGCGTGTTTGTGAGGGAATTGAGAGGGAGACAGTGAGAGGGAAAGAGAGAGGGAGAGAGAAAACGTGTCCTTTGAGTGTGTGTTTGTGAGGGGAGAGAAAAAACAAATACGTTCCCTATGACTGCGTTTTTTGAGGGGAGAGAGGTAGATACGTTTCCTGTGCTGTGTGTATGTGAGGGGAGAGAGAGAGAGAGAAAACACGTTTGCTGCGCCTGCGTGTCTGTGAGGGGAAAGACAGAGAAAAGGTTTCCTGTGAGTGTTTGTTTATAAGGGAAATGAGAGAGAGAGGGAAAGAGAAAACGTGTCCTGTAAGTGTGTTTGTGAGGGGAGAGAGAGGAAGAACGTGTGCGTGTTTGTGAGAAGCAGAAACAGAGAAAAGTTTTCTGTGAGTGCGTGTTTGTGAGGGAATTGAGAGGGAGACAGTGAGAGGGAAAGAGAGAGGGAGAGAGAAAACGTGTCCTTTGAGTGTGTTTGTGAGGGGAGAGAAAAAACAAATACGTTCCTTATGACTGCGTTTTGTGAGGGGAGAGAGGTAGAAATGTTTCCTGTGCTGTGTGTATGTGAGGGGAGAGAGAGAGAGAAAAAAAACGTTTCCTGTGCCTGCGTGTCTGTGAGGGGAGAGACAGAGAAAAGGTTTCCTGTGAGTGCTTGTTTATAAGGGAAATGTGAGAGAGAGAGAGAGAGAGAGAGAGGGGGAAAGAGAAAACGTGTCCTGTAAGTGTGTTTGTGAGGGGAGAGAGAGGAAGCAAGTTTCCTGTGTGTGCGTGTTTGTGAGAAGCAGAAACAGAGAAAAGGTTTTCTGTGAATGCGTGTTTGAGAGGGAATTGAGAGGGAGACAGTGAGAGAGAAAGAGAGAGGGAGAGAGAAAACGTGTCCTTTGAGTATGTGTTTGTAAGGGGAGAGAGACAGAAGACGTTTCCTGTGTGTGCGTGTTTGTGAGGAGAGACAGAGAAGGCGTTCCCTGTGCGATTGTTTCTTTTCTAGGAGAGAGAGGAAATGTTCCCTGTGAGTGCGTTTTTGCGAAGAGAGAGGGAGAGATAATGTTCCCTGTGAATGTTTATTTTTCTAGGAGAGAGAGAAAGCGTTCCCTTTGCGTGCGTGTTTGTGAGGAGAGAGAGAGAGAGAGGAAAAAACTTTCCCTGAGCATACTTGTGGGAGAGGGAGAGAGGCAAAACGTTCCCTGTGTGCGCGTGTTTCTGAGGGAAGAGAGAGAGAGAGAGCGAAAACTTTTCCTCTACGTTCCTATTTATGAGGGGAGAAGGGGAGAGAGGGGGAAACGGCCCCTGTGCATGCGTGCAGGTTTTTCTAGGAGATAGGAAAGCGTTAACTGTGCGTGCTTGTTTGCGAAGAGAGAGAGACGTTCCCTGTGCGTGCACGTTTTTGAGGGGAGAGAGAGAGAGAGAGGCTTTCCCTGTGCGTATGTGTTTGAGGGGAGAGAGAGAAAAAGAACGTTCCGTATTCGTGTGGGCTTATGAGGTGAGAGAGAGCGAGCGAGAGAAAATATGCCCTCTGCGTGTTTGTTTGTGAGGGAAGAGAGAGATAGAGAAGGAATAACGTTCCCTGTGCGTGCGTGTTTGTGAGGGGGAGAGAGAGAAAATGTTTGCTGAGCGTGTGTATTTTAAGGGGAGAGAGTGAACTTTTTGTTTTGTTATTGTTTTTTGTAGTTAAACGTCTTTAACCTGGTTGGTGATATCGGACAGTGAATAAATGAGTGACATGGTGTTCAAATGAGCCGTATTTGCACAGAGCTTAAAGTTATCCGACATTCACCATCTTAGAATAAGAGAAAACCCCGGAAAAGACCTTATCCGATAACTCACTCTAACCGAGATTGGATCTCGGGAGCTCTTGCATGTGAGGCAGATACGCTACCCCACAGCACAGAGGCTGGATCGAGAGAAATTGAATGTCAGGAACAACATAATTAAAAAACGAATCATTGGATAGGCATGAACGTTTGTAAATAAGTAAGACGTCTTTTAAGGATGGGAAGCAATATTTTCATGGATCCTCGATCCTGACCTCAGATAAGCACTTAATTGAAATGTTACGCTATTTCTTATTTTCTTAAATGGATCTAATGTGTTTCAGTAATACACCACCATATCTGAGATATTGGAATTGTGCATAAAATTAATTAAAGTTAATGAACCTTGAATTTCTCTAGATGACACTGAAAGCATCTTCATTATCATCGATATTTATGTAACTGTTAGGAGACAGACAAAAAATTACAATAAATAACGTATGCCAAATATACATTTTTGTGCTATAAGAACTTCTGAAATATTCACTGTTGCCCGTTTTTAGATTTTTCACATCTTAAGTAGTGCCCTTCAAAATGCTATGCTGTTTTTCTTAAACTTCTGAGGCAGTTTTATGTATCTACCAAACAACGCCATATCAATGCATTATTACGAAACATGTAAATATTTAGTATTCTTGGTGTAATCACAGTGTTAGTCATATTTATATGTATGTTATTTTACTGTATGTTAGATATATCTTCTTGTACAAGACCCAAAACATTTCCACTGGACACGAATTTCATTAGCGAGAGCTCGTCTCACAAAGGCGAGGGGAAACTTTCGAAAAATTACAAAGACGTTTTGTAAACTGTACGCGCTAGAAAGGCACAAGTGAATGACGCTGCGGGAAAACCCGATAAATTCACAAGCCGGAGATTTCACCAATGTCCTAAATCATGTGACTTTGGAGGAGCCCTCGTAACTAGCCAACTGAGCCAATAATTACTATTATCTCACTTCGAGGCGATCCAGCACAGTAACGGCTCACACGCAGTACTTTGAGTCGAGCAAACGTGTCGTCGTTAATCCTTCACCACTAATGCTGCACAATTAATAAGAATTAAATCGCAACAGACGAGAAGGATAACGACGCACTTCTCATGAGTAGAAACAGTAAACATAGAAAATTTCGTATCAAAACAAAGGCTATTGGCGCTATTGAACCAAGGGTGTTTACCATCTCCAATATCCAGAACTCAATTGGGTGTTAAAACGCCGTATTTCACAATTTTAAGTGTTTCTTTTTATTTCATCTTTAATCATTCCTATTGAAAATTAGATTTAATATGCTATCATAAGACTTCAAATCAGATATACGTATCTGTAGATCTTAGACAGTATCGATCCCCCTCTCCACGTAATAATATATGTTGTACATGTTTGTTTCTCACGTATGTTAATACATGAACCGTATAAACAATAGAATCTATTGTTATAAGAATAAGTAACTAATATGCATGCAAAGGTATTATATGTAATGTTAGATGGTAATAATATGTCTTTATGTCAATTATATAAATAAGAAAGTAATGTGAAGCAACGCACACATATCCGAGCTGATTGTACAATTTGAAAAGGGCGGTGCTAAATTTCTGTTAAGTTCCACCAACTACTAAATGCACACACACTGTCATAAATCAGCAAGACAGTTTCGTGCTAAAAGGACATGAACGCTCAAACGTTTTTAAAATGACTTACTTTTCAACGTCCTGGCATTAAACTGAGTTTGAATGTTAGCTTATTATAGGTGGGTGACAAAACTATGTAAAACCCCAATAGGGTTTAAAGGTAATTTTTCAAAGCTAGGAAAGCCAGGAACGCCTAGACAGAGGAGCGTCACTGGCTTCAAAGTTACAGCAGAACGTGAAGTGTATAGACGTGTTAGCTATGGTGGTGAAATAATTAGGCAAGTACTTTTGCATAACATCGCTTTAGAATACTTACAGAATGATAACTTCACAATACGCACATTATTAGATACAAGCAGATATACAGTGCCTTATTTCTGACTCCTGGCCGGCTGCTTCACGGCCCGCTGCTGCCGACCGAGTTGAATATTCACAGACCCTGAACTCAAGCGCATAGCGTGCCGGCAATTCAAGCGCGTAGATTTACATGCATATATGCCTACAATAACCACATACCTTTATCACAGAAGGTATTGAAATGATGTCCTTGTGCTGCCACGCATCTCTCATACATTTTAAAGAAAATTTCCATTAACAGCATTAATTCTTCTTCTGAAATTGCAGTAATTTCTCTTATATTGTCTTTCAGTTCTTCCAACGTATCCGGGTTGTTCCGATATACTTTATTTTTTAAGTTCCTCCACAAATAAAAGTTGCATACCGTAAGGTCTGGGGAGCATGGAGGCCATATTCCTTTACTGATGACCCTATTTTAAAAAATTTCCGCAATTAATTTCAACGAGAGATCAACTGCATGTGCTGTACCAGAGTCTTGTTGAAAATATGCCTGTGTGTATTCTATGTCACACAAATATTCCAGGAATGGTTTGATTATTGTATCCCTGCACCTCTGTCCATTAACTGTATCCTCAAAGAATATAAGCCCTATAATTCGGTATGCATTCACAGCACAAACACCAATTTTCTGGTCATGCAGTGGCATTTACTGTACAATATCGGGTTTTTCTGCCCTGCAGTGTCTGTTGTTTTGTGTCGATACATGGCCATTTAAAGAAAACCATGCTTCGTCTGTGAAAAAAATTAAATTTGGATCCATAGAGCCATCATTAACTTTACCTTACACCCAAGTGCAGAAGTTTACTTTACTCACAGTATCACGTGTTTGCAGTTCCTGAACTATGGTTATCATATAAGGTTTTAATTTTAAAAGTATAGTGACATCATTTCCAACACCTTCTGTTATAAAGGTATGTGGTTGAATTGCCGACACGCTATGCGCTTGAGTTCAGCGTCTGTGAATATTCAACTCGGCCGGCAGCAGCATGCGGTCCTGCGGCAGAGCGGGCCACGAAGCTGCCGGCCAGGAGTCAGAAATAAGGCACTGTATAAATCTTTATTTTAAATCCTTAACTGCGATAAATTATTTGCAACTTAGTAAATTATTTCACAACTGCTCGTGTGCCCGCCGTGCAATTACAATGCAAGTCAACGTGTGTATACCACCATTAGCTGTGTGGAATATAAACACATACAAGTTTAAACCCAATTACAGGTGTTCTTATTATACTTTAAGTATTTGTAGTTCGCACACCAGCTGAATAAGAGCAATAATTGTGGCGCTAAGGCAGCCGTGGTAAAGTTAAAAGTAGTATACAGAAAACCCATCACATCCCCCTCCGTGGTGTAGTGGTTACCATGCTAGCCTCTAGTTCCCGAGGTCGCAGGTTCAAACCTGGTGGAGGGCATGGCTTCCTTCGGAAGGAAAGTAAAGCCGGTGGTCGCGCGTGTAGATTTACGGCAGTAAAAGAACCTCAAGCTTGATTAAAGAGGCCTCTGAGTAAAATTACGGGTCTTTCACACCCAATATAGAATGGGACGCTAAGGACCACAGTAGTTAAAGAGCATCCGTAAATAAAACACAATTTAATTTACATCCCCCACTATCCTGTAACCCAGACACACATCCTAGGAGTTTCATCAGCATCTACAAGAGGACCGGAGAGACGGCATCTTGAGGAACAGTCAGCATCACAGCCGACGCCCCTAACGCAAACCGCACTATAATCAGCTACCTGCTTCAATCTCTATCGATGAATTAAGACAATCTATGCTAGTGTGTATGGAAATCCTAACACTTTCTATAAACCTTATTACCTATGCTAGATGCTCATTCTCATTCCTATTTATCTTTCTTATGGGGATTGCGAATAGAAGAAGCTTACCAATTTAAATATATTTACGGGGAAGGAGCCCATAACTATCCTTTTATGTACACTGCATATATAATGCACTGAAATAGCTTAAAATACCATCAGTGATGCCTGAAAACCTAAAAAAAGTGTCTGTAAATGATTTTTGTCATCTTAATACATATACGAGCATAAAAGTGTGTGTATGTGTGTTCCTCGTAGACATCTACGCGTAGCTCCGATTTCGATCAAACTTGTCTCAGATAACCTTTGAAACAAGGCGAACATTTCTGTTTAAATTAGAATTCGAAATTCCGCCACATTTCACACGATTAGTTATTTAATTTTATAATGCCTACAAAAGCTCAAGACTATCTGTATCTTTCTCAACGATAATCGTAGTAGCTCATTGCCAACATAAGAACAATAATTACTTACTTTCACGACCTCACAAAATAACAAAGGAACAGCGTGTTCACATATTATTCTTTTATCTTCTCTGTGACAGTGATCATGGAGTCATAACACAGTCAAGATATTCGGATAGTCACTTATAATTTATAGTTCCTCATTTTTTGTAAGCAGCGAGTTTTTTCTCTATAGGAAGTTTTTGATGTTTTCATAAGCAGAAAAATAAAAACTGTGTGACATAAAAAAAATTATAGTGGGAGTGGATAATAGCAATAGCATCAAACCTGACGAAGTACCACTTCTATTAATTTTGGTCTTTGTTTGTTTTGTCTTTCTTGTGTTTTCTTAGTAGTTTTATGTATGAAGGTTACTGAGAATAAAACGGTTATATTGGCGTTACTTAAACTGCTATTTCTTTCCAACCGAGCGACGAGACAGCCCAAATGTGACAAAATGGAAGTCACTCAGCTGCATTCACGAGAAATCATCATTATGAACTGTGTTTTTTATGGATCAACAGTGCTTTTGAATAGAGCTTTCTCAGTGTTTTAGTTCTCTTGTTCCTTATAGTGTCCTGAGAGCTTTACTTAATTCTTTGTTTAGGTATCTTGTGTAATAATTGCTAAATGTCTCCAAAAATACAAGGATATTAGGTAAGTGCAACCTAAGGGTAAATGTTGAAGGGATAAACCGTCAAACCACGGCAACACCGGGTATTTCAGCTAGTTACTATATCAAAACACATACACCTTCTAGTCTTGTTGCTTAATGCTATCACTCTTCCAGCTTCGGGAATTACTAGTAGATTTTTTTGGAGTTACTTCGATATTGGATTATGGTGAAAATAGAAGCCTTTAACTTACGAAATCGGGGATTTTTTGTTATCCACAGTCATTCTTGGTTAATGAAGAACGTTTTGGTGTATTACATGTTGCTCTGGGGGTAATATATTGCCCACCCACTCTTTTATGCGGCCGTTCTTATATAGTCGTTTTTGGCGGGTTTTGGCGACTTTTGGAAGAATCATTCGAGTTTTAGACGAGCAGATTCCTCGGCTACGCTTTGAGGCTGAGGACCCTCAATTCCTCGGTTACACTTTGAGGCTAAGGGCCCTAAATCGTGTTTTCAGCTATGTTGGGATTTCAAATGTTGGAAGCGAAAAGACAATGCAACCAACGTTCCCATGATGCCACGGGTGAGATGCATGCGATGTGACTTCTGAGTGTCAGTAATATGGAACAAAAGTGACAAAATATACCATATATTCATCAAAATAAGTAAAGTAGCATGTTATTTTTCTTTATTATGTGTAATAATGTGTTGAAGTCAATAAAAGTCATGCAAAGTATGCGTGTGTTACGTGTATATAGTGATACCGGTCATAACCCAATATCGAAGTATTGCGGATTTTTGAAATAGTTAATAGCCGTAAAATATGCAGTATCGATGATCAACCTAATTCCGAAATTATACTGTCCAAATGTCCTGCCATGTTTTGGTGCCCTAACTTGTCCTAAACTTGTTGTCACCTTAAAGTTTGCAGTTTCTATCTAAAGGTTTTCAAAATGTTGTCACATCTGCTCCACCACATTTATACAGAATGTTCCCGAATTGTCGTCCACTTTGTTCGAATAGGCAACCCACTTGACAATATGAGGGATGGTATAAGACCTGCAGTATCGTTACATTGGGTCATATGAATAAAAAACAAGTACTTACTCAAAGTTTATACTCATGAGTAGGAACACTTTCTGTGATTATATACTGAGCTCAATGCGAACATACTCGCTTTCATAAGAGTAAAAGTCTACTACCTCATAAGAGTATATACTCATCCCCACAGCCATCTTGTTCACTTAAATCTAAGTATATACTCATGTCATCTACACTGTTTGACCATATACTAGCTTCGTTGAGTGTGTGGTGTTGTGTTATTTGGCATTCTGAATTAGAGGAGTAGATTTTGTTGTATTTGGTTCTGTCCCATCTAAACTGCTGAGGAATTATCCTGTTTTATAACAAGTTTCAGCGGAAATGTTAGAGAAATATTAGGTCCTTTAAGAAATTAAAAATTAATTGAGGCAACACCACAAAAGCATAGCTGTAAATGAAATTAGCAAAACAACAAATAAAATGAAATAGGCAAAATTCTATTATCAATAAATCAGGCAAAAAGAAAATATTCAGGGATTCTTAAGTCATAATTATTAGGTGCCAGGTGTAAATTCAAATCAGACTTGCTTCTAGAATCCGGGATGTTTACACTATTTTTCCACGAAACAGTTTTGTTAAAAGTAACCTAACTTTGAATTTTGGGGTTAGGATTTTACATAGTAATCTTAATTAATACATCTGACTTTCAATAATACGTCTGGGTTATGTTTTCATGCAGCAATACAGGATTTTGAAACTCCTTGAATGTTCATTGAAAAGTCAAAAAACCAATAAATAAGATGGTTATAAGCAAAATTAAAGGAATAATTGTGGATTGGAAGGTCATAACTCATGAGGTGCTGGATGAACTCATCCGACTGTTTTTAGAATTCCAGGATATTTACACTATTTAGGTATAGTATGAAACAGTTTTCTTATAAAGTTATGAGTAGGTATCTGGATTTTGAAGTTAACAATCTACATAGTAAGTTTAACTTTCAATGTTATTTCTAGGTTATGTTTTTCTGAAACAATGCAGAATTTTGAAACTTCTTTAATACATATAGTTATGTTTGTAACTTTTCCATGAGTACTACACAGCTCATAAACTGTGCCATTCTCTTCATATTTAGTTTTAAGTAAAAAAAATCAATATATACTCAAAAGTGAGCATGCATCTAACCATGCTCAGCATGAGAGGAGAATGAACTCATAAAACTGAGAATATACTAGCTTTTATTCATTCCAAATAAGAGTACATACTTTTGTAAGATGGATGCCTGAGTATGTTCTACTTTGCTTCCATTACTTGAGCATGTTCTCAAAATGAAGTAGATACTCTTATTCTTACCAAACCGAGTATTTACTTGAAAAAGTGAAGCATATACTATATACTCATTTTTATTGATATAACCCATTAAGTAGTACTACTTGCTACCGTTTCAGTTCTTTTATATACAAGCTTTCCCGTATTGCTAACACTCACCGCGTACGAGACAAGCGTATATGGTGTACTAACATTTAGCTTTGATTGTTACTTTGATTAACCGACATTCTGTATTTATTATTGTTTTAGTAGTAAGATATAATGTATATAATCCTGAATACTAATTTAATATTCCGTAATACCTACAGTTTAATAATAATAATACGCCTCGTGCGTTATGAATTAGAATTATGAAGATTATTTGTTAGGTAGCAACATTAACCAACATATCCGGCTATGCTTTGTGTACGAGTGGTTAGGGCGGCGGGTTTCTAACAAACAGGTTCCGACTACGAATCCCGCTCTCGTCTACAGGTTTTTACGTCTGTAATACATACTGCCATACTAATTATGTCCCTATTTCTAGGCCTTTGGAGAAAGCTTGTCTTATTAATCTGGACAAATACGTTTCCAGAATATTCCTTTCGGGTAAAAAAGCACTGGTTCTCTCGTACTCTTGAATTTCAAATGCAGAGTGGGAGACGGAAGTCCAGCGATAAATGCATAATTATTAATTGACTAACAGTCATGTATCAGCTGTAATAATGAAATAAAATAGGAGCTTTGTTTTGTCAAAACAGTCATGCTGTTTCGGTTTACTGTGAAACCCGCCTTGAATTTTCATCGCGTAACAAATCATTCGCCCTGTCTTCAGTGCCGCACTAATTGAATTCGATGAAAGCATTTTCATTAGTTCTTTTACGAATCATCACAACCTATTTTGACGAACACACATCACTACACTTAAAGAGCCACAACTTGTAATCGAGTAGGTACAGTATATTTTGTATACCCCTTAACATGCAACCAACCTTATCGGCGCGCCATGAGTATAACTTCAAGAACTGGACGGCGATTCGGGAACTCTCTTATAGTCGTCCTCCGTGGTCTAGAGGTACCATGCTAACCTCTAATTTCCGAGGTCGCGGGTTCAAACCTGGAGGAGGGCGATGGATTTTTTCGGGCGTAAAAATCCTTAGCATGGCTTCCTTCGGAAGGGAGGTAAAGCCGGTGGTCCGTTGTAGATTACCGCACGTAAAAGAACCTCAAGCCTGATAAAGAGGTCTCTGAGCAAAATTTCCGATGTTTCACGTCCAATATAGGATGGGACTTTAAGAACCATAGTAGTTAAAGAGCGTCCATAAATAAATTCATTTACTTTTAATTTAGATTTCAAGTTCATTCAAAGAAAAGTAAATGTCTAACAACGCAAAAGACGTACACCAAATTTTGTAAACAACTGTAGAAGGGATACATTTCTTACCAGCGGAGTCGTTCACTAAATAAGAGGACCAGAGTGAAGAAGAAACATAATAGGCACGACTTTTACGATAAAACTTCCAAGAAGACTCGAATGAATGTATTTGATTAAGAGTTGAACTCAGGAGGAGCGCACACACTAATATTGAAATCAGTAGCGCCGATACAAAGGGCAGTTTCAGCAATAACTTTATTCCTTCCGGTTGTTTCAACTTGGTACTATAATATATTACCTGATAGTGTTCAGTTTAAAGTATTTTTAAATAACTCAAATTAAAACTGGAACTTTGAACACAAGACATATCAACTAAAAGTTGTACTTATGGCACCGAGCGTCCATATGGACGCTCTTTAACTGCTGTGATCCTTAGCGTCCCATTCTATATTGGGCGTGAAAGACCGGAAATTTTGCTCAGGGGCCTCTTTATCAGGCTTGAGGTTCTTTTACGTGGCGTAATTCTACGACACAGGACCACCGGCTTTATTCCCTCCGAAGGAAGTCATACCAAGGATTTTTACGCCCGAAAAAATCCATCGCCTCCTCCGGGTTTGAGCCCACGACCTCGGGAACGAGAGGCTAGCACGGTAACCACTACACCACGGAGGACGACACCGATAGGGATGGCTGAGGCGGCAACGTCTGGGGCCCGCATTCTGGAGGTCCCAAGTTCGATTCACGGTAACCGCCCACTCTGACCATGGGGTTTTTTCGTTGTTTTCCCTGGTCGCATAGGCGAATGCCGCGGTGGTGTATTCTACCACGACTTCACCTTTAGCCCGTTTCCTCTCATTTCATCTCTCCCTTTCACGTTTCAGGTTCTTTTCAGGTTCTGCAGTGCTGACGGTGTCGAGTAGATGGCGTGGATGCTTGCACATTGGAAATATTTTTCTCTGTGAACGCCAAGATCAAGCTGGTCGCAGTGGCGAGGTGTCCCCCTCCGATAAACACATCCTACGTCTCATGGTACTAGTGTGATTAAATTATATGCCACTACATAATTTGGTTTCATGTCAAGTCAGACGCCAAATACTGCATGTATTTGTACATGTTTATTAAATCGACTCGATCTGATTAGAATTTATAGTGTTCTAATTCATTATGCCTTTTTACCAATTAGTTTCTAATGGCGGTTGATATATGTGTTCCCAATACAAATTATGATACTCACTAGCGTAGCTAGGTTCTCGGAGGCCTTGACTGCAATTTCCAAACGTGAATTCTGGAGTTTTATATCTTAGTTATATAGGCATTACAAAAAACTATATTTAAGCATACATAAACAATTATGCATGGTTTTACAAATCTGAAGAAAGAATTAAATGTTAACTGCTTGATTTAGCTTTCTATATAACTAAAATGTACGGCACTCACTTAATGTTACAATACAATGAACATCAGTTAACACCTGTTATTTTGGACTTAAATCTTATCAAACTAAAATAACAACATGCTTTTCAAATAAAAATAAATCTGATGTGTTACACTCACATGACTTTCTCTACTCTTGTACAAACTATTTTTACAAACGCTTATTCCTCATCTACTTCATGTTAATCGAAATAAACATTTGCAGACTCTATCTTATTGCTAATTTTCTTGTAGGTGTAAGGGGAATATATATTTACAAGGGCAATATAGAAATTCAGTAGCCTATATGCTAATACATATCCCTTAATAGCTGGTTGCTATGTGCAGCACCATTCTCTTTGCCACAGATTAATACTCTTTGCATATCCAAGACAAAAAAAATCTGATGTGTTACACTCACATGACTTTCTCTACTATTGTACAAACTATTTTTACAAGCGCCTATTCTCCATATGCTTCATGTTAATCGAGATATCGAGATGTCAATCTTATTGGTAATTTTCTTGTAGATGCAAGGGGAATATGGTAGGTTTCAAGCGATAGTCAAATATTTTAACGCTGGTTGCTATGTGGCGCATTCAATTCTCTTTGCATGTCCAGGACATAAAAATGAATAACGAATTTGAGAAAAGTATAAGTATTGGAAAATTTAAGGAAATAACAAGCAATATCTCGCAAACGGTTCACTCAACAAAAGAAATGTATATGACATAAGTTGTGTATTTTAACGCGATCTACATTTTTTGTGTAGTAAAATTTTGTCTATCTCTTATGGTTTACCAGTTATGCAAAAGTCGTTCACAATGAAGAATACTTTTGGAGACATTCCCAGAAAATTCGAGATATACATTTCATTTCTCATGACATTATCTTAAACATATGACATTCTCATCAAAATCGTTAGAGCCATTTTTGAGAAAATTAAAATTTTCGAAAAACGTTCCATGTAAAGGGTAATCTGGGGTGGGGGAATTTTCTTGAAAACCTTCGTGTCGCATCTCTGGAAGATACTGAACCTAAATACCAAGTTTGGTGCTTATCCGACTGTTCGTTTTGGAGTTATGCTGTTCACAGACACACAGACACACACACACACACACACACACACACACACACAGACACACACACGGTCATGTTTCCAAAAATGCTTTTTTTGGATTCAGGAGGTCTCAAAACATGTATTTCCGGTGAAATCTCGGTATCGAATTTTTGGGTGGAATGCAATACTTCCCCTACTTACTATACGTAGTAGAGAAAGTAAAAATGAATAACGAATTCCCATTTAAGAAAATAAGTATTGAAAAATTTAAGGGAATAACAAGCAATATCTCGAAAATGGTTCACTCAACATCAAAAATGTATATGACATAAATTGTGTATTTTAACGCGATCTACATCTTTTGTGTAGTAAAATTTTCTCTATCTCTTATGGTTTACCAGTTTACAAAAGTCGTTCACAATGAAGAATACTTTTGGAGACATTCCCAGAAAATTCAAGATATACATTTTATTTGTCATGAAAATATCTTAAACATATGATATTTTAATCAAAATCGTTAGAGCCTTTTTTGATAAAATTAAAATTTTCGAAAAATCTTCCATGTAAGGGGTACTCTGTGGTAGGGAGATTTTCTTGAAAACCTTCGTGTCGCATCTCTGGAAAATACTGAACCTAAATACCAAGTTTGGTGTTTATCCGACTGTTCGTTTCTGAGTTATGCTGTTCACAGACAGACACATAGACGGACACACACACGGACATGTTTCCAAAAATTCTTTTTTTGGTTTCAGGGGATCTCAAAACATGTATTTCCGGTGAAATCTCGGTATCGAATTTTTGGGTGGAATACAAACTTCCCCTACTTACCATACGTAGTAGAGAAAGTAATAACTCAGTGGAACAATGGAAAAATTAATTGAACCTTTTAAAGAATTAAAACAGCTAATATCATTCAACTATGTCTCTATCAGGCACTATTGCAGTAAACGTAAAACAATTTTAAACGTACAATTTAAAATAATAAAAACAAGGATTCAACTTTAACAAAGCTTAAAGTTAAAATTTTCTTGATATCAGGAAAATACAGTATTTATTCAACAATAAAAACATTATTAAACTTAAAATGTTGCTTCTTGATTGTGTATCAGCAAGGAAATCACAATTTTATCAACCTTAATCCGACATATTTTATTGACAATAGAACCAAATCATTTAGGCATTATTGAGTCATAGAACCTCTAAGGAAGTTTTTGATCAGTTTTAATTTAGAAAATGATCTTTCAGCTTTGGCCACTCATATGCACATGCCTCACACAGTCAGAAGTCAAAGAACTACAAGGGCGACACTGAAGTTTTTTAGAAAATCAAGCAAGTATTAAGTTTAAAACGTGTAAATGATTTCATTTTTCAAAATATTTCCCTTTAACATCAATACACTTTTGCATTCGATGAAACCAGTCCTTAAAGCAATGATGCCACTCTTCTTGAGGCACTTCAGAAACCAGGTTTTTATACTGTTCCACTGCTTTATCTGATCATGAAAAAGTGATTCCACGCATTTTATCTTTAATATTTGTAAACAAAAAGAAATCACAAAATGCTAGTTGAGGGCCGTATGGTGGAGGGTCCGTGGTGCTGATCTTTAGGGCATCCAGATACTCAGTTGTTAGTTATGCGAAGATGCGTTGTCATGATGTAACATTATTTTTCCTTTTGGCTGTTTTTCACGAACTTTTTCAAAACTTTGCGGTTAACAGACATTTGTGTACCAAACGGCAGTAACGGTACTCTTATCTTCTAATGCTACAGTAGCGATATTGCCCGTTTTAGAAAAAAAAATAGCAACCATCTTCTTCCAGCACTGCGAATTCGTCGGACTTTTGCAGCCTTAGGTTTTGTTCGAAACGCCCATTAAGCCGACTGAACTTTCTCTTCAGGATCATAACAATAAATGCCCATCACTAATAATGATATTCCAAACCAAATTTGAAGTGCCGTTTTGGAAAATTTCCAGAATTTGTCTACACCAAACAGTTCGTTGTTTCTGATCGGGAGTCCGCTTATGTGAAATCCATCGACAATAAAGTTTTCACACGCCTAACTGTTGATGTAAAATGTTTTGGATTTGATTCATACCAACGCCCAATGTCGCCCAAATAAATTCTTAATATGTCCGTCGATGTTCCTCAAGCATTGCTCGAACGGCGGCAACATTTTCATCAGTAACTTGGGCGTCCTTCACGAAATTCATCACCAAGAAAAAACCCCTATCTTTTGAATTCGCTACACCAACAATAAATTGTTGCCTTATACGGAGGCTTCTTCGCTAAATGCATTTCTAAGCCGACCTTCACATTATTTAGGCGTAAAGAGGACTCCAACCGTAAAAAAGTTTAGCCTGCAAATGTTCTCTAGTCAAATTCATTTTTTGGGTGAACACGAAACCTTTAAATGCTGATAATTAGCAAACTATTGCAGC
This sequence comes from Deroplatys truncata, assembly GCA_030765065.1. Lineage (NCBI taxonomy): Eukaryota > Metazoa > Arthropoda > Insecta > Mantodea > Mantidae > Deroplatys > Deroplatys truncata. Next base: position 31,911,761 of record CM060987.1, on the reverse strand, counting down.
AAACTGAACAAACTACACCGCAATTAACTCGCAAAACATTAGAAAGTAGCTGTCAAATATAATGCAATTTCATTTATTTTTATAAACATGGCATTCTAAATATATTCAGTATCGCCTTCGTATGTTCACTCTATAGTAGATTATCAAACTCTTGCCACATCAGTCATGTTTTTTAATTTTGTATCTGAAGGAACTTCTAAGTGATAATATTTATGATCTAAACAGAAGTGTTATATCCTCAGAAAAGGTTTCTGCACATTTTTCAGCTTGTTTTCCAATGGTCATCAGCAGAAGAAGCCAAAAAGAAGGGTTGAATTACTCCATGTGCGTCTACCACTAACCTCATGCACTTGACCGGATTGTAAAGTTATGAGCATATAACATAGTATTAATCACAGTATGACGCTAGAGCCGGGAAGACGCATGCACATTGTGGTCGCTCAGCTGAATGCCAACATCCTGAGTCACTGTTACTGACGACACTGTGAATCCCCCCTCACTCTTACACTATCCCGTCAGTAGGGGAGCCCGGGTCTAGTTGGCACAAATTTAAACTTTTATTTTTCTGAATTTTAATTATATTATTACGCAAATCTATCTATTTGAAAGTTTCGGTTTATAAAATATAATAATACTTTATAAACGTAATTAATAAACTAATCTGTTTCAACCTCGACACGTGCGTTATCTTACCCCATCGTCGGGGCATGTTGGCAAAAGTTGAACAACCAATTGTTGTAACGAAAGTAACACAAAATCTAAATTCAGTGAATCAATAATTCAAACACACGAAGAAGATAGTGTCATCTGCGTTCATTCAACAACGCCTACAGTAGTAAGTGTCTCAAACATAAATTAAAAGTCTTCATCTGACATATCTGAATTACAGTTCAGATAAACAAAATCCCATTTGACACAGCGTGTGCATTTTAAATGAACCGATATCTTACATCGGATGCACTGAATCCATTCTGCCTCACTCACGCTTCTCGAGAACTTGTCAAAACAAATCAAGCAAAATGTTTCATCATCAATTTCATCATTTCCGGTGTTCCCGTGTCGTAGATTTACGGCACGTAAAAGAACCAAGCCTGATAAAAAGGCCTCTGAGCAAAATTACCGGTCTTTCACGCCCAATATAGAATGGGACGCTAAGGACCATAGTAGTTAAAGAGCGTGCATAAATAATAATAAAAAAACTCCGGAGGAGGCAGGCTTGTCGATGACAACTGGTCTACTTATTAGTCATATAAGACGGTAGAAAATCTTCATCCGTTTTTCTATCATATATTCTTGGCAATATTTGCGGCTGCTAAAATACACAAAATTAAGGAAAACCCTTGTTGGAAAATGTTACAAATATTAACGGGGAAGCTAGTTGGCTCAGTGAGTCAACATACCCCGTAAAACATGTGCCCACTTACCCCGATGCACCTATGTTATTGAATAGATGACACCAGTATAAATCTTAAACTGCTCAGGCATCAGTTACAAGTCTTCACTCCTCAAGACATCACAAAAGCAACTATTTCTTAAAACTGGGTGTTATAAACTTTTATTTTCCAGAATTATATATATAAATATATAATACAAGGAAGTACAAAAAACACCGTAAGAACAAGAAGGCTCCAAATGCAATAAAGTTTTGTAACAAAGACTAAACTGAGTGTTCTTGCACAAAGTCGTAGGGTTGCCAAGTTATTAATAGTGTGACAAGTAGGCCCTGTAGCCAACTATACCCTTGGTCCCTTATTTGATTTTTCGAAATAATTCTCTCACATGCATCTGTAACAAGAAATAATATTAATTAAACGTTCGTTAATTTTTTTGGTTACATAAGTTTTACATTTTTGTAAATTTGTTGCATAATTTTTTACCACGAGATACCTCCAAACTTTTTATGAGCAGGAACACCACCATTATTGGGGGTCAGCGCGGGCATTCATTTGTGGCCTCGGTGCGGTACACCGGTTGCACCAACCTAGTTATGCGCCTGTCATACTTCAATAATTATCGCCAAATACCTTTCAGTACCAATACAGGTAACTCGGACGATTTAACATGGCAATGGGTGGGGACACGCATCTCTCGTAAGACGCTGGAGCACACACGGCAGCTGGTTTAACTCAATGGAAATGATGCTGTGACATATGTCTTGAGAATATTTCAAGTGTAGATTGAGTTAACCTTAACAGGTCACACAGGTCGATATTAGTGGAAGAGTATCACCTCCAATAATTATAAGATATGCTCTGAAGCTCAATTGTCACTCATAGATTTTGCGGTGCTGCCAAATGAAATCTAATTTTAACACAGTTGTTTTGTGCTGAAAATACGAATATCATGAGCTGCCAAGGCGTATTTCGTAGAAAAGCCGATTTTGACCCAGAGAATCTATCAAAGCTTAGAAAAGCTGAAAGCGATCGTGTGTGCTTAAAGCCGAGACTTTGAGCTTTTACTTTACTCGGATCATCAACAGTCTGCTAAAGTTTCTGAATGAAATACTGTTAGGCCTTCTTTCTATATTAAGTTTTAAATGTAACAGAAGCACAAACAAAAACATCTGTGACTGGAATGTTTCAATTCCCTCTAAGCTAAGATCAACATTGCAAGTATAGGCATAATTTTACAATAATTATATACAAATATTTATATGAAGAAATAGCTGCAATTTTCCATATTGTACTTCATTGGCTTTAATTGGAAAGAGTATTGCAAATTACTTTAAAAGATGTAATTGAGTTTGTGGTTCACCGCTCATTTCTTTTTTATGTATGACTGCCGGCAACTACTTCGGACAGTAATAATTTACTTTCATTTTTCAGAATTTAGCTTTGATATATACATAGCTTTGGTTCCAGCAGCCACTGAAATAAGCTTCTGAGTATCCAAAATAAAAGATTTTGATCCTCCGATGTCTGTGGCGCCCTATATGATAGAATAAAGACAATTGTCTGTCAGGAAAAAAAATAGAAATTGTTTGAACATGAAAAAAATGTTTAACATAAAACCTCATTAATGATTAATATCTTGATATTATTGTATGTATATTAACAACTGAGAAACAACATTCTGTGAGCACAATTATTTTTACCCCTTCCTGAAAAATCTGGATATTTTAATGAATAAGGGTAAGTGTAAATAATTTTTCACTGGTTTGTGTATTTTCATAATATGTCTTTATACTTGTAACTTAAACGAAACGTAAACTTGTGGAGAGGGTACTGGTCATATGCTTCAAAACAGTACTTAACAGTCTTAATCTGAGGAAATCGAAAAAAAAAAAAGGATAAAATACCGCATTCTTTTGCCAACTATAAATTCCGGCAATAAAATACCGTGCACATTTTCCCGTCCTTGAAGGCTGTCATCACTTAAAACTCGATAAAGCAAACCTCAACACCTAATTCTTAATATTCCCCACACAGCTGATATAAATCCCTCAAGCCGCTGCGCTAGGAGCGCTGGTGTTGCATGTGCACATTTTCCCGTCCTTGAAGGCTGTCATCACTTAAAACTCGATAAAGCAAACCTCAACACCTAATTCTTAATATTCCCCACACAGCTGATATAAATCCCTCGAGCCGCTGCGCTAGGAGCGCTGGTGTTGCATGTGCACGCTTTTTCGGCCGAGCTTCCTGTATGATCTCAACAATCGATTACAGCAATGGCAGAAGGTATGAATAAGGATGGAATTGAATTCCGAAAGCCGAACGAAATTCTGGAAGCTGCCGAAAGGGTAACATTGGAATTGCTACCAAAAAGTATACAAAACAGTATGGCATTGCATATGATCGATTCATTGACTGATGTAAGATACTAAATGTGAAAATAATTTAACTGAAAATGTGCTGTTGATATTCTACGAAGGCGAGTAAAATGTGGAAAAATTCATCATTGTGGTCCAACTCTTCCAGGATTAAACTGCGTTTTAGTGCCAAGAACAATTAAGATATCCCTAAGTACCATAAAGTTATAGCGTTCTTAAAGCCAAAGTCTGGAGGTTACCGACTGAAAGTCACAAATTCTAACCCAGAATAATAATTTATGTAATAAGTGGATACTCCTGGTGATTATGGTGCGATGTTGCGAGTGCGGAAATTTTCACAAGCGTCATATTAAGATTTCCACGAAATAGGCACAACATTTTATGCAATATTGGCTTTATAAATTGTAGAAAATATAACATGAAATAATATGTATCCGTAGCTGACATAAGTGAGGGTGTCTTCACGTGTTCGTAATTGGGACGTTAGCTTCTCTCCCTGCATTTCATTTGTTACTACTTGGCGTGTTGAATCGATAAGCCACTCGCTTCCATTTTCTTCCTGGGAGAGAAGTGATTAGGCATTACGGACTGTGATGTAGCCTATTTTTATCATCATAATATGGCAAGTAATGATAAATCCAGATCTTAATTATTCTATATTTAATAATGTACAGGGATTTTTGCATTTTTGCTGCTCCATGGCAACTTGGAACCGGCTACCGGTACTACGTCATTGGAATAGAAAATGCGTCATTGCTGTTACTGGTACGCGTGCGTAATGAACCAGTTTTATTATTGAATACAGTAACAACTTGTTTGTAATGGTAGAGCTAAATAACCAATTTACCATTTCATTAATACGACACCAAGCGAAACATACTTAGTGATAAAAGTGGCTTTACTTATGGGCGTATTTGGTGCATACTTTGGATGACATCCAGGATCAGGGTACGTCATTGGTAATACGGATACCGAACAAGCAGACGAATGTTCCACGTAAACACGTGGACCTCTATCGGAAATATAACTTCGATGAAATGCATTAGTTAAATATTATATACAGTTTAGAGTCAGCTAAACGCCGTTCTTTATTACTTTCTCTACCACTTACATAGATAGAGAAGGTATTGGTGATGATAATGATGATGATGATAATAATAATAATAATAATAATAATAATAATAATAATAATAGAGTGGCCTCTAAAAGAAGCCATGCGTGCAGGCTCAAGGGCCCATTGTGCCTCATATTCTGGCATTACTGTAGTTCAATGGTTCGAATAAAACGGACACGTCCTTGATATCTGCCTTCTTTATATCCCCAGGTTCCAAAAAGAAAGACCCTAAGGAAACATGCCTATGTACAGCGAAACCTTTGCATTCGCATAGTATATGCTGTGAGGTCTCAAAGTCTCATACACATTTTCTACACAAAGCGTCCTGTACAAGACCTACTATGCATAAATGTCTGCGCAGAGTATTGTGCCCGTAAGATAGCCCACAATCCCTCTGAACTTCGCTCTCGATAAATTCAGGAGGAACTCACTCTCCGGTCAGGCCCAGATATAAAATCGTGAGCCTGCATGACATTTGCTTACTCCAGATCTCAAGATCCCCTCGCCGTGAGCTGGGTAATCTCATACTTGACATTTCTAGCAGACACTCCGCAAAAGGGCTTGGGCCCTATAAAATCGGGATCCGATCCCTTCCTCGCTAGAGCGTCTGTCATGCCATTGCCTCTAATAGCAGCAAGCCCCGGAACCCAAAGATGGTTCTTGCATTGTCACACCAGTCTGGATGTAGTTTTAACCGCCCTAAGGGCTTTCAAAGCTGACATACTATCCGAGCAGATGTACACATCCGCTCGACCGCGTCGCATAGTGTAAATATTCATAGCACAGGCTAATATTGTAAAGACCTCAGCCTGAAAAACTGTGGCACATCACCCAAAGGGAATGACAAGCCTGGTTCTAGGATCATAGGCCCCAGATCCCGTCCTGCCCCCGAGGCGGGAACCGTGAGTGAACCACGTCCTACCCCAGCCTTCGGGAGAAACCCGGTCTCTGGGTTCCACTCTGGGTTCTGGGCATTGTAGGTCTTCATAACTTTATCATCTACATACTTTTCCAGCTCAGCCCAGTATGCAGAATAACTCTTAGATAATTGGCCGCTCCGAAAAGCTTCAGCTTCTTCCCAAATAGGGGGGCTCTACCAAACTTGGCAGCAGCCTCCTCCTCCTCCTCCTCCTCCTTGTGAAGATCATTATTTCAGTCTTGCCGGGTTAATGGACCACTCTGTTTCTCTACACCCTCTAAAGCCTGTAGGGAGTCTTGTATGAGCTCCGAATTTTCCACATGCTACAAGGCATATGTCATCAGATAGCCTTGAGCATAAATTCCTCCCCTGTTTACTCTATCCACCAGTGCATCCACCACCAGACACCACAGGATGGGTGAAGAACTCCACCTTGTAGGCAACCTAGGGGCACTGTTGCTCTCACGAACACGCTCCCCAGAGTCACCACAGCCTGCAGGCCTTTCGAAGAGGTCATAAGCCAGTCCGTTACAACCGGACTAACTCCCCTACGCTCCGGACATTTCCAAATGGTTTCTAAAGCCATATTGTAAAGGCCACCTTCGATGTCCAGGAAAACTACCTTGGCGAGTTTTCCACAGTCCAGCGCCCTTTCCAACGTCACCACAAGAGCGTATCCGTGGATTTACTTGGCCAGTAGGCATACTGATGAGGGCATATGGTCTGTCCACCAGTATGCCATCCCTCAAAAATCTATTACCAGTATTTCCAGAGCCTGTAACAGAAAACATGTTAGACAGGACAAAACTCACTAGGCCTGTGGTAGGATTGCTTACACGGTTTAGGTCTAAACGCCACTTTGACTTGTCTACAGAGGCGAAAAACATGCCTCATAGCCAGTCAGGCCCTGAATATTCTCACTAAGTGGGATGAAACGATCTCCCAGCCCTCTTGAAGTAGAGCCGGGAAGATACCATCCACACCTGCGCTCTTATAGGGCTCAAAAGTATAAATGGCCCATTTTAGTTGTTTAAAAGTAACAATCTCGGTGGCCACTGCCCAGCCTTCCCGCGAACGTCGGCGTGCCCTTCCAGAGCTTGGTTCTTAATTTGTAATGCAACCTTCCGGGAACTGGGTCTCAAGCAACAGCCTCAAAGTCTGCCCCTCCGATTGAGTCATAGCACTGGAGGGGTGTTCCACTGAGGCCAGCCTGGCCTTAACTCCGGAGACTAGCAATTTCTGCATGCAAGCAGCACTCGACTGCCTCTGTACGTTATCACAGAAGAGCCTCCAAGTTTTCTCGGAGGCTTTGCTGACTTCATTTTTGTATATTCTTTTGGACTTCTTATAGGAGTTCCAAGTTTCCTGGCACTTATTGGTCTTATACGCATCGTATAGCCTTCGTGTCTTTTTCCTGATGGAGCTTAGAATGGAATTCCACCTGAATTTATCTTTTTCAATCTTTCGGCTATCCAAATAGCCAGCGCATGCCACGGGAAAAAAACTACAGAAAAAATGCAGAACTCGATGCGCAGTTTGTTTTATATAAGTCAACCCCTCAGCCGCAGTTTTGGATTGGTTTTTTTACACATGAGTTCATGACAAAGAAAACAGATTTGTGATACAAATAATGACTGCCGGTTCCATATGAATGCAACTAGTCAGCAAAGCCTAATATTTGAAATCGATTCTAAGCTAATATCTTTTATCCAGATTAGATAAAGTGGGGGTTCGGTTTATGTACAAATACTACAACGTGTAAGAGATGTCTGTGTAAAAGTCATGCGAGTGTACTACGTAAGAGCTATTTTATTTTATTTTTACTTTCTCTACCACCTACCTATAGTAGGTAGAGAAGGTACTGCATTCCATCCAAAATTCGATAATGCACGCGCGCGCCTCTGTCGATGTGTGTGTGTGTGTGTGTGTGTGTGTGTGTGTGTGTGTGTGTGTGTGTGTGTGTGTGTGTCTGTGAACAGCATAACCCAAAAATGAAGTCAGATAAATACCAAACTTGGTATTTAGGTTCAGTAGCTACCAAAGATGCGACACCAAGATTTTCAAGCAAATTCCCCTCCCCAAACTACCCCTTACATGGAAGTTTTGATTTAAATGTTTGATTTTCTAGAAAATTGTTCAAACGATGTTGATTAAAATACATATATTAAACATATTTACATGCCAAATAAAATGTATATCTTGACTTTTCTGGGAATAGCCTATAAATTTCTCTTTATTCAGAAGAAAGTTTGTATAATCTTGTATAACTTGGTAAAGTTAAGCGATAAACGAAAACGTACTACACAGAACAATGTAGATCTGTTTAAAACACACAATTCATTTCATATAGTTTTTTTTTATTGTTGACAGAATTAAGGGTAAAATTCCTGTTGTCACTAGTAGGAGGTCTTTTTTAGGTTAAGCATGTACCATAGTCAACATAATCATCGACACTTAAAGCAAATTGAGATAACCATCCCAAATACCTCTGTATCCACAAGTAATTATAGAAATAATGCTTCTGACATCAATAGTAATGATGATGATAATAATAAAAAACTGCCTGTCTGTATTTCATCAGAATATAAGAGGCTTAAGAAACAAAGTAGATGAGGCTTACTATTAGTCTTAATACTGAAAACTCACTGCCACACATTTTATGCTTATCCGAACACCACTTGACAGGAATTTCAGCCAATTTTACTGCATGGGTACTCTTTACCAGCAGAGTTTTCAAGAAAAAACTTACCTAAAGGTGGGGTTTGTATATATGCCAGAAATGATGTGTCTTATAAAGTTTTGGATTTATCCAAGTTTTGTAGTGAACAAAACCTTGAACTCTGTGCAGTTCAGCTAAATGAAGGTAAATTGAATTTAACTATAGTAGCCCTTTATCGATCTCCCTTAGGCAAATTTGAAATATTCAGGAAGCAACTTGAACATCTTCTAAAATTTTTATTCAAACCAAAAAGAGAATTAATCATATGTGGTGATATAAATGTTGATTATTTGAAACCTAGTCCTCAAAGGGAACAACTCAGCACTTTACCTACAACATACTACATGACACATACAGTAAACTTTCCAACAAGAATCCAAAACAGCTCCTCTACAGCTATAGATAATATATTTGTAAACTCAGATAGCATTAATTTTTGCAATGTCTCATCAAAATTTAATGGCCTGTCGGATCACGATGCACAAGTTCTACACATTAAAACGTTAAATTTAAAATCCAAACCTAAATATACTTATCAGAAATCTAGGGAAGTAAATGAAAATACTCTGAGTGAGTTTAGCAAAATACTTGAACTTGAATCATGGAATCAAACTTACCAAACGAATGGAACCAATAATAAATATAACATCTTTCTTCAGTGTTTCAAAAACCACTTTGATGCTTGCTTCCCGGTCAAGTTAAACAAAATATCGAACTTCAAAAGAGAGAATCCCTGGATCACTTTAGGAATTAGGACGTCATGTAGACGTAAAAGAGAATTATATGAGCAAGTAAGAATTAGTAATAATATAGATTTAAAACACTACTTCAAAAAATATTGTAAGCTTCTAATGAAGGTAATAAAAGCGGCTAGAATATTGCATTACAATAAACAGACTCAACTCTCTGACAATAAAATAAAAACTACTTGGAATAGAATAAAAAGAGAAGCGGGTAAATCCTCATTACAAAATGACTTAATAACACTAAACATTGATAATCAAGAAATTAGTAAACCTCATGAAGTTGCAGAAATATTTAACAAATTCTTTTTGGATGTAACAAACAAAATGAGTATTAATTTTGGAAGTAAAGCGGCACCTTTGGAATTTCTAAGATCAAATTTCACTAATGAAGTGCCTGAATTTAAAGTTAACCTGACAATGCCTTCTGAAATAAACAAAATTATTAACTCCTTCAAAACAAAAAACTCTTCTGGTTATGATGAAATAACAATAAAAGTCTTAAAATCATGCTCATCTCAAATTTCCACTCCCCTTAGTTATTTGTGCAATGAGTCACTATGGTCAGGAATTTTCCCTGACAGAATGAAATTTTCCATTGTTAAACCACTTTTCAAAAAAGGCGAACGCAATAATGTTTCAAATTATAGATCAATATCTCTCTTGCCAATTTTCTCAAAAGTTCTTGAAAAGGTGATGTTTAATAGACTTTATAAATACCTTGAATGTAACAACATACTTGTCAGGGATCAGTTCGGGTTCAGAAAAGGAATGTCGACCAATAATGCAACTTATAAACTTACTCATGAAGTGTTAACTGCATTAAAAAAATGCATGTAGGTGGGATTTTTTGTGACTTAGCAAAGGCATTTGACTGTGTTAATCATGATATTCTGATAGCAAAATTGAAATTCTATGGACTAAAAAATGAAGATCTAAGTTGGTTCGTATCATATCTAAATGAAAGAAATCAAAGTGTTAAAGCTGTCAATGATATTGAATTTGGAAATCATACATCAAAATGGAAAACAGTAACACATGGAGTGCCCCAAGGTTCAGTCCTAGGACCTTTATTATTCTTGATCTATATAAATGACCTATCATCTTATATAAAGGATATTGCAAGTATAATTCTGTTTGCTGATGACACGAGTGTTCTGGTGACTAGTAAAAACTTGAATGAGTGTGTAATTAAATTGAATTATGTTTTGAACTGTATGTCACACTGGTTTAAAGATAACAAATTATCTTTAAATCTAGGCAAAACAAAAGTTGTTAAATTTATAACCCATCGATCACTACACACTCCAATAGAAATTGGGATTAATGACATGTCACTAGAACAAATAGACAACATTAAATTTCTGGGCCTCCAAGTAGACAGATATTTAGATTGGAAAGTTCACATTACGTATATCATATCCAAACTCAGTTCTGCATGTTATGCTATCCGAGCATTGGTAAATGTCAGTTCTATAGATACACTTAAATTAGTATACTATGCATATTTTAACTCTATCATTGAATATGGAATATTATTTTGGGGAAATTCGGTAGAAAGTAAACGAATATTCCTAATGCAAAAGAAGATTATAAGAATCATTTCCAGCACTCATAGCAGACACTCTTGCAAACATCTTTTTAGAAGACTGAAGATATTAACCCTACCTTGCATGTATATATTTTCAATCTTAAAATTCTATGTATGCAACCACATTTATTACAAACATGGAAATTCATGAGATAAACACTAGACAAAAGGGTAACATCCATCATCCCAGGGCAAAGCTTTCTTGCTTCCAGAAAGGTGTATATTACATGACCACAAAAATATTTAATACTCTCCCTAATGATCTTAAGAGAAAAGTTGACAATTTCAATGTCTTTAAGACTGCTGTTAAAGAGTACCTATGCTCAAAAGCATATTATTCTGTACAAGATTATCTGAATGACAAATTATCCTGATGATAATACTTATATAGCTCTATAAGTAGTATTAGTAAATATTAATGACAATTGCCAGTCATATTTGATGCCTGCTCTAGAATTAATGAAGTTATTTAAATGTATGTATATTAAGAACTGACAGTAAATGCTATGTATTACAAATCAAATAGAACAAAATGATCAGACAAACAAAGGTAAAATCCTAGTGAATGTTAAAATAACTGTTCTTGCCTATACGTATGTTAACTTTATAACGATAAGGAGGTATTCAACTCTGTACAAAATTACACTTGATTTGTTTCATTTTGTATATAATATGTCTTTATTTTATTTCAAATGTTCTGATACTATGTAATATTTATGTATATATGTAACTTTATTGTACATTTCCTTGATCCGCATATAGTATGTGTCTATTTTATTTCAAATGTTCCATATTCTGTGTAATATTTATGTTTATATGTAATTTTTGTACATTTCCTTGACATGTTCTATGTTCACAAGCCTTTATGGCTGCTAGTGAACTCACAGAATACAATCTAATCTAATGCGCGATGGCCACTTTCTATTAGCGAACCGGCTAATGAGGTTCATTAGGCAGAAGCTGACAATCAATGCGTTTTAAGGAAAAATTACCCCGTTAGACAACTAAGACCAAGGTACAAGGAAGGAAGGAAAGGATTAAACAAATCTTCATCAAACATTAGTGTAACAATATATTTGCGCAAAGTAATAAATTTTATGCATTATATGCCTACATGCATACCAACATATGCAAGGGAAAACTGGGGAAAATAGTAAAAGAATCAATTTGTTTTAGTTAATATTAATATTTATTCTTTAGGCACAGTTTTGTGTAAGACAACTTTTTATCTCAATGATTATGAAATAACAATCTAAAACATCTGTGATGATGTTACTCAGAGACGTGGTAGGGAGTTTGCATGTTTCCCGAAATCTCTACTCATCTATCCCACTTTTGCTGAAAAAAATTGTTTCAAAGTTTCCTGTTTGCATGTTGTACTGCTTATGGAAATACGCAACTTAAAAAACAATGTTCTCAGAAATTGCATTTTAGAATTCTTCGGCACTTAAAATGCTCCTTACGATGCAGAATATCAATGGAACTTTTTACTTTTTCTGCAGCCTACTTAATGCTTTTCAAAAATCGGCTCATCAAATGTTTCAGATATTAGAATGGGAAATAAAATGTATATCTTGAATTTTCTCGAAATATCCTACAAAACCATCTTTACTGTATGTGAATTTCATGTAACTTAAAACCATAAGGAATAGACAAAAACCTATTATATAAAAAAATGTAAGCTCACGAAAATATTCAAATATTTTTTCCTAAAGTTATAGAAATAGTTTGCGTCGTATGTTTACAGCTCCCACATGTAAGTATATCTGAACAGGGATGCTTTAAAAGTACGCGATTCTTCTGTCTTTTCCAGCCGCATAATCTCATCGAAAACAAGAAATATGATACGGTACACTCACATGACTTTCCCTATTCCTTACAATTTAATAGATATTTACTATTCATACAAAATGCAATTCTTCCATTTCCTTGCGTTCACTACGATAAAATATTTAGGTGAAATGATTTCAAGTTTAGCGGAATTAATAATTTCTACATAGCTCATACTCAAGACAGTGAGGTGGTTTTATCATGATCTCATGGAGGTAAAAAAATGAACAGTCGTGAATTTTCAACCTATTTCGTCAAGTATACTTAACTTGATAAAACATAAACGTATTATAACATGAAGTAATTCAAAAACGGTTGATACTAGAAAAAAATTACTCTTGGCAAGGTATGTATTTTAATGAGCTCTACTTTTTTTCTGAAATATGTTTTTGTCTATTTCTAATGATTTCTCAGTTAAATGCAGTTTTGTAATACAAACATATTGTACCTCGCATTTTAATCAAAATCGTTAAGATCCGTTTTTAACAAAATGAAAAATAACCAAAAGTCTTCCATGTAAAAAGTACACTACTTGATCAAAAGTATCCGGACACCTGGCTGAAAATGACGTACAAGTTCGTGGCGCTCTCCATCGGTAATGCTGGAAGTCAATATGGTATTTGCCCACCCTTAGCCTTGATGACAGCGTTCACTCTCGCAGGCATACTTTCAATCAGATGCTGGAAGGTTTCTTGGGGAATGGCAGCCCATTCTTCACGGAGTGCGGAACTGAGAAGAGGTATCCATGTAGGTCGGTGAGGCCTGGCACGAAGTCGGCGTTTCAAAACATCCCAAAGGTGTTCTATAGGATTCAAGTCAGGACTCTGTGCAGGCCAGTCCAGTACAGGGATGTTATTGTCGTGTAACCACTCCGCCACAGCCCGTGCAGTATGAACAGGTGCTCGATCGTGTTGAAAGATGCAATCGCCATCTCCGAATTGCTCTTCAACAGTGGGAATCAAGAAGGTGCTTAAAATATCAATGTAGGTCTGCACTGTGATCGTGCCACGCAAAACAACAAGGGATGCAAGCCCCCTCCAGGAAAAACACGACCATACCATAACACCTCCACCTCCGAATTTCACTGTTGGCACTACACACGCTGGCAGATGACGTTCACCGGATATTCACCATACCCACACCCTGCCATCGGATCGCCACATTGTGTACCGTGATTCGTCACTACACACAATGTTTTGCCACTGTTCAATCGTGTAGTGTTGACGCTCCTTACACCAAGCGAGGCGTCGTTGGGCATTTTCCTGCGTGATGTTTGGCTTATGAGCAGCCGCTCGACCATGGAAACCAAGGTTTCTCATCTCACGCCTGTCATACTACTTGGAGTGGATCCTGATGCAATTTGGAATTCCTGTGTGATGGTCTGGATAGATGTCTGCCTATTACTCTTTACGACCCTCTTCAAATGTCGGCGGTCTCTGTCAGTCAACAGACGAGGTCGGCCTGTACGCTTTTGTGCTGTACATGGTCCCTTCACGTTTCCACTTCACTATCACATCAGAAACAGTGGACCTAGGGATGTTTAGGAGTGTGGAAATCTCGCGTACAGACTTCTGACACAAGTGACACCCAATCACCTGACCACGTTCGAAGTCCGTGAGTTCCACGGAGCGTTCTGCTGTTTCACGATGTCTAATGACTACTAAGGTCGCGGATGAGTACCAGACAGTAGGTGACAGCACAATGCACCTAAGATGAAACACGTATGTTTGTGGGGTGCCCGGATACTTTTGATCACATAGTGTAGTTTGTGGTGGATGTAATTTCGTGAAAACCTTCATGCACATCCTTGGAAAATGTAGAACTTAATTTATTCAAAGGACCTCAAAACGTGTATTTTCAGTGAAAACTCGCCTTAGGTAGGCTGTAGAGAAAGCAAGCTAACTTTCGTGCATAAACAAAAGGATGGTGAAATAACTATAGAAAAGTCATGTAGCTTCATTTGAAATCATTCCTAGCCAAACATTTTGAGCATTATTAAGGCAGGATTTGAAGTATCGCTTTTGAGACGAACACTATAATACGCAAGGGCAATGCAATGTTCGGTTTGAAACACAATACTTTCTTACCTACCATGTAGAGGAAGTAAAAACGGGAATGTTAACTTTTTAGCAATTCTAAGTTTTGTTGAAAGTTTAATTTAAGTAGTCAAAAAATATGCTGTTGGAAATATTCCCTAGCAATAATTGTTTGGCTCGGATCGTGATAATATTCCCAACAAATCTGTAATTCACGTCGTTATCCCATCAGAGAATAAATGCGCGGTGCAGTTTTTTGCGTACACACCGCCATTTCCGTCCGAAAGTGTAAGCTGCGTGTCCTCCGTGATGTAGTGGTTACCATGCTAGCCTCTAGTTCCCCGAGGTTGCGGGTTCAAATCCGGCGGAGGGCGATGGATTTTTTCGGGCGGAAAAACCCTTAGCATGGCTTCCTTCGGAAGTGAAGTAAAGCCGGTGGTCCCGTGTCGTAGATTTACGGCACATAAAAGAACCTCAAGCCTGATAAAGAGGCCTCTGAACAAAATTACCGGTCTTTCACGCTCTATATAGAAAGGGTCGCTAAGAACCATAGTAGTTAAAGAGCGTCCATAAATAAAACTCAATTTAACTTTAGTGTACGCTGCATTTTGAGATATTTAAAATTTTCAATAATTCGCAACTCCCAGTTCAGTTTACCTGGAATACGTGTTTACTAGTAAACACAGTATAAAAAGCGAGATGAAGTCTGAGAACGTCCTGATTGTCGACACAATATCAGTAATTATTAAGAAGATAATTAGCAATCTCTCGCGCATCTGAAGGTTCTAATGACTTTCTTGGAAAAAGCTCCAGAGGACAAATTAACCATCGGCGCATTAAAGGTTCGAATTGTTCATTTCTTGGTCATTCTCTTTAATTCCTGTCACCCTTCAGTTGTTTCTCGTGATGCCATGGAAACAGTATGAAATTTTAAGGCCAGCATATAGCGTCCAGTTATTAAACATCTGACTATCGCTGTTCTCTTTGTATCTATAACGAAATGTGTAGTGTAGCTATTTCTGCAAAGGTTTATTTCGATTTAAATGTGGTAGACAGAAAAATAATTTTTAGTAAGAATAGCTTGTGCCCACAATAAATGACATATAAATCACATCAGATTTTTGTTTAATGCATTTTCCTGTATCAGGTTTTCCTTCATCTGACACCAACCTGCAATTGAGGAAAAATATAAGCGTTTAAGATGCCTCTCAGTGTATCTTACTGATACTGTAAAGCAAGCTGGCTAGGCATACAGAGGAAACAGGCTAAGATAAGATACGTATGCATGATCCGCGAACTCTCAGTATGCAAGCCGTCAGTGTACTCGTTTCTCCAGCAGTCCATCAATACGTTGCTCTGTGGTCTCGGTCACCCTGCTCGCATACACCTGTTCTGAAACAATAAGGAGGAGGGAATCACAGAACAACAGAGGCGTTCTTCTACTGCTATACATCCAACTGAATCGGTATTGTACCAGTACAGCATAATATTTGTTTAAAAGGATGAGTGAAAGAATATATTCATTACTTTCTCTACTACGTATAGTAAGTAGGGGAAGTATTGTATTCCACCCAAAAATTCGATACCAAGATTTCACCCGAAATACATGTTTGAGACCCGCTGATTCAAAAAAAGCATTTTTAGAAACATGTTCGTGTGTGCGTCTGTGTGTGTGTGTCTGTGTGTCTGTCCGTGTGTGTGTCTGTGTGTCTGTGAACAGCATAACTCAGAAACGAACAGTCGGATAAACACCAAACTTGGTATTTAGGTTCAGTATCTTCCAGAGATGCAACACAATGGTTTTCAAGAAAATTCCCCACCCCAGATTACCCTTTACATGGAACATTTTTCGAAAATTTTAATTTTCTCAAAAATGGCTCTAACGATTTTGATTAAAATATCATATGTTTGAGATATTTTAATGACAAATGAAATGTATATATCGAATTTTCTGGGAATGTCTTCAAAAGTATTCTTCATTGTGAACGAATTTTGCATAACTGGTAAACCATAAGAGATAGACAAAATTCTACTGTACAAAAAATTTAGATCGCGTTAAAATACACAATTTATATCATATACATTTTTTTTTGTTGAGTGAACCATTTTCGAGATATTGCTTGTTAATCCCTTAAATTTTCCAATACTTACACTTTTTCTCAAATTCGTTATTCATTTTTTTGTCTTGGATATGCAAAGAGTATTAATCTGTGGCAAAGGGAATGGTGCTGCACCTAGCAACCAGTTATTAAGGGATATGTATATGCATATAGGCTACTGAATTTCTGTATTGCCCTTGTAAATATATATTCCTCTTACATCTACAAGAAAATTAGCAATAAAATAGAGTCTGCAAATGTTTATCTCGATTAACATGAAGCATATGGAGAATAAGCGTTTGTATAAATAGTTTGTACAAGTGTAGAGAAAGTCATGTGAGTGTAACACATCCGATTTTTTATGTAGTAACATTTTGTCTATCTCTTACGATTTACCAGTTATGCAAAAGTCAATCAGAATGAAGAGGACTTTTGGGGACATTCCCAAAAAATTCATCACATACGTTACATTTGCCATTAAAATATCTTAGACATATGATATTTTAATCAAAATCGTTAGAGTCAATTTTGAGAAAGTCCAAATTTTCGAAAAGTGTTCCATATAAAGGGTAGTCTGAGATAGGGATTTTTTTTAAAAAGTTCGTGTCGCATCTCTGAAAGATACTGAACCTAAATACCAAGTTTGGTATTTATCCGACTTTTCGTTTTTGAGTTATGCTGTTCACAGACACACAGACGCATTCACGGACCTTTTTATAAAAATGCTTTTTTTGGATTTAGGGTACCTCAAAACAGGTATTTGCAGCAAAATCTCGAAATCGAATTTCTGAGTGGAATAAAATATGCACTTTCCCTGCTTACTATACGTAGTAGAAAAGTAAAAAACGAATAACAAATTCCCATTTGAGAAAAAGTGTAAGTATTAAATTCAAACAAATAACAAGAAGTATCTCGGAAATGGTTCAGTCGACAAAAAAAATTGAATGTGTTTTAATGAGATCTACATTTTTTGTGGAGTAAAATTTGTGTATTTCTTACAGTTTACCGGTTATGCAAAAGTCATTCAGAATAAAGAGGATTTTTGGGATCATTCCCAGAAAATTCAAGACATACATTTCATTTGCCATGGAAATGTCTTAAACATATGATACTTTAATCAAAATCGTTAGAGCCATTTTTGAGAAAATCAAAATTTTCTAAAAATATTCCATGTTCAGAGTAGTCTGGGCTGGGGGGGATTTTCTTGAAAACCTTGCGTCACGTCCTTGGAAGATACTAAACTCAAATACCAAGTTTGGTATTTATCCCACTTTTCGTTTTTTGAGTTATGTTATTCACAGACAGACACTGAGACAGACTCACGGACATTTTCCAAAAGGCTTTATTTGGATTCACGGCACCTCAAAACATGTATTTCCGGTAAAATCTCGGTATCGAATTTTTGGGTGGAATGACATGCTTCCCCTACTTACTATACGTAGTAGAGAATGTAAAAAAGGCCTGTGTTTGTGTGTGTATGTGTATGTATGTGTTGGGGGGGTGCTGTGAAAAGCATAATTTAAAAAGGAAATGTCGGTTAAATACCAAACTTGGCACTTAAGTTCAGAATCTTCCAAGGATGCGACAAGAAGATTTTCAAGAAAATATCTCCATCCCAAACTATCCTTTCCTTTATATGGAAAATGTTTGTTATTTTTTATTTTCTCAAAAATGGCTCTAACGATTTTGATTGAAGCAGTATATGTTTAAGATATTTGCTTGAGAAGTAAAATATATATCTGCAAATAGGCTGTGAAGTCCTCTTCCTTCTGAATGACTTTTGTATACTTGGTAAACCGTAAAAAAAATGGACTGAATCTTACTACACCAAAGTGTAGATCTCTTAAAAGCATAGTATTTACACAACTAAGCTTTACCTTCTGCACCTCGTACCTGTAAAGAAGGTTTCGTGTTGCACCCAAAAATTCCAATCAGATTTCACCGAAAATAGGTTTTGAGGCCTGCTGAAAAAAAAAATCATTTTTAAAAGATGTCATTGTGCGGTGTGTATGTGTGTGCAGCACTAACAAATGAAAAATCAGTTAAATACCAAACTTGGTAATTAAGTTCAACGTTTTCCAAGGATACGATACGAAGATTTTCAAGAAAATCCTCCCACCCCAAACTACCCTTTGCGTGTAAAAGTTTTCCAAGTTTCTTATTTTCTCAAAAATGGCTTTAAACGATTTTGATTAAAATAGGATATATTTAAGATATTTGCATGACAAACAAAGTGCATATATTGAATTTTCTGGAATTAGCTTAGAAGTCCTCTCCATTCAGAAGGAATTTTGTACAATTTTGTATAACTGATAAGTGATAAGACAGACAAAAAAATAACTTATTTGTAGCATCAGCCGTTTCCGAGATATCCATTATTACTGGTCGAAAATTTTCAAAGCATTGTCATGTTTTTAAAGTGCTCTCACTATTCTGTTGTTTCTTGCATGTCATTGAATAATTATGGAAATTTAAGACGAGCATATACCACCCTGTTTTTACACATCTGACTGTTCCCCTTGTACCTACAACTAAATGTGTTATGAAACTATTTCTACAAAGGTTTATCTCGATTAACATCCGGTAGATAGATAAATAAGCTTTCCTAAGAATTATTTTTAGAAACCACGTAAAAGCAAACGATAGTATGTAAACAAAGTTATGTGAATGTAACACATCATAATCTATTTGTGGCGTTGACCTTTCCAATATACTAATTTGTTATTGGTTTGTACTATCAAATATACTTGTTTCAAATAGTAAGCCGATATTTTTTTTCTTTATTCTCTTGGCCATGCAAAGAGCATAGGATTATTAAAGCCATCACATAGCGATTCGCTTTTAACTTTCTCTACAGCAAGTATCTGTGGCCCGCATTCGGGAGGTCGTAGGATCCTGATCCATTAGTTTTTTGGGGAGTTTCCACAGGTTGCTAGCCGAATGCTGGGAAGGACCATTACATCTCACGAATTTCCTGTCCCTCCATTTCATCTCCATCCTCATTTCCCTTTACCTTTCATCTGCTTGGTTTGTTTCAGGGTTGCAAGTGTCTGCATGCGTCTGCATGCTAGGGAAAAGTATGTTCTGAGCAAACCTTCCTTCTCCGGACTGCAAGCGGTCTCTGGGCCCCCAAATGAAATTGAGTTTTATTTATGGACGCTCTTTAAGTACTATGGTCCTTAGCGTCCCATTCTATATTGGGCGTGAAAGACCGGAAATTTTGCTCAGAGGCCTCTTTATTAGGTTTGAGGTTCTTTTACGTGCCGTATATCTACGACACGGGACCACCGGCTTTACTTCCCTTCCGAAGGAAGCCATGCTAAGGATTTTTACGCGCGAGAACCACTACAGTGGTAACCACTACACCAAGGAAGACGACAGGAGATGTGTAAGCCCACAGGGGGGAGGGAAACCGTCTGCACCAGCTGCCATCCGAGGAGTTTAAATCTGTAAAGACCATTCTGTCTGTCTAGCCTCCTGGTCCGGTTGCCCACTGTCTCCTTTCACCTCATACCTCCCTCTCGGGAACGCCCCGCAAGGGCCTAGATACAAAAGATCTGATAGGTCGAGGTGTCTCCTGAGCTTCTAGACCTATCCTATCCGTACCATAAATAGAGGAAGTTATTATATTCCATCCAAAAATTCGATGCCAATATTTCACCCCAAAAGCATTTTTAGAAAAAGGTCCTTGTGTTTGTGTGTGTGTGTGTGTGTGTGTGTGTGTGTGTGTGTGTGTGTGTGTGTGTGTGAAAACATAACTCAAAAGCGAAAATTGTGATAAATCCCAAACTCGGTATTTAAGTTAAATATCCTCCAAGATGCGACACAATGATATTCAACAAAATTCCCCGCCAAAAAACTACACTTTACATGGGAAACGTTATACATTTGTTGCTTTCTTAAAAATGACACTAACAGTTTTGATTATAACACCTTATGTTTAAGATATTTACAGACAAATATAATGTAGATATATCTTACATTTCGAATAGCCTGTGAAGTCCTCATCATTTCTAAGGACTTTTTTTTCCGTGGGGGGGGGGGGGAATGCATTACTGCATTGAGCCTCCAACCGATGTGAATGGCTGGGGGGATATGTGGGACTCGCCGTTCAGTCGCGAAATATCCACTAAAATCGTCCACGTGTTAATTGTGTATTGCTAAGTTGCTGGTGAGCGCATCCTTTGTTAATTACTGGGATTGTCCATGAAACCTGAACAATACCAGTGGGAATTCATGCGTTATAAAATTGTGTATGTTATGGTTGCTTACATTTTAATGTTGTAACTGTGTGCAGGGAGTGCCTGCTTGTCATGCTTTTGGCTTAAGCTAAGTGTTAGTGTACACTAGTACTGGAACTTAAGTGCTGAATAGTAATAGCGTGGAATGTTATTGAATAATATATGATTGTGTGTTGTAAATGTTGTTTCCTGTGCCGGTCTTCGCAGGTGATTCCTGCCCGTTAGTTGTGCACAGTAGCCCGTCCGTTTGCACCCAGCTCTCTGGCGTTCATCAGTCTCGTTGTCCGAGTAGGCAGGCTGCCATAATGCAGCGATATTATGTAGGTGTAAAGTGTAGATCTGGAAAACTCACAATTTATGACAAGTACATTTTTATGGAGTTAACATTTCCGAAATATTCCTTGTTGTGGTTTGAATTTTAAAATACTTGTAATTTTCTCTTTTAAAAAAGTTCCCGTTGGTGTATGTGTGTGTCTGTGAACAGCATTACTCAAAAACGAGAAGTCCGTTAACTACGAAACTTGTTATTTAAGCTCAGGACCTTCCAAGGAAGAAATTTTGAAGAAAACCCCCACCCCAAACTTTCCTTTACATAAAAACTTTTTCGTTATTTTGATTTGCTCAAAAATGGCTCTAAAGATTTGATTAAAATACCATAAGATATTTTCATGACAAATAAAATGTGCATCTTGAATTTTCTGGGATTAGCCTATGAAGTCTTCTTCATTTGGAAGGAATTTTGTATTATCTTGTATAACTGGTAAATGCTAAAAAGACAGACGAACACGTACAATACAAAAGAGTGTAGATCTCTTCAAAGCATACAATTTATTTCATTAATGGTTCGAATTGTTCAATACTTGGGATTTTTTTAAATTCCTGTCGATATTCAGTTGTTTCTTGCGATTGCATGGAAGGAGTATCAATTAAATAAAATGTTGTTAGTGTATAATACATTAATTTAATATTTTTTACTATAGTATGGTATTTTAAGGCAGCATATAGCGTCCATTTCTTAAACATTGACTATCTGTATTCCAGAGGCATAGCTACGGAGGGCTTTTGAGCGTTGGACCCCCTTAATAAAAGATGTAAAAATTAATATCAAAAATAGCTTCGTTAAAATAATAATAGCACCTTCTAGGTTGGCGGGAACGAGATACTTCCTATACACTGGTAGAGCTATATTTACGTCGCATGTCTTGGTCAATATGACCAAAGGTGACAGCAACAGAAATTGTGCTTTAGGTGGCGCTCTTTTAAGATATAGGGGGCATATTTTCGTTCCGGTGCTAAATTTGAGTGGTTTATAAATGAGTGCAATATCTCCCAGTTTAGAACATAACAGAAACCCTATTTTGTAGTGAAATAAAATGGCCTGCAGTTGTAATATAAAATACCTATATCATAGTGATCACTAATTCTCATGTCACAACACATTTGCTGCAAAACATCCTATTATAAGTTTATTTTCAATTACTGCACCTTAATCTGTGAATATAAAATTCTTTTATTTAAATAGTTTAACCCAGGATTAATTCATATTTATAATTTGAATTTATACAAATGGATCCCTATATATAATCTCCACCTTAATATTTTTCTGGCTGCACTACTGCTCTATTCTCTTTGTGTATAAAGCTATTCCTGCAAAAGGTTTATCTCAATTAAAATGAAGGATGTAGAATGTATTTACCGGAGGGGGACACCTCACCGCCAACTAATCTGTTGTGGCTACACTCCCCGGGAGGCAGGGATGAAGTGAAGAAGCCGCAGGAAGTCGCAGGTCCGTAGGCATACACGATCCCAGAGACGCACGGAAGTCGCTATCATTTCTAGTACGAAACACCCGCTCTCGCAAGTAGTTGCAGAGTCCCGCGAGAGGGCAACGAAGCGATCCTTGCAGCAGGCCAACGCACCCTACCGTTGACGAGTATAATTTTCCAAAGCGCAGCAACCATGCCATCTGCCTATCATTAGACGCACCATGGAACCCGGAGACACTGCCTGAAAGATGAAATGACAGGAAATGAGGGAAAGAGAAACCGTTGTAGAATACACCATTCCAGCATTCGCCTAGGCGAGTAGAGGAAAACCACGAAAAACCCCATGGTCAGACTGGGTGGCCACCGGAAATCGAAGCCGGGATCTCCCGAATGCAGGCAACAAACATTAACGCCTGAGCCATCCGCTCGGTAATGAAGTAGGTAGAAAAATAAGCTTTCGTAAGAATAGTTTGTTTACCCACAAATAAACGGTAGAGTAGAGAAAGCCATTTGAATGTAACATCAATTTTTATTAATATTACACTTAACACTGCTTTCTCTTTGCTTACTCTACGTAGTAGAGAAAATAAAAATATAGTATTGGAAGTATTGCATTCCACTCAAAAATTCGATACCGAGATTTTACTGGAAATACATGTTTTGAGGAGCCCTAAATCCAAATAAAGCATTTTTTGGAAACATGTCCGTGCGTGTGTCTGTCTGTCTGTCTGTCTGTGAACAGCATAACTCAAAAACGAACAGTCAGGTAAATCAAAACTTGTATTTGAGTTTAGTATCTTCCAGAGATGCGACACGAAGATTTTCAAGGAAATCCCCCACCCCAGGCTACCCTTTACATGGAACATTTTTCGAACATTTTTATTTTCTCAAAAATGGCTCTAACGATTTTGATTAAAATATCATATGTTTAAGATATTTTTATGACAAATGAAATGTATATCTTGAATTTTCTGGGAATGTCTCCAAAAGTATTCTTCATTGTGAATGACTTTCGCATAATTGGTAAACCGTAAGGGATAAACAAAATTTTATACACAAAAAATGTAAATGTCGTTAAAACACAGAATTTGTAACATACTTGTTTTTGTGGAGGCAACCATTTCCGAGATGTTCCTTGTTATTTGTTTGAATTTTCTAATATCTATACTATTTCTCAAATGGAAATTCGTTATTCGGTGTTTTTTTTAATGTCCTGGAAATGCAAAGAGAATGCAATGCTCCACATAGCAACCATTTGACTATCGCTTAAAGCCTACCACAGTCCCCTTGCACCTACAAGAAAATTAGCAATAAGAAAGTTTCCGTAAAGGTTCATCTCGATTATAAGATGCAGATGGAGAATAAGCGTTTGTAAAAATAGTTTGTACAAGAGAAGAGAAAGTCATAGAGTGCAAAACATCAGATTTTTTTCTATTACTTATATGAATTATATTTTAGTGAATTTGTAATTGATGCTAAATCTCTACATTTCTTATTTCCTTTCTTATTCTGTGTTCTGTTGGCAACCTAAATGAGACAGACTGTTAAATAAATTCTACCCAAAAATTCCATGTGGAGATTTTACGGAAAATCCATGTTATGAAATGCTCTGAATAAAGAAAAACATTTTAGGAATAGATTCGTGTATATGAAAAGCATAACTCAAAACGAAATCTCGGATAAATATCAAATTTGGACCCACTAGTGTCCATGGGAAGAACTGTTTCCTTTGAGCAAACGTCCGCACCATCTGCCCAGCAACACGGAATGAATCGTAGTAGATGAGAAACTACCCCAGTATTGGCCTACCGACCCAGGAAGCCCACGAAAAATCCAAAGTCAGAATGGGCGGTCAACGGGAATCGAACCCGGGACCACTCGAATGCGAGGGACCACTCAAATGCGAACACACCGCGGAGCCATCTTGCTCATTAACTTGGCGTTTATGTTTAGCATCACCCTTGAAAGATGATGACAGGAAGATTTTCAAGAGAATGCTCCACTCCAAACTATTGTTTGTGTGAGTGTGTGCGTGCGTGCGTGCGTGTGTGTGTGTGTAAACAGCACAACTCAAAAACGAAAAGTCGATTAAATACCAAAGTTGGTGTTTATGTTGAGCATCTTCCAAGTATGCGACACGAAGATTTATTAAAAAACAAAATAAAAACAAATTTCCCCTACTCCAAACTATGCTTTACATAACGCTCGTTATTTTTATTTTCTCAGAAACGGCTCTAACTATTCTGATGAAAACACCATATGTTAAGATATTTGCATGACATATAACATGCATATCTTAAATTTTCTGCGAATAGTTGTAAAGCACTCTTCATTCTGAATGAATTTTGTATAACTTGTAAATGGCAAGAGTGAGATAAAATCTGGCTAGCTCACCTCTATGGTGTGTGGATAGCGTGTCCACTTCAAATTCAAGAGGTCACGAATTCGAATTTCGGTCAGGGTGAGTTAACCGGATAAGGGCTTTTCCTTAATCCTGAAAATATGAATGCCAGGTAGCTTTTAAGCTCTATGGACCCCGGGCTCGTTTGAGCATCATTTCACCCATTTCATTCATTCATCGTCCGATATGACCTACAAGTTAAAAGACGTTAAACTTAAAAAAATGTATTTCTGCATTAAAATCTAGACCTCGTTAAAACACGCAATTCATATCCAGCAAAATGTTTGTCGCTTTAACCTTTTCCAATATATTCTTCATTTGTTTGAATTGTCAAATACTTGTGTATGTGTGTGATTGTTAGAGATGAGCAGAAAATAACGTAACATTTACCTTAATAGTACCGTTACTGAAATAATGGAAACAGACAGTAACTAGTTACCCGATAACGGTTACAAAAGTAACGAATACAACGTAACTAGTTACCCAATAACAGTTACAAAAGTAACGAATACAAAGTAACTAGTTACCCGATAACGCTTACAGAAGTAACGAATACAAAGTAACTAGTTATCCAATAGCGCTTATAAAAGTAACGAATACAAAGTAACTAGTTATCCAATAACAGTTACAAAAGTAACGAATACAAGGTAACTAGTTATCCAATAACGCTTACAAAAGTAACGTATACAAGGTAACTAGTTATCCAATAACGCTTACAAAAGTAACGAATACAAGGTAACTAGTTATCCAATAACGGTTACAAAAGTAACTAATACAAGGTAACTAGTTATCCAATAACGGTTACAAAAGCAACGAATACAAGGTAACTAGTTATCCAATAACGGTTACAAAAGCAACGAATACAAGGTAACTAGTTATCCAATAGCGCTTACAAAAGTAACGAATACAAAGTAACTAGTCACCCAATAACGGTTACAAAAGCAACGAATACAAAGTAACTAGTTATCCAATAACGGTTACAAAAGCAACGAATACAAGGTAACTAGTTGTCCAATAACGCTTACAAAAATAACGAATACAAGGTAACTAGTTATCCAATAACGCTTACAAAAGTAACGAATACAAGGTAACTAGTTATCCAATAACGGTTACAAAAGTAACGAATACAAGGTAACTAGTTATCCAATAACGGTTACAAAAGCAACGAATACAAGGTAACTAGTTATCCAATAACGGTTACAAAAGCAACGAATACAAGGTAACTAGTTATCCAATAGCGCTTACAAAAGTAACGAATACAAAGTAACTAGTCACCCAATAACGGTTACAAAAGTAAAGAATACAAAGTAACTAGTTATCCAATAACGGTTACAAAAGCAACGAATACAAGGTAACTAGTTATCCAATAACGGTTACAAAAGCAACGAATACAAGGTAACTAGTTATCCAATAGCGCTTACAAAAGTAACGAATACAAAGTAACTAGTCGCCCAATAACGGTTACAAAAGTAAAGAACAAAGTAACTAGTAATCCAATAACGGTTACAAAAGCAACGAATACAAGGTAACTAACTGGTTAGATAATAACGGTTATCATAGTAATGAAGACAGTAACTACTGTGTGGTCCAAATCTTTTGACGTTTCGTGACGAGCAATGTGAGACCGCGCGGTTGCCAAGCTTCACTTCGCTTCGTCACAACGTTGCGCGTTTGTTATAAATGCCGTCGCAATGTTCCCTTAAAAAATAAAATAAAACAAGAAGAGACACAATAATGGAAATGTAATACATAAATAGAGAAATAAAAACCACACCTTTCTATGCGTCCTTTGTTATTCGACTGGCACAGTTAATGGCATATCCTTTTTCGCTTCCCTACACACACGTGAAACAATTGGTGTACTTAATGAGCACGTCTTAGCCGTAAATTCTTGACATTTCGTGAAGTTAAGATTTTTGCGGTTTGCTTCGTTGGCATACTTTTTAAAGAAATTATACACACTGAAGACAACAGCCCTAACCCTAATCTATATCCACTGATGTTACTGGGCTTACTAAGCAACATTTTCATCAAATAGTTAACTTAATAAACGCTAGGACAAAGCTTAAGACCTGAGTACCTACACCGCAGCTGAATTCACAACTGAGTCGGTTAACCTTCCATTAAGCGAATGTGGAAAGTACACCAGCAGTATTTTTGCTTTGTCAATGTTTAAACAATGTTTTAACCTTGAGATATCGCGTCAATGGTGCAATGCATTCCAAAATTGATGCTTCCTCGAGAATGTGGGGAAAGTTGGTGATTCTTTGCTTAAAGTTCTCAGTTAGCTTATTTGTGGCTTTTATTCTTGTTATTGTGCATTCCAAGTAATGAGGTGTTGAAGTTGTAAAAAGCACAACACAGTCTTCTCATGTAACGGATACTTGTTTGGTTCTAGGACTCGCATTATGCACATTGGTTTTCTAATGATATTATTCTGTGAAACACAAGCATACATGACGTGGTTTATTAAAAAATCTGATGTTTTACACTCACATGACTTTCCCTACTCTTGTACAAACTATTTTTACAAACGCTTATTCTCCATATGCTGCATCTTAATCGAGATATCGAGATGTCAATCTTATTGGTAATGTACATGTAGATGCAAGGAGAATATGCTAGATTTTAAGCGATAGTCAAATATTTTAACGTTGGTTGCTATGTGGCGCATTCCATTCTCTTTGCATGTCCAGGACATAAAAAAATGAATAACGAATTTGAGAAAAAGTATAAGTATTGGAAAATTTAAGGAAATAACAAGCAATATCTCGAAAACGGTTCACTCAACAAAAGAAATGTGTATAACATAAATTGTGTATTTTAACGCGATCTACATTTTTTGTGTAGTAAAATTTTGTCTATCTCTTATGGTTTACCAGTTATGCAAAAGTCATTCACAATGAAGAATACTTTTGGAGACATTCCCAGAAAATTCAAGATATACATTTTATTTTTCATAAAAGTATCTTAAACATATAATATTTTAATCAAAATCGTTAGAGCCATTTTTGAGAAAATTAAAATTTTCGAAAAATGTTCCATGTAAAGGGTAGTCTGGGGTGGGGGGATTTTCTTGAAAACCTTCGTGTCGCATCTCTGGAAGATACTGAACCTAAATACCAAGTTTGGTGTTTATACGACTGTTCGTTTCTGAGTTATGCTGTTCACAGACACACAGACACACACACGGACATGTTTCCAAAAGTGCTTTTTTTTGGATTCAGTGAGTCTCAAAACGTGCATTTCCGGTGAAATCTCGGTATCGAATTTTTGGGTGGAATACAATACTTCCCCTACTTACTATACGTAGTAGAGAAAGTAAAAAACGTCATGTAAGGTTTTGTAGAGCTGCGTCGGGGGGCTTTGAAAGCATTTTAAAGACGAGTTTGGAGCTGTATTAGAAAACCTCGTGGGATAATTATTTCTAAATTTATTTAGGACAAGGATAATTCCACATTAAGTGATAATTATTCCATGATATAACAATATATAAAGTAACTACGACAGCAATGGATGTATTACTATTACAAACAAAACTATAAGCCTCCGTTTAAACATCACGAGAGATAACTATAAATTAATGGTGAACCATGGGTGTAAAAAATATGATTCTTTTTTGTACTTGTTCAGGAAGACGTAGCCTTTTATCTTAGCTAGGTGTTGCTTTTCTGAAGTATGAAATACGCATGCGCGCACATAATATT
Source organism: Deroplatys truncata (assembly GCA_030765065.1). Lineage (NCBI taxonomy): Eukaryota > Metazoa > Arthropoda > Insecta > Mantodea > Mantidae > Deroplatys > Deroplatys truncata. The sequence continues at coordinate 31,882,826 of CM060987.1, read as the reverse complement.
GCAATTAGTTTTACCAGCGGCGAGGTGCACTGTCCGTATGAGGCAACGCTGCACTGCTGCTATTCGCTACTGTCGTATTAGTGGACACGCCTCAAACGTCAAGAGATTTGGACCGCATAATAGTCATCAGGTTAATGGTTCCCGAGTCTGGATGACATTTACTGCATGTGTCGCTTATCTGGAACTAGTTATCTCAACTCGTTACGCACTATTACTCTCCTCCGCAAGAGATCGTGTATGTCTTGTGGATAAAATATACCATATGCTGAGAAAAATGACTACTAATTATCCGCTTTGCTACATATATAATGCAACCAACTGACATTTTCCACATATTTTGTGATGTTAGACAATAATGTATGTTTGGGCGCTAATGTTTCTCTTCTCTAGCTCATTGCCTTTCAAAATGTTATCATGTTTTATCTTACGTCCTACGAGAATATTTAAATTAGTATTAACTTCAGCCATTTTTTTAGTTTTTATTTATGGATGCTCTTTAACCACTATGATTCTTAGCGTCCCATTCTACATTGGACGTGAAAGACTGGAAATTTTGCTCGGAGGTCTCTTTATCAGACTTGAGGTTCTTTTACGTGGCGTAAATCTACAACACGCACCACCGCCTTTACTTACCTTCCGAAGGTAGGCATGCTAAGGATTTTAAACTTCAGCTATGTTGATGTTGGCAATAGTGATGTATTTTCCTTAGCTATATCTGCAACACGTGATGTTTATAATATGTAGGCTCCCATATAGTTCAGTTCACCTGTACAAACTGAGTGTATGTGCAGGAGTATAGAAGCAAGTGTGAATCCAGTTTGTGATTATAAACCTCTTAGTAATCATTCGGAAAGACCCGCGTTCGGGTCCCGGTGGCCGCCCACTTTGACCATGGGTTTTTCGTGTTTTTTCCTGGTTGACATAGGCGAATGCCGGAGTGGCGTATTCTACCACGGCTCTGGTAGATACTTCCCCGATTTCCTCTCATTTCATTTCCCTTTCATCTTTCAGGTTGATTCGGGGCTGTGTTTCGGACGGCGACGGAAAGATGTCCCAGAGACTTGCGCTTTGGAAATGTTTCTCTGGTACCATTGGAGGGACGTCTCCGAGTGGTCCTACCGTGGCCGGGTGGTCAAACCTGGAACTGTTAAGGAACTCTGTGCGTCTCTGTCCACTTGCGTCGGCTTCGTTCTGCAACTCGCGTGACTCCTGCGGCTTCCTCGCCTCATCCCTTCCTCCCGGGGGTGTAGGCATAATAGATCCTCTAAGGGTCGCTGTGCTAGGTGTCCCCTCTGTCCAGGCACAGTATTGTCAACATGTGTTCCCTGCTGCCTAAGACAACGACGAATTAACCCGCACTTATGAGGACTCCACTTCAAAATTATAAGCAGAAATTTCAACTTCATGGGATGCGTGCGGTTTAATCCCGCTTCTATATAACGTTTTACCGAGCAGGATGGCTCAGGCCGCGATGTGGCCTGCATTTGAGAGGTCCCGTGTTCGATTCTCGGTGGCCGCCCACTCTGACTGTGGGGTTTTTCGTGGTTTTCCACTGGCCGCCTAGGCCAATGCTGGGTTGTGTATTATACCGCGATTTCTCCTTTCTCATATTTCCTCTTATTCCAGCTTTCCCTTTCACGTTTGAGGTACGTTTCCAGGTCCTGCGGTGCTGGCGGTGTCACGCAAATGGCATAGATGCTTACTCATTGTAAAGATTTCTCCCCATGAGCGCCAGGGTGCGTTGCCCCGCCCGTTAGGATCACGTCCTCGCCCTCTCTCAGGATTGTTCGCCTCTACTGGTGCGCGGGTGTTCAAACCATAAATATTAAGTACTTCTGCGCATCTCTGTGGACCTGTCTACCTACGGACCTGAGACCTCCTACGGTTCTTTCCCCTCATCCCTGCCTCCCGGGGGTGTAGCCACAATAGATCAAGCTGGTGGCATTGCGCGAGGTGTCCCCCTCCGCTACACATTGAGGCAATATTTTTAACACTTAAATATTTTTCAGTCTAATTATATAATATGTAAATTCAATAACAGCCCGCCTTGAAGCAATATGTGTATGTAATAATCTGTAAAATGTATGTAACAGTCATTGCATATGCTTATATTATTGTATACATAATGTTATATGAATGTATTACGTAATTTAATAATGTAGGAGCTGTGAGAATAATAAGTTAAAAGTTGCTAACAATGAGGTAACCTTGAGACAATAATGAGTTTGAGAGTTTAAATGTTACTTGTGATTCTTGTAAGCAATAATGTGATTTTAGTGACAGTTTATAAAATAGCCAATCAACAATCGGAAGGGGTTTTAGTTAAATGAAGGTCTATTGGAGTAGGATTAGCCAATCAGAGACTTGAAATACAGAAATTTACAAGTTTAGACGTTTGAAATCTATTCAGTTGCCTACAGATGCGTTGCTTGTGCGTCCTCGAAAGATTTAATATGTATTCGTGTGAGACCAAAAATAGTTTTACGTGGTAAAAAGTGTAATTAATTAATAAAAAGAATCTCACAGCTCTCTATATCAGTGAAGTGCTATTTAATTTGTGTCAAGGATTAATAAAAAGGAGTGAATTAAAATTTAAAATCTGCGTAAGCCTACATTCTTGTCGCATAACGCCCTGCCAAGACTTCCATGTCTCTAACAATAATACTGACGCAGCCGAGGCAAACATAAATATGTTAAATATTTAAAGAAACAGTAAAAATACATTTGGGGCGAAGGCTCCCGAAAACTGTTTACTGTACGTGCGGTTGCAACGAATTTTAAATACGGCTCCCCAACAGTTGAAATATAATACAACCACCTACTTCAAATCCGCTTTCCATACGTGGTGCAAACTCCTAAAACAACGTAAAGACAATAACTACCTTCTCAGCATATCCTACATCGTACGTAATGCTTTTGTTGTTGGAAATGCATGGGACCTTGATTTTCATACAATGGTTTTCTGTTGACAGATGAGATGGCGGTCAGCTGGTGGAGCTTCATGATAATGGCTGCTATATTAGGTGAGTTCAACAAAATATTAAACATGTGTCCACTTGCTGGGCGAAACGACACTGTTTGAATTTCCTTGTATCAACACTGTTACCCTATATATAGTCTCATTCTTTTTTCTTTTCTTTAGTGATTTCATATACAGTTGGAGGATAGTGGGTGCTATGTAGAGATATGAGGCATCGTCATTATTTTAGTACTTATCTAGCACTTCGTAGGAAGAGGAAGTATTGCATTGTGTGTGTGTGTGTGTGTGTGTGTGTGTGTGTGTGTGTGTGTGTGTGTGTGTGTGTGTGTGAGAACAGCATAACTCAAAATGAGAAGTCGATTAAATACCAAAACTTTATATTTAATATCAACATCTCTCAAGGATGCGACACGAAGGTTTTCAGGAAAAATCCCTCCACCCCATACCTTTATATGGAATATTTTTCATTATTTTTTATTTTCTAATAAATGACTAAAAATTTTAATTAATATACTATGTTTAAGATATTTGTATGACTAATAAAATACATATTTTGAGTCTTCTGCGAATAGCCTGTAAATTCTTCTTCATTCCGAATAAATTATGTTTAATTTTGTTTATTTGGTAAATCATAAGAGATATACAAAAATTATTACATAAAAGGTGTAGATTTTTTAAACCACAGAATTTATTTCCTATAAGTATTTTGTGGCACCAGACATTTCTGGAATATTACTTATTATTTTGAAGTTTTCAATGCTTTCTCAATCATTGAAGTGGTCAGCATTCAGTTGTATTATTCAAACGTTTATCTCAATTAATAAAAAGAAAACAGGGAAATTGACTTCCTACAAGAATAGTTTATAGAAGAGATATAAGAATAACCCATAATCATGTTAATGTAAAACGACAGATTTCTATATTTATTTACCCTGTTTAACTTTCTGTAGACTTAGTTAAGTAATGAAAGTATTGCATTCATCTAAAATTTCAGTATACGTATTTCACCAAAAAGACACATAACAAGGATTCGTACGTACGTCTGTCTGTCTGTTTGTAAGCAGAACGCGGAAAATGGCTTAATGGTGTTGATTAAAATATAAGTTTGATAGAGTGATGACGTATAAAATGTATATCTTCATTTTCTATGAACTGTCGGTAGAGCTCTCTTCATGACACTGGGGTTTATATACTTGGCAAGACATAAAATATAAGAAAACTTCTTTTTCTTCAACTGATTACCATCTTCTTTGTAGGAGTTACAGCCCCAAGGACTTGCAAGCCAATGCCTTGGGCCATAGCCTGTCGAGGAGCAGCCAAACTCCGGATTATAGCATATCCAGAATGGGTGACCAGCCCAATACCTTGGGTCAGTGCCCTGTCGAGGAGAAAGCAAACTCTAGATAATTGCATATCCAGGATGAGCGAAAGCCCAGTGCCTTGAGTCAGTAGTCTGTCGAGGAGCAAGCAAACTCTGGATCATAGCATATCCAGAATGGGTGATCAGCCAATACCTTGGGTCAGTAGCCTGTCAAGGAGCAAGCAAACCCTAGATCATAGCGCATCCAGGATGGCTGATCAACCCAATGCTGTGGATCAGTGGCCTGTCGAGGAGCAAGCAAACGCTGCATAATTGCATTTCCAGTATTTATGATCAGCCCAATGCCGTGGGAAGGTGGCCTGTCGAGGAGCAAGCAAATCCTATATAATTGCATATCCAGAACTGGTGATCAGCCCAAAGCCTTGGGCCAGTGGCCTGTGGAGGAGTAAGCAAACTCTGGATAATTGCATATCCACAATGGGTGATCAACCGAATTTCGTGGGCCAGTGGTCTGTCGAAGAGCAAGCGAACTCTGGATCATAGCATATCCAGGATGGGTGATCAGCCCAATGCTGTGGGTCAGTGTCCTGTCGAGGAGCAAGCAAACTCTGGATAACTGCACATCCAGAATGGGTGATCAGCCCAATGCCTTGGGTCAGTGGGCCTGTCGAGGAGCAAGAAAACTCTAGTTAACTGCATATCCAGAATGAATGATCAGCCCAATGCCGTGGGTCAGTGGCCTGTCGAGGAGCAAGAAAACTCTAGTTAACTGCACATCCAGAATGGGTGATCAGCCCAATGCTGTGGGTCAGTGGCCTGTCGAGGAGCAAGAAAACTCTAGTTAACTGCATATCCAGAATGGATGATCAGCCCAATGCCTTGGGTCAGTGGGCCTGTCGAGGAGCAAGCAAACTCTAGATAATTGCATATCCAGAATGGGTGATCAGTCCAATGCCTTGGGTCAGTGGGCCTGTCGAGGAGCAAGCAAACTCTGGATAATTGCATATCCAGAATGGGTGATCAGTCCAATGCCTTGGGTCAGTGGGCCTGTCGAGGAGCAAGCAAACTCTGGATAATTGCATATCCAGGATGGGTGATCAGCCCAATGCTGTGGGTCAGTGTCCTGTCGAGGAGCAAGCAAACTCTGGATAACTGCACATCCAGAATGGGTGATCAGCCCAATGCCTTAGGTCAGTGGCCTGTCGAGGAGCAAGAAAACTCTAGTTAACTGCATATCCAGAATGGTGATCAGTCCAATGCCTTGGGTCAGTGGGCCTGTCGAGGAGCAAGAAAACTCTAGTTAACTGCATATCCAGAATGGTGATCAGTCCAATGCCTTGGGTCAGTGGGCCTGTCGAGGAGCAAGCAAACTCTGGATAATTGCATATCCAGAATGGATGATCAGCCCAATGCCGTGGGTCAGTCACATTTCGAGGAGCAAGCAAACTCCGGATAATAACATGTCCAGGATGGGTGATCAGCCCAATGTCCTGTATGGTGATGAAGAAGAAGGAAATGAAATGTAGTGATGAAAGGGATGATAGGACAATTCGTGGATCAAATTTTACAACCCAGCATTCGCCTAGCGACCGAGGAAAACCACGAAAAAGTCTTCGCTCAGGTTGGTCGGTCCCGAGAGTTTGAACCTGGGAACTCCCGAATGCAAACCGCACACGTTACCACGGCGCCACCTCGATTGGTATAGAAAAACTTAATTAGGTCAAAATGTATAGCTCATTGATACAAATAAGTTATGTCAATGACTGCCTCTTTGTCTGGTGGTAAGCATGCTAGCCTCTATATCAAGAGGTCGAGGGTTCGATTCCCGACTAGAGGTTAGAACTTCTGTAGTAATTTTTATTCTCTATCTTCCAAGGAATCTAGAAGTAGGAATGTGAATGCGATTTACCTAATGTTTAAGAAAAAACAAAATAAAAATCTAAACCCAGACACTTAACCATTAAAACGAGTGAACATTATTGCCGATGAGCAATTCTTCCAAAGTCAAAGCCACCAATTTGCTCTTAGATGTTAAAGATAGCATGTGCACGGGAAAGAACATTTCAAATAATTTTTTCGTGTCATTAACCAGTGTTGTGGGTGCAAAACAGTGCCCTTTACACCTGCTCAACAACACGCTTCTCACGAGGTCTTTAAAATAATCCCTGGAGGTTTCTTTTAGGACTTGGGCCCGTCTGCAAAAGCTTCGGTTGCACTGCAGCCTAAGTCTTATTGTTCTGACCCTGTAATAACTGCAAGCCCTTCATACTAGCCCTGTGTCCCTCACCAGATTACACAGACCCAATAGTGTGTTGGGGTAGTAGTCCTTAAAGGATTTCCCAAAAATTTTGTATCGCCTTGATGCTAACGCTTCACAAGTGTATAATATGTGATAGACTGTTTTAGTTTCAGACCCGCGCAATCTACAGTGTGTGGTGACCTGAAACCTTCCTACCATGTGTAGGTGCTTTCTCACCGGGATGTCCAATGGCAAAGGCTACTATTGTTTTTAACTGAGACATACTATATTTAACCAATCTGTCAGTTAAAGGTTTGCAGGGTTCTTTGATAAACAATTTCCCACGCCGAATTCTTGGAATCCTCTTCCAGGTCAAATCCCTAATGTTACAGGAGGCATTGCTACCAAACAGCTTATCGTAGTTCACAAATTCAGGTAATCAGTAGTCGCCAAGATTTACAATACATGGGGAATCCTATATACAGGCTGATTTATGAAGAACTGACACATTTCTTTCTTTAATTATTCTGTTCGAAATTTACTCAATGCCCCAATTTTAGCACCAAATTAAGCAGAATGTTCATGTTTTATTCGTTATGGTTAGTTTTATTGTCGGCAACTGTTTTTGAGACATTTTTCTAGTCGACGTGAAAATGGAATACGCATTAAATGAACGACTCTTCCTCGTAAAGCAATATTGGATTACGAATTCAATTACAGGCATTACAGCTGCTCAAAGGGCATACCAGAGAGAATTTTGTGTTCGGAATTCTCCCCAAAGAAACACAATGCTGGGACTGGCAAACGAATTGAAAACAACTGGATCTCTGGTGAGTGAAAAGGCAAAACTTGTTCATCTAGGCTTCCCACGGTTGTTGTTAACGTAAGAGCACGACTGGATCAGTCACCCAAAAAATCATTAAGACTTTTGTCGCAGGAGACAGGGTACAGCTACTCAATGTGTCACAGAGCTGTGAAAAGTGCAGGTCTAAGGCCGTATAGGATTACGGCTGCCCATCAGTTACAGGAGCCAGATTAGGATAGACGACTGAATTATTGTCGTTGGTTTCAGGGGTTCATTGTGCAAAATCCTGCCATATTGTCCATCACATGGTTCACAGATGAAGCATGGTTCCATTTTTCCGGCTTTGTTAACTCAAATAACTCACGCTATTGGGCCAGCGAAAATCCACATGTTATTCATGAAGCTCCTATGCACCCGGTTAAAATAGGAGTTTGGTGCGCAATATCCGCACAGAGAATAGCGAGACCAAGTTTTTTTTTAAAACAACGTGAATACTGCAGAGAGCCGACGGATTTTCATGGAGTTTGCTGAGCAACTAGACGATGTAGATCTGAGTCAAGAATATTTTCAGCAGGATGGCGCTACATGCCATACATCAAATTAATCAATTGCACTAATTTCAAGTTTCTTTGACGACCGGATAATTTCCAAGAACCTGTGGCCACCGAGATCTCCGGATTTGACATCGCCGGACTTCTTTCTATAGGGTTACTTAAAAGACAGGGTTTATGCCACACGTCCCCAGACTTCTCACGATCTGAAGCGCAACATTACACAGAAGATTCAAACTATTTACAAGAGAGTCCTCCAACGAGTGGCCAGTAACATGGTACGACGTGTTGAGTTGTGCCTTATGCAGGTTGGAGGACATTTTCAACAGTTGCTATAGAGGTAAATAATCTCCCAAAATTCCTCTGCATTTCAGGTATAATAAGTTGCCGTTAGCATAACTCGCTTTGAAACAATTAAAGAAATAAATGTGTCACTTCTTCATAAATCACCCTGTATAACTTTAAATCTTTCACACATATATGGATACTGGTTAAAGGAAAATACCAGTCTATTTATGAACTCCCCGAAATAGGAAAATAAATACTATAACTATTGGTGGTTTTGTCTGTCACTCATACGAATGTAACTTCATAGGCATAAGCCACACCGCTACACAAAAACATTATAACATTGTAGCCTAATCTTTATGGCAAAATGCACTAAATAGGAACCAACTGCAGCAATAGAGGTTCTGTATGGATGCGGAGAATACAAATGGCAAACTAATATCTAAAACTTAACACTCTAATCAGCAATTGAAATACAACACGGGAGCCTTTAAAGGACGGCCCCACGCCAAACCAACAATCATTTTCCCAGGAATACCTAGCATAAGCTCATGGTGCAATAGTGGCCTTCTTACATTATCCCAGGCCAGAAATCGCGGTGCACTTAGCAGTACCTTAGGTGGTCCTCCTAGCGCATTTCTCCAAAGTTTTTATTTTAAAAATCTAGAACTGTCATTGCTGGAAAGTTTAGCTGAAAATTTACAACACAAGGAGGGAAAAAGCGTTCATTTTGCTGATTCGAAAAAGAGAGCACTGAGTTATTTTCAAGTATATTTTCCTTAACCGATCGAGTTGGCTCCGCGGTAATGTGTGAGACGTATTCGGGAAGACCCGAGTTCAATTCCTGTCCACCGCCCACTCGAACCTTGAGTTTTCAGTGGTTTTTTTCTAGACGGTAGGCGAATGCTGGGGTGGTTTCTCATCTACCACTATTTCCTTTACCTGACTTACCTTTCCTTTACCTTCTCATGTTTAGGTGTGCCTCTAGGTTTCGTGGAGTGTGGCGGTGCCGGACAGATGGCACGGATGCTTGCTCCAATGAAAGACACTAGAAGGCTGCCTGATTGAACGGGTCGCCAATTGCCCTTTTTGGGTAGCTCCAGTAGTCGGACGAGTCTTCTAGCTAGGAACCGTTAGGGACTTCCTTGCATCTCTGTGGCCTATCTGCCCGCGGTCTGTAGCCAACGGTAATAGCAAATCAAGAAGCAATAACTAGAAAATAGTGACTATGAAGCAAGTATCCCGATATTTCTCCGAGATTGAGCAGTTATTGAAGATTTATTAAAAAAAATATCTCATGTGATAAATTCACATTACTTTCTGATTCTCTATTTTTATTAGTGTGTATACAAACTGTTCTTACCGAAGCTTATTTTTCTATCTACTACATTTTCATCCACATAAACCTTTGCAGAAATAGGCCTACATTATACATTTCGTTATAGATACAAAGGGAACAGCGACAGTCAAATGTTTTAGAACTGGACACTATACGCTGGCCTTAAAATTCCATACTGTTTCCATAACATCGCGAGAAACAAACAAATAAATACATAAACAAAATCTGAATCTACCATCCCGGCACCTTGGTTACTACACCAGTACATACATTCAAACTTTACATTTACAGTACATCAATTTTTTTCAGATGAAATAACTGCAAACTACACAAAGTCTACAAAGTAATAAATAAAAAAGAAAGAAAGGGAATGGAAATTATTAGATTACAGTAAAGGTGAATAGAAAATTAACTACCACTCTAAATTCTATATTTATCTACACTGGAAACCAACAAATTTAACAACTGGTAACCAGCTACTGTCTTTTCCTATTTAACTACATTCACTGGAAACCAGCGTATATGTACTGATAGCTAGCACAAAACCTTCTACTAAGCTACTAATCATTTCGATATGTTTATTTATATTTCCCTTTTTTTAAATGTCCTTAATGAAAACTATAAAGCTAAAGATGTTTATAATACTTCATTGTTTTATAATAATTATTTAATTTATAATAATTTAATATTTCCTTTAACTTATTTATATCTTTATTTATGTATTTGTTTGTTTATTTACTTACCATATAACATTCTACTTAATCTGCATATTAGTTTCATCTATTATTATCTTCTTTTTTATTTAACTTATATAACAATTTAACATTTTATCACTATAAACCAAAACTTTTATCTCTTTTAACCCAACACTATATCTTCTTTCTTCTATCACCACATATCCACTCACTTTACCCCACATCATTCCACTTCACTCACATCCTCCATTTTATTCTAATACCAACTCCACTTCCAAACCTAATAAACTCCAACTCCCCCTCCTATTAATAACACAATAGGAAATTCATGCCTCCGTGCATCTAGCCCAAACTCCATGCACTATCCCTCTCAATCCACTTTAACTGCTCCTTCAACAATGGCGAACCACTCCCCAACCAACGTCTTCTTTGCTCCTTTCTTCTTCCTCCTTTCCTCTTCTCTCCTTTCTCCCTTCTTCCTCCATCCTCCTATCGCGAGAAACAACTGAATGTTGGCAGGACTTTAGGAGATGAACAAGAATGAACAATTTGAACCATTAATGACGTATATCTCAGAAATGGCTTATGCAAAAACAAATATATATTTGAAATATATTATGTTTTAAAGAGATCTGCATTTTTAATATACATTTTTGTCTATCGCTTAACGTTTACCAGTTATACAAGATTATACAAAATTCCTTCCGAATGAAGAAGACTTTACAGACCATTCCCAGAAAATTCAAGATATTTTATATATATATATATATACAGAGCGCTCCCTCAGCGCACGACAGTCTTGTATGACACGTCTGAATGAACTCAAGGCCACGGGCTCTTCCACTTATCGGACATGTGGCAGGGGGCTTCAGTCAGCTGTTATTGCTTCATGTGTATAGACGCCAGACGCGTGTGTATTTGTGTACGATTGAATTATCGGATTATTACAACCCAGAAATGGTACTCAAATTTTCGCTTGAACAAAGACTTTTTATGTATGACACGTATGTGAAAACCGACTCATGTAGACAGGTGTGTGGGCAATTTCACGATAAATTTTCAGGTGTTCCAGTTCCGAGTAGAGAAACGGTTAGATAACTAATGAACAGTTAGAGAACGGGATCACAATTTTAATGTTGTAAGTTGTAAAAAGAAACAAAGGGTTCTAACGGAAGAAAAGCTTGATGAAATTGACGAAGCATTTGAACGTCTCCGAATAAATCTTTACGACGTGTAGCACAACAAGTCAATGTTTCAAAAACCTCAGTACATAGGTCTACGAAACTGTTGGAATTAAAACCATACAGAGTGACTATTGTCCATCAATTACAACCGCGTGATGATGAAGCCCGCGTAATGTTCTGTAAATGGATGTTACAAAATATTGCTGGCGGTACTGTTGACCCACATCTAATAATTTTTTTCAGATGAGGCATGGTTTCATTTGACTGGCCATGTTGCTTCACAAAACAATAAGTATTGGTGTGTTGAGAATCCAAATTTAATTCACGAGGTTCGTTTACATGATGAAAATAAAATGGTGTATGGTGTGCTGTAACAGTAGAAAGGATAATAGGCCCTATATTTTACAACGATACCGTAAATTCCGATAGATACCGCAGAAATATTCTCGCACCATTTTTTGCAATGTTGACAGATAATGAGAGGGAATATGGCTATTTTCAACAAGATTCTGCCATAGCTCATACTATGGAGGCTTCCTTAGAAGACATCAAGAATGTTTTTGAGGACAGAATAATCTCTAAAGGGTTATGGCCAGCTTGATCACTGGATCTTACTGTGTGACTTTTATCTGTGGGGAACTCTCAAAAATAGAGTCTATCGGAATAATCCTCACACCATAGACGATCTTAAAATCAATATAAGAACAGAAATAAGGGAAATTACGCAACAAGAACTTATGTGTGTGAATGGTAATTTCATCATAAGGTGCCAAGAATGTTTATCTGCCGAAGGACACCACCTTCAACACCGACTGTGAAAAAGGTTAGTAATGATAAAATAAAAAGTAATTATATTTGTTCAATGGGTAATCAATATATCGTAATAATCATCATAAAATCAGTAATAATATGGTATCAGTATCAATAATGAGAATAATAAACAGATACACTGAATAGAACGCGCGGAACGCGCATCGCGACTACCGGCCAGATGGCTGAGGGACTGCTCTATATATGTCTTGAATTGATATAAGATATTAAGAGCGTTAGAAACATCAACATTTTCAAAAAAGTCCCATCTAGAGGGTAGTTGGAGGTAGGGGATTTTCTTGAAAATCTTCGTGCCGTATCCTAAGAAAATACTGAACTTAAACAGCCAGTTTGGGGTTTATCTAACTTTTCGTTTTTGAGTTATGCTATTCACGGACACCAGACAGACACAATCAAGGACATGTTTCCAAACATGCTTTATTTGGATTTAGAGGGCCTCAAAACGCGTATTTCCGGTGAAATCTCGATATCGAATTTTTGGGTGAAATGCAATACCTTCCCTGCGTACCAAGTATGTGGTAGAGAAAGCAAAAATAATTTGAATATTTATAATTTACATTTCTTTTACTGATACTTCTGTATACATAGTATAAATCATTTACAAGTATCAGCAGAGATCATTTACTATATATTAAGTTTAAAAAAGAACTAAGTTTTAGATATATTGAGTAAACGACACACAAAGGCAGAAATGACAAAAAAATGACAAAACGTAATAAGTAGGAAAGGATTTTAAGGTGCAAGCTATGGTCAATAAAGGAGGGAAAAGGTGCTGATGAAATTAATTTATTTAGATTTCAATGAACTACATTAACTTTCTTTGTCCCATTTACTGGGTTCTAAAATTCATAGACTTGTTATACTGGATTACACACAGGCAGTTCAATGTTTTTGACACTAAGCCGCTGGCACTTTGAGCTCGATAGCTCCTTATATACAGAGAAACTCCGCTCATCTACAGAAACCAATGGAGCATATCTTGTCAGCACCCGTAAAGGAAGTTCCGTCAAAGTTGCAAACGTTTCCACATTTGGAGTGTTCTTCAAATTTAATTGGACTTAGCAAATCCATCAAGGTTGTCTCTAACACTCATCAACTTCTTCCACTGTTCCTCCTTCTCCATATCTTCTTTTTCCAAACTCTGAATCACATCAGGTAAATACTTGTAGCCATATACTGCAAAAACTTCCAACCCTAGATCTTTGTTGTTGACTAATTGTTGGTCCTGCTTGATGGCTGCTGCGTCCATTCAGTCTAGGGCGCATATCATGTGTTTGATTTTATCAAAGTTTTCGCATAAGAAAACTGCGCATCTTATTCAAGTACCCATCTTGTGATGACAGGAAACTGTGGAAGGTGGAACCCAGTCTTTTCTTGATACAAAACTTGACGACTGTCACATGGTTGAGGTTGGAGTACATGCCCTTCAATTTTTGGAAAGCTGAAAGCATGTAGCGTGCTTGATCAGTCACCACTACCTGACTTTTTCGTATTGTAAGCCCCCTGGCCACAGGTTCATATATGAGTCGTTGAATGATTACATTATCGTGCAAAAATTAAACTGAGTTTTGTTTATGGACGCCCTTTAACTGCTGTGGTCCTTAGCTTCCCATTCTATATTGGGCATGAAAGACCGGTAATTTTGCTCAGGGGCCTCTTTATTAGGCTTGAGGTTCTTTTACGTGCCGCAAAACTACGACACCGACTTTACTTCCCTTCCGAAGGAAGACATGCTAAGGATTTTACGCCCGAAAAAAATCTATCACCCTCCGCCGGGTTTGAACCCCGGACCTCGGCAACTAGAGGCTAGCATGGTAATCACTACACCATGAAAGATGACATTTTCGTGCAGGTATTTGTCTTCTTGAGTTGGTACATTTTAAAAAGCATAGGTTTTACCCACTCACCACATAATGGAAAAACCATCACATTCAAAGTATATATTTGCAGCTCATCAGTAGTTTCATTTAAAATGAATCCCACTTCATATTTGTCGAACGTCTCTTATTTTCTATAAGACCTTCTCACAATTTGCCTGTATGTAACTTTCCCTTAGAGTGCTCTCATCCGTATTGATCTTCGCGTATACTTCTCAAGAAATGATTTGAATGCAGGATTGTTTACCTTGTGGGTTGGAATTCCTGACTGGATTAATGTCACGGCAAGATCCGCAATAAATTCATTCAATGACCGCTGCTTTTCAGATCCTGAAGCGAAAGCGTGTATCAGAGTAGTTTGCTTACGTTTCGACTTTCGAAGTTCAATGTTCTTTAAATGTTTGTTGTTCTGGATGTGCTGGTTTATTCGGTTTCTTTGATCTTGTCATCGATTGCAATATTTACTTCGCAGACGGCACCTCGCAGAATGATGCCATAGTTTCGATAAACTGAGTCTTGAATGCTTCTGAAAAAGCACACAACTTCTTCTTCTTCTTCTTAATCTTCGGCATGATTTTGTTGTCAAAAATCCGTTCTGGTGAAACACTAACACGGCCAACAAAACAGTACACAGTCGATAGATAGAAACCGTTAAATGCATGCCATTACTAACTAAATTTAGGTTTCAACTGTTGCAGTATCATTGTTTAAATTTTATTTGAGTTTGCAGCTGCAAGTTGACCATTATTACTGATGTAGACTATTGTTGCTGAGTTGACCATTGTTGCTGGATTATGAATAATTATTAATTACTGGTGCTTTACATAAATTATTTTTTAATATTTATTGACCATTGTTGAGTTCTGATTAAACAAAATCTTAAAATACTGTTCAAGAAGAGAAACAAGTATTTGTCTAATCCATTAAAAACGCAGATAAGAATGGGAGAAAGGTGCTGAAGCATGGACTAGAAGGGAAAAGGTGCAATATGTAGTAATTTCACAAAAAGGTGCAACTAACTGTGTTTATTCTGCTTCATTTCATGTCCCCAAATGTATTTGACCTGTCTGTATGAAAACAGTCATATTTTTACAAAGGTGCTGCACCTTAAAAATCCTTTCTTTAGTAATAACTCTACTGTTGAAGGAAGCTAGTATGTCATAAAAAACATGTATACTCACAAAAAGCTTAGAAATATGTTAGAGTGAAATTTCAATGGTTAAAGACTTTAAAAAGTTATTAACTTCACTAAAAGTTGGCCAATTCAATATGCACTTGAGTCACTCCTGGACAATTTCAAGAAAACGAGACTGACTCTTCCTTTTGTTACAAGGTATTTGCCTAGAGATATTTTTCCTAACATCACACTTTTGATACAACAAAATATATTTTCTGTCTAGCCACTTGTAGAGTCCTGCACTTGTTGGCTTCATAGCGTTGACTACATTACTATCTCTACGTACCAACGAAACCTTCCCAGGGTATAATTTACTTTCATATTGGACAAAGGCTTACTTCAGCCTTTGTAGGCCAGTAGTAGTAGTAGTAGGTCGTCACCTACTTCAGCCGCCATATCTGGAAAAAATATCAAGACATGTATATCCATGCATCAAGAATCAAACTCAGTAAATTATAATTTGCCTGATCAATGTTTACAAATTAAAAGTTACAATAGAAATTTACCAGTGATTGCAAAACTAGATGAATCCTTGTTTTCTTCTCTGTCAACATTTATTCCACTTTCCCCTGGCCGAAGGTCTCCATAGCCCTTCGTGAAGCTATGACAGTATTTCTCAGCTAAACAACTGAAACCACTCAGTCTTACTTGAAGCGGTTTCAAATTGTTCCCTTGCAACATTTTACGGCACAAAGAATGTTCACCAAGTGGGTCATAGAAAGCAGGACCCTTAATTAGAGTTTCAGTGCCGCGGTGTGCTATAGTGTGAAGCTGTACACATGGACAACATTCTTCTAGAGTAGCTATAAGATCTAGTAAACTCGATACATTTGTTCCCTCTTCCACACCTTTATCATTAGTTCTTTTTATTGTGGCACAAATACTACCGGATGCATCTTTCACATATCCTGGTGTAGAGTAGTTCCATGTAAAGTTCTCTACTGATGGCAAGAACTGTATAGAATATTGTGAAATGATGTGAAATCTATTATTTTATTGTATCAAAAGTATGATATTAAGAAAATATCTCTAGGCCAAACTTTGTAACAAAAGGAAGAGTCAGTTTCGTTTTCTTGAAACTGATCAGGAGCGACTCAAGTGTTAATGTATTGACTAATTTTTACAGAAGTTAATAACTATTTAAAGTGATCGACCAAATAAGCTTTTAATCTTTTTTCTTTCTGATAACTTCTTGCGTTAATTTTTAGACATTTCCTTTCATTAGTTTCTCTTTTGTTTTTGTTCTCTTGCATTCATTTCAGATACAGATTTCACTTGCCGCTTTTCTTTTTTCTTGAAATATTTGAACCGCCCCCTTAAGCTCAATTCTTCCAAGTTTTGTGACTCCTTCATATTCTCTCTATGCATCCTATCATATTGTTTCTTCTTTAGTTTAGCATCGCTCTTAGATAATTTCCCTAATTAACAAAGAAACTCAAAAAAGAAAGGAAGAGGAATGAATACAATGAAGAAGGAATCTAACTTTGGCTTTATGACAGCTGTATTTTATTTTTCACGAGGAAAGAACACATAATTCATTCGTCATTATCTAATTCATCTAATCATTCTCTAATGTAGAGGTGATGAAGCATTCAAGTTAAATTGCTTCCTACAGGTGAATTAATGGTGTATAATTCAAGTTTTAATAGTAATGATAAATTAAAGGTTTTCAATGAGGGTAATGATTGCTAAAAAACAAATTTTATCAAAATATTCCTGCAATGATGTTTTTCCCAGGAATAAACAAACCTTTCTCTTCCAAACTGTTCTCTATCAAGATGGTTTCCACTAATTACAAAAACATGCTTGCACTTAAAGGTTCTGCTCCCAGCTGAAAGTTTTCCGAATTAACAGTCCACGTGAGGGAATGATGTCACATTCTGGGATGAACTTGATGGCATTATAGGATACTGATTTTCATTTTAAAAGTTAGAAATGCTAATTCTGATAACAACTTAATATCTTCTTAGGTCCTGTAATTTAATGCCTCACATTTCTTGTTTCAGAAACTTGCCTTGAAGTAATTTTCCTTGAAAAGTAGTTTTAGGAACATGGGGAGGGAATGACTTTTACACTATAAACCGTTTTTCTGCCCTAATATGAACATCTCTCATGGCAAAAATTTGTGTAAATACCATTCTTACACCAAATAACAAAATAAAAAATTAAGGAATTTTATTTTCGATAAATATCAAGAGTTAAATGCCTGGGAATTGAAAATTGCTCAATCTCAGAGAAATGCCCATATCTTTTCTTTATTGTAACATACCAGATATTTTTCCAGTTTTAACGGTGCTGCGTGAATTCACCCCCTCCCCCAAAAGGAAAGACAGAAGAGATACCAAAATTTCCACCGCATTTTGCACTGCTTTGTTGAGGGAGTGGTTTACGAACCTTCTACTAGCCACCTCGATAGAACTTTGCGCACCTATCACAGCTGTAAGCCATCCTTCAGGCTATTAAACATACATTATGATCCGAATTAGATTACACTTGGATGTGCGACATGCACAACAATGAATATAGCGCGTTTGTTAACTTCTGTTTCTTTCTATGCATCACTACCATTTTAAGATTTTAAATATACAGTTCTTAAAGGTTGGACTAATCATGTGTGTTAACCCTGCACATTATACTTAGAAGGGCTTCTATATACAGTATACAGCTATGACTGTACCTCCATATAAACTGCATGGAAATAATAGTTCTATTAACTAGCTCGGTTGGACAGCTACTTACTGGATTGCCTCACGAGCTTTGGGGACAGGGCTCAAATTATAGGTTACTATGTCTCAAGGGTAGCTAAGGAGGGTGTCCCGCCTGCCCGCCTGCCGGATTGATTGTTACTGCCACGAAATCAGACAAAATGGGAAAAAGAGAACTGAAACAATGGTTTATAGAGGCCGTATTTCCTTTCTGTGTAGAAAAGTGCGCCCTACTCTTCGATTCCTGGACTTCATATAATGATATGATTTGTCTTAAGAATATTCCTCCATGGAGGACCATTAAATTGCTGTACTTTCCACCCGATACTAGGAATCCTTTATATAGTCCTTTATACATGTTCAAGCTTCATCCCCAAGGTTTTGGAACACGATAAAGCATCTCTGGTTTGCAACCATTACATGACGGACCGACCTCCCGAATTCTCAACGCCTGTGAAATATTATATCTATGGAAAGAAAAGAAACAACACGGCGTGTCTTATACGTCGTGCATGGTGCATAAATAATTTGTGTCACCATCATTCAATAAGAACAACCACTTTTGCTTTTCTTTTATCGTTGAATGAAAGAGTATTGTAATAGCGCGACAGAGTCAATGTCACGCCATCTCACATTGCAGTTCATTCAAACTCTGCGCACTACATTGAAACATCCATCTGAAGCATAGAGTCGATCTGGATGGTACACTGAGTTGCCGTTGGAGGATTCCAGCTTCGTTTTCTGCAGCTTGCAGTCAAAAACAGACTGATATTATGGGTATGGCCTCCTTACCTAATACACACTTCTGTGGCAAGAATTTCAGGGTGGATTTCGGCATTAGGGATCTGATACTTCTCTTGTCAGTAGAATTTTTGTTGCTTCAATCACGCTTACCTCCGCAAACAGACGCGTATTATCTGCGTATATGTCGGTTTGTCCGGTACAGATAGTTTTGTGCCAGCTCCAAGATAGTTTACAGTCATTACTTAATCACAGTCCTACAATAGGCATGAATGTCTGGAATACCAATATTCACTAAATGAATATCTTAAATGACAGGATTGGGACACGCAGAAGAAGGTCCAATCGAATCTGGAATACTGTTACGTCACATGGGCGAAGTGATCGTGAGCGGAGATTCATGGACGGCCGTGGCCACCATCAACATTGAGGCAGTCGTAACTGTACTACAGAGTGTAATTCTACTGCTAGTTCAACTTCGAGGCATGCTCAGCAGTGCGGGAGCTAGCAGTACTGTGAAAGATACGATTACAAGGTAAGTGACGCCGCTGTAGTGATGTGGTAACAGGTATTTGAACCCTGTAGTGTTTCTGTGCAAGTATGGACTATAATAAGCTCTCAGCACAAAAGGCTAGAACAGAGTTTGCCAAACTATGGCCTGGGGGCCGAACCCGACCAGCGAGCTGCTTTTGTATGGCTCAACTACAAACTTCAAATAATATAAATAAAAATAAACTGCATTAGATTGATTTCCTCAACAACTTTGAACGATTAAATAAAATTAATCGCTCAGATATTTAATTGATATACAGTGTAGGTAGGTCATGTCGGACCTATATGTTGAAAGACAAATACATGGAAGTCAGTTTGGTTGATTTTTACAACTGTCTGCCAAGTGACACATTTCCTCGCTTGAAAACTTTTCATGAAGGCCTAATATCGTGTTGGCATTAACGTATTATCTGTAAGATATTTTAAAAATGACATATTTTAAATAAAAATATAGGCCTGCTATAACTGATCAACATTTATAGCAAATTTTGATGATAGCACAATTATGCTATCATGTCTGCAATTATAACACAAAAATCAATATCACTCCTCTCGTCGAATATGAGTTTCCATTAACATAAATATATCTCATGTAACCGGTCATGAGACTATGAATGAAACACTAATCATTTGTTAATTACGTATTTAATTATCTCTGTTATTCATATGTGGGTGTCGATTTCAGTTCAATAAAACACTTTGAAAATCTGATCTTTGCGCCTCATGTCTGCAAGTTTATTTGTCCTACCTTAAAGTGGCCCGCGATCATTCTCCGATGGTTAAAGTGGCCCACGTTATGAAAAATTTCGCAACCCTGGGCTAGAGGTGGTATGAAAGCTATATATTCACTTGCAAAACTCCGGTGTTTCTGTACAAACTTATAATCTACTCACGATAACATTATATAGCAATACAGGGTTAGTCGTTCATGCTGTAAAAACTCTTGTAATATACATGCAAATGTGCCCTTAAAATATAAAGCTAATCTGACAATGCCTTCTGAAATAAACAAAATTATTAACTCCTTCAAAACAAAAAAATTCTTCTGGTTATGATGAAATAACAATAAAAATCTTAAAATCCTCTCAAATTTCCACTCCCCTTAGTTATTTGTGCAACGAGTCATTAACGACAGGAATTTTCCCTGACATAATCAAATTTTCCATTGTTAAACCACTAAAAAAAAGTCGAACGCAATAATGTTTCAAATTACTGACCAATATGTCTCTTCCCAATTTTTTCAAAAGTTCTTGAAAACATGATGTTTAATAGACTGTATAGATACCTTGAATATAACAACATACTTGTCAGAGATCAGTTCGGTTTCAGAAAAGGAATGTCGACCAATAATGCAACTTATAAACTTACTCATGAAGTGTTAACTGCATTAAACAAAACAAGGGCATGAAGGTGGGATTTTCTGTGACTTAGCAAAGGCATTTGACTGTGTTAATCATAATATTCTGATAGCAAAATTAAAATTCTATGGATGGACAAAAAAATGAAACTCTAAGTTGGTTCGTATCATGTCTAAATGAAAGAAAACAAAGTGTTGAAATAATCAATAATATTGAATTTGGAAAACGTACATCAAATCGGAAAACAGTAACACATGGAGTGTCCCTATGTTCAGTCCTAGGACCTTTACTATTTTTATCTATATAAATTATCTATCATTTTATATAAAGTATATTGCAAGTATCATTCTGTTTGTGATGACACGCGTGTCCTGGTGAATGAGTGTGTAATTAAATTGAATTATGTTTTGAACTGTATGTCACACTGGTTTAAAGATAACAAATTATCTGTAAATCTAGACAAAACAAAATGTGTTAAATGTATAACCCATCGATCATTACTCACCCCAATAGAAATTGGGATTAATGACATGTTATTAGAACAAATAGACAACATTAAATTTCTGGGTCTCCAAGTAGACAGATATTTAGATTGGAAAGTTCACATTATGTATATCTTACCTAAACTCAGTTCTGCCTGTTATGCTATCCGAGCACTGGTAAATGTCAGTTCTATAGATACACTTAAATTAGTATATTATGCATATTTTAGCTCTGTCATGGAATATGGAATATTATTTTGGGGAAACTCAGTAGAAAGTGAACGAATGTTCCTCGTGCAAAAGAAAGTTGTAAGAATCATTTCCAGCACTCATAGCAGACACTCTTGCAAACATCTTTTTAGAAGACTGAAGATATTAACCCTACCTTGCATGTACATATTTTCAGTCTTAGAATTCTTTGTATGAAATTGTACCACATTTATAACAAACACGGAAATTCATGAGATAAACACTAGACAAAGGTTAACATTCATCATTCCAATGCAAAGCATTCTTGCTTCCAGAAAGGTGTATATTATGAGACCATAAAAATATTTAATGCTCTCCCTAATGATCTTAAGGGAAAATTTGACAATTTCAATGTCTTTGAAACTGCTGTTAAGGAGTACCTATGTTCAAAAGCATATTATTCTATACAATATTATCTGAATGACAAATTATCCTGATGATAATATATATACCGCACACTATATATATACATATATATATATATATATCTGTAAGTAGTATTAGTAAATATTAATGACAATTGCCAATTACATTTGTTTCCTGCTCTAGAATTAATGAAGTTATTTAAATTATGTGTAATTAAGCAGTGACAGTAAATGCTATACATTACAAATCAAATAGAACAAAATGATGAGACGAACAAAAGGAACAAGCCTAGTGAACGTTAAAATACCTGTTCTTGTCTATAAATATAATGCTGGCCTTATAACGGTAGGGAGGTACTCGACTTTGCACAAAATTACACCTGCTTTGTTTCATTTTGTATATAATGCGTCTTTATTTTATTTTAAATGTTCTGTATTCTATGTAATACTTATGTATATATGTAACTATATTGTACATTTCCTTGACACGCATATAGTATGTCTTTATTTTATTTTAAATGTTTTATATTCTGTGTAATATTTATATGCAATTTTTGAACATTTCCTTGACATGTTCTATGTTCACAAGCCTTTATGACTGCTAATGAACTCACAGAATGAAATCCAATCTAATCTATACAAAGTATGCACTAAATCTTCTAAAGACTGTGTAACCATGCAAACTATTGCACCTAGCTCCACATCCAAAATAAAAGACAAAGCATAGTTTACCACTATTGAATGACTGAAGCTTTCCACGATAAATCTTCGCCTTTTGTCAAAGAGTCTTGGCAAAGCGGTCTTTCGGTATCTTGAAAAACTCCTTTCAACGTCGTATGATTACATTGGTGCTTACTTAAAAGTTGATAATTGTTCCACAGAAAGAGACAAGTCTTCAGGTATACCTAAATGTTTTCCTTTGCGCTTAAGTCATGAAGAGTTGTTTATAGCAGAATTTCTTAAAATAACGTTGTTTATTTTGTCTTTTATTTTCTGCCCTACATCACCCGGGATGGACACTAGCCCAGAAATGGTACTATCAAACATAGTTAGTGACTGGTTCAAGGGAAGACCTGTTTTTTTTCAATGTTGTAATGGCAATTTACAAACATGTGCCAATATACAGGACATACTTTTTCGTTTCTTCATCTGAGAGAACATTCTTTGTTACTTAAATTGAAAGAGCACTGTCTGTTCTATTGAATTAATAACACCATAACGTAAAACTCTTAAATGCAAAATATTTTTTTATAAAGGAGCAAGGGCGTAGTGAGGATTTTCATCACGGGGGACAACGAATAAGATAACGTTCTTTTTATTAAAAATAGTTTTATTTGAACATTTGTTTAGCATAATAAAATGCAGCCGTTATTCAACACCCCAACGGGTTAAAACAGGTTCAGAATGTAGCGGAGCTTAGGTGCCATATTTTTGAACAGCTGAACCCTAGATGCAGACTTAAGAATTACGTTTTTCTCATTGGAGATTAACTTATCTACTTTATGAAATCACAATTTAATTGTTTTTGCAATACGATTGGGGGCACGAATAAGACAAGTTAAATGAACGATACTAGGAAAACTTTCTCTTAGTGTTTTTCCTGGTTTGATCATATAGCGTGTTGCATCGTTTACAAATAAAAGTACACTGTCGTCTTTTATATCACAAGGCCAAATTAATCACATAGAGTCAGTCGTAGGTTGTGCCACAGATGCCCTATTAGTAAATTCAGCAATTTAAGAGATACCGCACACCTACCTCTTGATGATTCAGAGCTCCCACTATTACGTTTGCAATGAAACGCCATTCTACTTCAGTTGTTTCATCGAATGAGATCCACAGAAACAGATTTGCTAACATAATTGGCAAATTTTACATTAAATTATTGTAACAACGAGGGACGTATGTTTTACGCGAGTACTTTGGTCAGAGATGTTATTTAGTGTACTTTTCGAAAACAAACAAAAAAGGCAAAATATTTTTCTTAAAAGAGCAAGGGCGTAGTGAGGATTTTCTTTACGGGGGGCAACGAATAAGATAACGTTCTTTTTATTAAAAATAGTTTTATTTGAACATTTGAAAACGCTACAAGTAATTCGTTCCAGTGCTATTCGAACCTATCTAAATCTTATTTCAGTACTAGGCTACGAGAGTTCTGGATAAATCTTGACATTTCCTTTTCAAATTTATTTTTAGTTTCCAGAGCCCTCTTTTTATGCACACTCATCATACAAAGACCGGCAAACCAATTTTCTGTCATTGTTGACCGTATTCAAGTTTTTACCCTGCTAGGATCTAGGATGGGTGCACGTTGTGCAAGGTTGTGCATAATTGCGTTTCTTTAACTATTGCAGCTAGTTCTATCTCCTTCAGTTCAGCATTTGGCACATGTTCTCCCCCCTCCGTTTCCATTGGTTGTACCAAACTTCACCTTCACCGAGGTAATTACTCAAATTGTAGCAACTACCAAAACGTTTAGTTTGTTTATCCTCATACGTCACATCAGACATTACAGAAGGGTTCAACGTAAGCAATGAGAATGTGGGCAAGCTCTCCTCAGAAAAACGCTGTTTCGGAGACATTATTAATGAATCGATGTATGGAATAATTAGTGATCTGATGCAAAACTCGTGCTGGTGGATTCGCACGATGTTTCTGATTTATTTATGATCGCGGCATATTGAAATCTATTCCAAGATGTGCAACATCCCGCGGGTTCTAAACACAGGATCCCCGCTATCAGCGCTACGCTTCACTTCTCTGGTGTAACTTTCGTACGTATTAACTAAATGTTAACATTCCTTATCAAGACTCACACCTTGAAGTTAAATGTGCATTTCACAACTGACTGCGTACTGATAAATTGTTACTCGTCTGCAACAGTCATAAACATTTAACATTTACCCACATAATTTAACCTTGAGTTCCGTAGGTACTAAATGGAGGTACATGTGAAATAACCAAATACCTTTATTTGTTGTTTATTCACTTACATCCATACCATACAACGCCCCAAACCTAATAACATACTAACTTTTCCTCCAGTTTCCACTAACAAATTTTAACGTTTCACATTAATTTAAATGGTTCATAAATTCATATCAAATGGCAATCTTAAAATATTTATCTAAATTACGAGAACTCTGCTCGTCACCAAGTAACTAAAACGTTACGTTACAAGTTACCAACTCACAATTTTAAACCTTACCATGGAATAATCCTCTTACACATTAATACCTGAACAAAAAATTTAAGTCATGAATCATTCAACAAGCTTAAGGGGAAATTGATTACATCAAAAACTTTGCTTTATGTCATTAACATGCATTATAGCAATTAATTAATTAATTAACATTGATAGCGCAAAAGCTCCATAATACTAAAATACGATAATTAGCCATTTCAGAGAGGAGACTTCATCATACTCTAATACTTCGTTTACTATTTTCCCCCACAACCTATGACCTATTTTAACTACAATTTTAACATTAGTGCTAATTCAGCCTTTTCCATATTAAAACCTCATAAAATCTTAAACCAATTTGAAATACAATTATAAGATTTCACTACTGAAGTGCTCGACTTTAAGCTGGTTCGCACTATTCAATTACGATATTTATCCATTTTATCACGGCTAGGGAGCGCCCTTCATTCACCAGTATTGCCTGCGTAACTCCTCATGGAGGCCTACTCGGTTGCCTCTGAAATTCCCTGCGTAGAGTAGATGGTCGTGGTCTTCATGCAGAAACCGGTAGCTAATTCTCACGATGCAATAGTGAGCAATAAATCTTCCCTTCGCTATGATGCACTTCTAGGTCGAATTCTGGAATCTTCTCCTTCAGGATACCATGCAGAGTTCTCCCAACAAAGCCAATTCTTAAGTTCCTATTACGCCATGGTCAAACTGAGCACCTGGATATCACTTAATGTTCGTGCATTAATTACTAGGTTGTCCGTGACTATTTTCTTGTAATGATGTCCCTTTACTGTGACCATTCACTTGCAGCTAAGCACTATATAACTTGCTGCATCACATTCACGATTTTCTTCCTATTTCGGTGCTCCGTCGCATTACTCTATCACATATTTGCCATACTTAAATTCTGAAAAATTATTATGCATCTCAGGGCAACTACACTGCCGTTTGTGAAAATTTCAACACCAAGAAAGAATATGTCGAAAAACTCCAAACTTGGTGGAAGCGTAGATGAGTGCAAGTAATAAGTTATTAGGTTTGCAGAGAGATGGGGTACACGTAAGCCGAGCAGAGCCCTCACGTGTCGGTCAGTGTTGCGCCCAGTATAGTCATTGCACAGCTGTCAAACAAGGTGGAAGCAATAAAGTTAGTGCCAGTATGCTTTGTCGACCTCAGGTAACTGTGCTTGAAATGGAGCCCTTTGTGCACGTCGTATATATTTTGAGGGGAACTGCTTCCTCTAAGTGGAAAGATTAGTGGCAAACAGCCCCAACTGGTTTTGTCTATCAAGAGAAAACCAGCTCTGTTCCCGGAAAAATTCACACTAGGAATTTTCAGAGATTTTGGTACAACTCTTTCTGTTAATTATGCAGTGGCCATGACATGAAAAAATTTTTGCCTTATTGTTGCTGCAAAACAAGGCGTATGGTATTTTACCGGATTTTAATAAGAACATGTCCCGGGTTCGATTCCTGGTGAGGACTGCATCACCTCACAACCCGTCACTGGGTTGCTTTAATTAGATTGTTTTGCAACTCATCGACTCATATGAAAATACTACAGATACATAACTTTCGTGCTAAAAAACGGTCTCTAATACCCATTTTAGATATCTATTGTTACGTAAGAAATCCAGTACTGCACATGGATAAAACCACGTTTCAAATAACCTCGCTCGCGGTATGTTCTTTAACTAGCGTCAACTCACACACTCGCACTGATTGCAACGCTTAAATAGGGAACAGAAGGTACAATCCAACTTCGAACATTCTATAAACTTCGAATCTTACCACAGACCATCCAACCGCCAGTTCTCGCTTGTTCAGGGAGCGCTCCCATCACTGACCAGCAGGATAGCATCTTTCCGCCACGATTCAAACATGCTTTCCTGTCTCACAGTATTATTATAGCCTATTGACCTATAATTTTTGTTCAAAAGGTCACATGAAAACTGTGTAACTCTGCTTCCCATACACTCGAGTAATAGACTTTGGACACTTTCATTTCTGTCACACTTTTTCGCAATCATTTCCTCCTGCCTTGCAGTATTAATATCAACATGTTAACCACAAGGCGTGGTTAACATGTTTTTCACTTCCATATTTTTCTCTCATGCCGTGCAGTATAAAACAGTACCATCCGTACTCATAAGATCACTAGAAAATTCACTTTATTTAGCCTGTTCGTATTATTTGGTTTCACTTTTGACATTTTAACTGTCTATAGCCGTTACACCTCATCATTATTCAAAAAGCAACTGGTTGTGTTATCAAGACACTTCCTTATTGCTTAATCTATTCCAGTACAGCGAGGTTTCCTTTCTCTCGAGTCAAAGGCAAGCCGGTATCACATGCCTCTTATGCAGCATTGCATCACACTCATCACGTGCTTGTAAATCACCAAATTACTTGCCTGAGTGACACTTGTTAGGACGAATGGTAACCTATGTTTATTATTTGCTTCAGTCAGGAGTAAAAAATAATTACTAACCAATTCACCAAAATAACTCGTTTTTAAACATATTTTTCCCATTTGAATATTTAAATGTGCCAAATAACATTTACTAAAATATGATTCAGTTACTTAAAAGAGCATAAATGTGCAATTATATGCCCAATAAAATCCACTCTGGGCACTAGAACATTCATAATTCGTGAACATAATTTATCAGCATATTAATAACATACTTTGAAAAATGCAAATGCATGGACTTCCTAATCCTGATAATAACACAACATATATAGGATATTTACGCTGTGGATTCTATGTGAGCTAATGCTAACAGACACTGAAAATAAACCAAAGCCAAATATATAGACAAATGTTTGAACCTTTCGCAACAGAAACTTTTATCTGCGGCAAAAAGACAGGCTTCGGCAATGGGTTGTAATCTGCTGCGTGCGGCAACAGCAATCACTCACCTCCAATCGTCTCCCTGTACGCAAACAAAGCAATACATTGTTACGGAGTAATATTACAACTTTCAGTTTGAATGCTTTCAAATACGCGTTCCATTTATAAACCACAAGGCGCATCATCGGTAGTGCAACGGGAAAATGTAAAACGTTGCTTTGCAAACATGTTAATATGATGTCATTCGTGACTAGCATTGATGATTATGGACTTCTAAATCGTTTGAAAATTCTGTAGCTTCATCATAATTTAAAAAAACAATGCACACTCTGCAAACGGTTTGAAGTTCCGATGACTCAGAGATTGGGAATAAAGGTCAGAGCTGTATTAATTTTAAATATCGGTCGGAGTACCGACTAAAGTTGATACTTTGGCAACAACTCTTTTGCGGCACTATTCTGCGAACAGTATTAAGATGATTTTCTTTCTAAATCAGAGCAGATGAATATCAAGAATTACATCTGATTGTAGGAGAAATATGTAGAGTTTATCAAATACTCAACAAGAGAACGAAAAAATTTCTCTCTCAATTGCACATAATGACAATGTGTCAAGCACAACATTGATCAACGAGAATATCTAGCTACTTTCACGCTGGACAGTATTGATCATAAATGTCCACTTCTTCTTCTTCATGAAATGTTCAGAGAGATGACGATGTTTATATCACTCTTGAGAAAGTTGTAATTATAAACTAACAATTTACCTTAAAACAGCAGTTTTGGAAATGTTACCAAGTGTTCATTTTGCCAGCTACATAGTTCTTCATACGAATTCAACATTTGGCCAAGAACTCTTCAAAAATCGTCCAGTCCAACTTAATGATATTGCTTTCATTATAAAACTACTGATGTTTACAATTAAACTGAGAGA
Source organism: Deroplatys truncata (assembly GCA_030765065.1). Taxonomy (NCBI): domain Eukaryota; kingdom Metazoa; phylum Arthropoda; class Insecta; order Mantodea; family Mantidae; genus Deroplatys; species Deroplatys truncata. The sequence goes on along the minus strand of CM060987.1, from coordinate 31,854,105 downwards.
CAACCTCAGGTATATTAATCAGTAGCAGAAAAACATGTAAGGTTTCAGCTAAAACTTGAACCTAAATGTTCTTAGACACGTTTTTGACACCAAATCACTGTATTTTGCTGTTTATGACTTTGAAGAACTGACATTCGCAAAACTTGCCCTCTCTTCAGTTAGTATTTCTTCAGCTACTTATGATAGTATTTTAAAATATTTTCAGTCATTTGCATTCGTATTTCAACTCCATGGTGCCATATTAACTTATTGAAATGTAATTTTTCCAGCAACCTGACATTTTACATGCCTCCCGAGATGCTTCCAACTTCCTACATTGCAATAATGTTCTTTATATTCCAAATCTAATCGTTTATTGTATGGCGTTATAGTATAATATGTGCTGCCATTTGGATCCTGAAAATCTTGTGCAAGAGAAACCATACCCCTGTGAGCAACATACTTTTAATGACAAATTGACTATTTTAGGCCATTTAGGCAAGCAGCTGGGTAACTGGTTGCGAAAGCAGATCTTTTCTCTTCCACTAAAAACGTATTTTACTAACCACAATAGTTAAATTACAAAACGTACTAAATGGAGATGTTACTCCAACTCTTGTAAAATTTTCGCAATAAAAATTGTATTATGCTTAATATTAAATATCAAAGGTAATAAAGGATATTTAAATGACAGTTTTTTCGTCATAGCACATCCTTTGTTATATTGGTTTTCTATACATATAGTCGAACTATTAGTCGTGCCGATAAGACAAATCCTGGAAGTTTCCATTTACATTTAAGCACTCCGTCTGTAGAACAATGGGGAATTTGTTCTGATGTATCGAGCATTTTTAAGCATTGCTAAGTGTGAAATTATTTAGTTTTAATTTCGTAATAAAATGTATATTTCTTTTTTCTTTCCAGAGAGCTCGACGTCCATGAAAACAGAGCATTGAATGTGGCCTCTAAAGCAGTTTTATTCAAAAATATGCTACCAACGAAAGGTCGCCGTCGTCGAAAGAGGTCACTGGGTAATACTGTGGGACTGTTTGAATTGACGAGCGAGCCACGCGATTTTCCTACCAGTGTCCCTAATAAGACCTTGACAATCCTTACTACACTTGAGGACAGGATAAAAATGAACGTCGACATAATTGGAAATTTAACAGAAGGAAGAAGCATCTCCGATATTCACATGTTTAATTCGGTACTGAGAACGCTTAATACAGTCACCGAAGATCTAGATAGTTTCCTAAAGGATACACTGGAAGGAATGATAGCTTTAGCCAATGGCAGACTAAGCCCAAATTTGGTGACGCCGTCAGAGTTGGTTAGCATCCTCCGTACAGCAAAGGACCAATTCTCCGGCAGTGTTCGGCCACTCACTGAATTAAGAGAGGATGACGTATACGCCTACTATATATACGCATCGGTTCACGCAATAGCCAATGCTACTTCTATTACTATATATGTTAAACTTCCATTTAAAGCAGATGGACGTGTTTTCGATCTTTATGAGCCTCACCCCTTCCCTGCATATCATCCAATGGCTAGAGTATACTTAGAGGTGTCTAGGCCCTCAGAATTGATTCTCATTTCCAAACTGAAAGACAAAGCAGCAGAGATACATTCGGGACGTATCCTTGAAGACTGCAGAAGACGCGGAGATACTTTTCTTTGCCCAGCGGATATCACCTTGGGCGACACTGGTTTCAGTTGCACCCTGGCGCTCATACTAGGACAAGAGGACACAGCTGCAAAACTGTGTGAGCGGAAAGTGGTAGAAACAAACTTCGAACCTCGGTGGGTACGTGCACCCAATGGATGGTACTATAGTGTTTCAGAATCCACAAAAATACTTCGTATTAGCGAACATTTAAAGGTACCCATTGTTCGCTACTTGGAAGGAACAGGGTATGTAGTATTGAATAAACAAATTATACGTAGTCTCCTCATATACGAAATGGCGTTGCCTTGTGATTAAATAATAATCTGGGCCACTTTTAGTCTCTTGGCAGTTCCCATTTTGCATGTGCTTTAGCAACAACATGGCTACTTTGTTGTATTCATAACGCGATTTCCCTATAAAAGTAAAACACCTAAAAGGGGCGGCCAGGTGGGCACCAGCTATTGAAGAGATCACATCCACTTCTGAACTCACTCCTAAGGTAATTTATTCGCTTTTCTTAGGATTTTATAAGCATTTTCAACAGGGATACACTAAGAGCAGATTTGCCCAAAATATTAATTTCGGTAACCATCTGCGTCTTTGTACGATTCGGCATTGGACGTTCCCAGCGATTCTCGCCAGGCCTCGAATCGAGTTTCATTTAAACAGCTTTATATAATTCGTGTTTTGTTTTGCCTACACTATAACAATGGTTACACTCTCAATAGCATTGTTTTCTCGGAGTATTTACTCAAACCATTTTTTTACAACTCTGTTCTTTTCTACGTCCTCCGCAAGTCAGTTAAAATATTTCATATAAAGGTGCAAAGTAAACAATACGAATATGCTGTTACACGCATAATACTCGAGCATTGCTCTACTAAAACATCTAACATGGCAACGCCACTTCGTAATTATAGCGCCACCTCATATTAATTTCATACGTGAATTGTTGGATTCTCTGATGATCATTCGGAAAGTAAAGCTCGTTTTCACAATGGGCAATGATAATGAAAGTACCCATACCAAAACATGCCGGTTTTGATTTCTGAAGAAGAATGGCATCGGACTCGATGAAACCCATTGGACACCTGCAATCGGTTTTCTTGAATGAATACGATTCGCCTTTACAGCATTTTCAGGCATTGGTAATGCCCATAACACGGTTGCCAAAGCGTGCAAGACGCCTTCAATAAATTGATTTCACTCAGTGTATCGCCTTCCGTTTGAATTTGGTTATCCTGACTGTATGAAAAGTTTCGCTGCACCAACAGCATCAATTGCCTATCTGCACCTTACTCAACATGAAGTACGTGCGATCGGCTGTAATAAAACAGCTACGCGCGTATATGTGAAAACGTTTTTCTTACTTTCCGAACGATCCTCGTATACATGAAACTGCAGTGACAATACCACGTTAAAATTAGGGACTAATAGAAAATAAGAGTAAAAGTATAAACTACCCACTTCCGCGGTGTAGGGGTAACGTGTCTAGTTCACAATGTAGCATTCTTAATCCCGAAGGTTTAAGTTGATTACGTAAGATATTATCCAGGGTATTCCCTTATCTTGAAACGACACGTGTTGGGTAATTCTTGGTTCTGTGGACCCTCATTTGGGGGTTCATTTCATCACTGCCCTATATCATCTATCCAGTTAACGAAAGATAAACCTACAAATGTGTCTCACCATAACCGTCATCACAGCAATTTCTTTCCATTATTCGATTCTGTCGATTTGACAGCTGAGCCATTCTCTCCTGGAACTTTCAACTTCTAAAACAAATATTTTACATGGATGGGGATAAACATTTGCAAAAGTTAATACCTATAGGAGGGATATTCTGCTGAGGTATCCTAACCTTAGACGTTACCTTCATTTGTCTTACTAAAGTTCTCTTCCGGGTTTGTACTCGAGTTTTCCTGCATCAAAATGGCCAGCTTTCACTAAGCTATGGAACCTTAAATCCCCCCCCATAACCCTAGAAGGTCTGAGCAGAAAAGTACACCAGTTAACTACCTTCTGGATTAACACGACTTGGACTGCCCCTACACCCGAAGTACGTTGCCTTTTAAGGTTGCAATTTGCTACACATACAGAAATGCAGGAGAAATAGGTACAGCTATATTTAAAACAGAAAATAATATGAATAGTTATTATTATTCCAAAAAGGATACATAAATGAGTGTCACAGGTTACTTTTCCAATCTGTTATAAGTATCGTGAAAAGATATATTTCAATATTTCTTGGCTGTATTTTTATTCTTTCAGGTTCTTGAAAGATGAACCTGGTACCTATACAAAAACTGAAAGGGGTGCTGTACTTTTCCCAGCCGATATGCTGGGAGAAAGCTTCCAGTTTGACAAAGGTGAAGTAGTCATTCCACCATTGGTCATTACAAATCTTCTGAAAAAGCGAGAGGTGGATGCCATCCTTAGAAGGAAAGAAGACGAGGAAGAGAGAGATGGAGCAACTGTTTCCATACTAGCTCTTGTCGCTGCATCGGAACGACAATATGACATCGATAGATGTGTGTTGTACACAGGTCTTATAGGAGCGTACGTATTCCTTATCATACTGGCTTTCGGAAGACGTCTCAAGGAATTGTTCTTGGCCAGATTCACAAAAAGAGAGGAAAATAAGCTTTCATTGCCCTCTACAGACGCGCAAGACCATTCCGCGACAGTTACTCAAGAAGCAGAATCCAGTAAACTGAACGTTTCTGTTCATAGCAGCCAAAAACCAAATGAGACTCCAGGAACTGAAAAGGAAAAACAAGAAAGGCGTCGGAGACGCCGTGTTCATGTTAAACCCTCTAATCAGGCTGAACCTCTATGTGTGCCAGCACTGCCTCCTAAACCTGGCCTCCTTTCAACCAAAACTCGACAGCCCAATGAATATTTTTCCTTCTTTAGCCACAAGAAGAAACCGGCAGACTCTGCACAACAACTTCTCTAAATCATGAATCCTTCAGTTTATAAAAGACTGTCATTGGTTTCTATGTGCATCCAAAATAAAGCATCATATTTCATTTTGATTCACAAATATAATTACATAAAACGTTTCTGTTAAAACAATAGAAGGATTAATGAAAACAGAGTTAAATGCTCTATACTGTATATGCAAGAGAATAAAATGTAATTATTCACTGCTAACACACCAACACTCTTTTATATTAATGTTGGAAGAGCTGATGCACAGTACGAAATGAAGGTACACAATTGATTTTTTCATTTATACTTGCAGTAGGAGGATTTGCTTCACTAACTTTGTAGTCATACAATTAGTTATAAACTTTCATTGTGTTATGCATAAGTTAACTTTTATATCTTATTTCAATTAAAATCACCTATTTCAACATTAATAGACAAACTCTAACGTGTAACACTAAAATACTTCCTCATAAAAACAAAATTAGAACCTACTAACAAGTGCTGCTGCTGTGCTCACAGACACAATAAGAGTCAATACGGTTAATACAGTACAAATTAATATATTTATAAATAGCTAATGCTTTAATGAAAAATAATTAAATTCTGGCACATTAGCTCCTTCAAATGGGACTGTTGTGATACTACTGCGTGGCTGACGGTATGCTTTAATATCTCAATTATTCATATTAACATATGAATATAGGGCATAATGTGATACAACAGTACGGCCCTGGTAAATCACTCAGAACATTTAACTATTTTTATATCCCCTTTAACCTTATTTTGGCTCATACAAGAACTATGAGAAATTTTTTAACCATCTCTCGAAAAAAAAAAATTCTACATATTAAAATGAATTACAGTAAACATTTTTGCTGTTAGGTCAGTGTGAACAAAATTCTACTTTATCTTTCAAACTTGGAATTGCGAAAATAAAAGTTTCAAAAGTTAAAAGTTGTGATTAACCTACATTTTTTAAGTTTAATTTTGAGGCATAAGAATATTATCTTATACTTGTTACTTACTGCACCATAACAAAAAAAATCTGATGTGTTACACTCACATGACTTTCTCTACTCTTGTACAAACTATTTTTACAAACCCCTATTCTCCATATGGTTCATGTTATTCGAGATATCGAGATGTCAAACTTATTGCTAATTTTCTTGTAGATGCAAGGGGAATATGATAGGTTTTAAGCGATAGTCAAATCTTTTAAGCGCTGGTTGCTATGTGGCGCATTCCATTCTCTTTGCATGTCCAGGACATAAAAAAAATGAATAACGAATTTGAGAAAAAGTACAAGTGTTGGAAAATTCAAGGGAATAACAAGCAATATCTCGAAAACGGTTCACTCAACAAAAAAAATGTATGTGACAAATTATGTATTTTAACGCGATCTACATTTTTTGTGTAGTAAAATTTTGTCTATCTCTTATGGTTTACCAGTTATGCAAAAGTCGTTCACAATGAAGAATACTTTTGGAGACATTCCCAGAAAATTCGAGATATACATTTCATTTGTCATGACAATATCTTAAACATATGATATTTTAATCAAAGTCGTTAGAGCCATTTTTGAGAAAATTAAAATTTTCGAAAAATGTTCCATGTAAAGGGTAGTCTGGGTGGGGGGATTTTCTTGAAAACCTTCGTGTCGCATCTCTGGAAGATACTGAACCTATATACCAAGTTTGGTGTTTATCCGACTGTTCGTTTCTGAGTTATGCTGCTCACAGATACACAGACACACACACACACACACACACACACACACACACACACAGGGACATGTTTCCAAAAATGCTTTTTTTGGATTCAGGGGGTCTCAAAGCATATATTTCCGGTGAAATCTCGGTATCGAATTTTTGGGTGGAATACAATACTTCCCCTACTTACTATACGTAGTAGAGAAAGTAAAAACAACAACGTAAAGGTAATCTTGTTATATGCTAATTTGAGTGTTCTACTTGCATTTATAATTTCTTAAGGTTTATTTGATTCTCTAGTTGCTAGGTTTTTTCTAGTCCCTTTATATTTATAACGTGCCATTTTAATAGTGTGTTCACTTTCATAAAATAATCAAATCGTTACAAATTAGTTACAACAGAATGTATTACGTTGCCCCAGTCTATATATCACATTAGCTCCCTAACTTTGAAAGCTTCTAATTCATGCTCTGGTCAATGGATTCCCAAGTTTAAAAGTCTAAAAAGACACCAATTTCTTGTGAATAAATTCACCCTTTTATAATTTACATGGGTTAATACATAAAACCACTAAAACAAGTATCTAGGGGTACCACGCTTGCTTCTAGTTTCCAAGGTCGCGGGTTCAAACCCGGCGTACAATGGAATTTTTGGGTGTAAAAATCCTTAGCATGGCTTCCTTCGGAAAGGAGTAAAGCCGGTGGTCCTCTGCCATAGATTTACAGCACATAAAAGATCCCCAGCCTGATAAAGAGGCCTCTGAGCAACATTTCACAGCAAATATAGAATGGGACATTAAGAACCATAGGAGTTAGAGCATCTATAAATAAATTTCAATTTAATTTCACTAGAACAAGTTTTAAAGTCAAATGTGAAAGCTCCATTTTAAGTAATTAAGAATAATAACAATATGAGTCCTCAGCAACCATCTGCTGCAGCATTGAGTAATGTAATCTCGACTGGTGGTGCAATTTCAAGTAAGGTAAGCAAGTTATTTTAGGAAGTCTTGTAACTTTTGATTTGAATACATTCTTCAAGCGAAATTAAGGACATAATTTGTAGCATTCATGCTTGTGCTCGATCGATGTCATTTAAAGCTGAGTTTAAATCATTACTTCATATTCTATGAAGTTTAAATGGTTGGGAGTGATCCTCAATACGACCTTCTAGTGCGGAGCTTAAGTTGAGAAATGAATATAATTACTTTCTCTACTACTTCTAGGGGAAGTATTGCATTCCACCCAGAAATTCGATACCGAGATTTCACCGGAAATACATGTTTTGAGGTGCACTGAATGCATATAAAGCATTTTTGGAAGCATGCCCGTGTGTGTGTCTGTGAACAGCATGACTCAGAAACGAACAGTCGGATAAACACCAACTTGGTATTTAGGTTCAGTATCTTCCAGAGATGCCACACGAAGGTTTTCAAGAAAATCCCCCTACCCCAGATTACCCTTTACATGGAACATTTTTCGAACATTTTAATTTTCTCAAAAATGGCTCTAACGATTTTGAATAAAATACCATAACTTTAAGACATTTTTATGGCAAATGAATTGTATATCTCGACTTTTCTGGGAATGTCTCCAAAAGTATTCTTCATTGTGAACGACTTTTGTATAACTGGTAAACCATAAGAGATGGACAAAATTTTACTATACAAAAATGTAGATCACGTTAAAATACACAATATATGTCATATACATTTTTTTTCTTGAGTGAACCATTTTCGAGATATTGCTTGTTATTCCCTTAAATTTCCCAATACTTATACTTTTTCTCAAATGGGAATTCGTTATTCATTTTTTTTGTCCTGGCAATGCAAAGAGAATGGAATACTCCACCAGCTCTTAAAATATTTGACTATAGTTTAAAGCCTACCAATTCCCCTTGCAGCTACAAGAAAATTAGTAATAAGATTAACATCTCGGTTAACATGAAGTAGATGGAGAATAAGCGTTTGTAGAAATAGTTTGTACAAGAGTAGAGAAAGTCATGTGAGTGTAACACATCAGGTTTTTGATATCTGGCATGTTAACCTACGAGCTGTTCGTCAATATGTTACTACGCATATTGTAAGTTCTTTGCATGGAGTAATTACTAATAAGAAGTTCAAACATCATAGTGAAGAACAAATAGCTATTATGACACAATGAAATGAATATATATGCATAATTGAGTAAGGATTGAAGAAGGCTTTAAATACCATATATTATATGAGAAAATTCCTTATTCTCAAGTAACACATATCATTTCAACGTCAAAGCTTTTTATCGAAGAAAAGGGTTCGTGCAGGATTTATTGTTTTTCCCATGAAATTCTTTTATTTAAAGTGATTTCATTATAGTTAAAAATAAAGAATAATATTTCCCAAAACTGCATTTCTCTTACAATAGTGTATCACGGCAACCTCTCTCTCTTTTGGTTTATCACTGAGGCTATGGTGATAGACATAAAATGCTTTTGACTTTTGACTACGTGTTAACACCAACAGCCAGAAATTATGTAATAAAAACATTTTGAATTACTATGCTGAAGAAATCCCTATTATCGTAGAGCATGGAATTTGGAGATTTATGATGTTCAAAGACTTTGAAGGTGATAAAGACACATATATGCTGAGTTTCATTGTGATCAAAGCAATCTTTCAAACTTTGGTTTTTGGAACCATTATGCATGGTCCAAACAGAGATGTTGCTAAGGGATGCAAAAGGGCTTGCAAGTACCCCATAAAAATTGGAGCAACACTTTACGCACTCAAGAGTATTTAGGACAAGTTTGAGCGATTTGTTTAAAAAATATGCATCTTATTTTGAAGAACAAACACAAATATATTCCTATAGAACTAACTTTATTAAATGCAAGAACAGAAAACTGTACATAGCGTTTAACATTTTACACAATTAACATCAAAACATAAATCACCACTAGTGGGCGGATTAAAGTGATCTGATCCACGATTTCAAGTTACCGATGCAGAGAGCATAATGTCTTACTATATGTCCCCTGGGTATACACTGTGTGTAAAGAAATATACCGTAGTAGGCATGATGTTCCGCTTCGTAAACATAGTATGAAATATATCAGGCAGTGCTATAGTGTATTATTCGTATGCACCTATTACCTCTTGCAATGTCGAAAGGAGTTTCTCATGATATAGCTTTTAAGTGAGAGACAGAGAACATTCACTTTCAACAATCTCCACATGTACCTACATTATTGTCCACTGCAATGCAGAGACTATGTAGTATTCACTTTACATATATGTAAAATATAGTGTTCTATAATGGAATAAAAACATTAACAGTCGCCATGTACAGCATATTATATGCATTCTTTTGATATAACTGCACAAGCACTACAGGCATGCCCCCATTGTTTACATCTGGACTCACCCTCTCTCCAACCTAAACAGACCACAGTGCACGGTAGATCAACCCCATAAAAATGATCACTCAAATCTGCCCCTTAATCACCACCACCATCCCCATCCTTATTGTCAATGTCATCATATTTTATGCAGAGGCCATTCAGATATATCTATATTATTGACTGATCACATAGTATTATATTTTCAATCAACGAAACAGCATATACAGCTAATGAAAAGTTGTATGAGTATTCTTTCTCTACTTTCATTAATATACAGGAGGGGTCACACAAGCTCGATCTATATCATTATGAAGAAACTATTATTTTTACAAAACATACCTTTTTCAATACTGTATACAGGAAGAAGGGTATGCACACATTCAATACAAACATTTATGTATTTATTTATTTTTTTTTTTTGCATTATGCAAACAACAGATGGGGGACCAAAAATTGCAATAAGTGTTTATCTTCTCTACTATGTACTTACAGTAAGTATTGTATGTTACCCAAAATTCAAATGTCAAAATTTCTCCAGAAATACATGTTTTGAGGCTTCCTGGACCTCCCAAAAAAGGGGGTCCACGTGTGTGTATGAACAGCATAACTCAAAAACGAAAAATTGGTTAAATACAAAACTTGGTATGTATGTTCAGGGCCCTCCAAGAAAGTGACACGAAGCTTCTGAAGAAAAACCCTCAAAATACCCTTTATGTGGATTATTTTTTGAAATTGTTTAATTTTATCAAAAATGGCTTGAACAATTTTGATTAAAATACCATACCTATGTTTAAGGTATTTTCATTACAAATAAAAAATGTACAACTTGAATTTTCTGAGAATAGCCTGCAAGGTTCTCTTTATTCTGAATGACTTTTGTATAATTAGTAAACCTTAAAAGATAGAAAACACTTACTACACAAAAATGCAGCTCTCGTTAAAGCACATACTTTATGTAAAATAACATTTTTGTGGCGTTAACTATTTCCAAGTTATTATTTGAATTTTCATATACTTTATACTTCTCTCAACTGAAGATCACTACTCTCTTTTTTCTTTTTCGTGTTCACACACACACACACACACACACACACACACACACACACCAAAAAAAAAACAGAATTTTATATCCATCACATAGTGACCGGCTTTGAAAAGATTTGACTATCGCTTTAGCTTAATATATTCTTCTCACACCTACTACGAAATATGTAAATGAGTAATGAAGGTTTATCTGCATTAATAAGTAGCAAGTCTGCCACACATTCAAGAGGCCCGTGTTCAAATCTCGTTTAGGGCGAGTTATCCCGATAAGGTTTTTTTTTTTCCAGGGCTTTCCCTTATCCTGAGAAGACGAATGTCGGGTACCTTTCAGCTCTATGTACCCGTGCTCATTTGAGCATCAATTCACCCATTTCATTCATCCATTGTCCGATATCACCTAAAAGTTAAAGGGCGTTAAACGAAAGCCAAAAAATGTAGAAACAAGAATAAGCTTTTGTGAGAATACTTTTTAGAAGAGTAGGTAGAGTCACGTGAATGCAATACTTCAGATTTGTTTTTCAACAACCACCATCTTAACACTAGCAACCAAACAATACCACATCAATCACGCATACACAAAAGTTCAGAAACTTCAAAAACTATATGGGTTCAGCAACACAGAACTGACAAACTATTTCACCCTACTGATGTGCATTGGGTTCCACTTGGGAAATGCAGTACATAACATCCTAATTGCTTTGTTCAAGGGGGGGTATAATGGGAAGCAACCCCAAAACGTCAAAATCTGACTTATTATTTAGTAGTTTTTTAATGCTACAAAGCGAAAACGTTTCAAGTATAACATTTGTATCAAGTTTTGTTTATGGAGTTTCAATAGAATGTATTTAAGGAATTACAAACCTTTTCATTACTGTCATTCATGTACAAAAGTCGGTTACTGTAACACTATATTTCCGATGGCATTAAAAGCATAAGAAAGGGGCACAAGCTTGTGTACTGTTAAATCTTGCAGTTTTATTACTTGTACCAGTTTTCAAAATATCACATGACGCCTAAATTGCACAGAGAGGATAGGGACGATGGAGACAGAGAATCTCCGCATTTAAAGCTGTCACGCCAAGTAGAGCTGCGGGTTTTACTGTATGTAATTTTTAGCCACTTTTCCTTGTAAACAGACGTTCCACTTTGTATTCTTGTAAGACACCCACCCAATTTTAAGACAAAATGTGGCATTTATCTTATTATTCGTCTTGAGTTATACACGCATTCTTTTAACGTAACATTTTTAATTCAGGGGTGTGTATTAGTGCGTTTCCAATAAAATCTCAGTGTGGAAATGTTTGCTGGAAACCAATGTTTTCTGTGCCTTTTTTTATGGCTGCATAGTATGTTTGAATGTCCAGGGTAATCTTGGAAACTACTAAAGACGTTTTTTGAGTGTGTGCTTTTATTATTATTATTATTATTATTTCCCTATGAAGAGCTTGTTATGGAATTTCTAGGATTTTAGAAATGAGGTTCTGAGGTACTATAGAAAATTTTATATCACAGTTTATCGATTCTGGTGAATATGTCAGTAGTTGCTTATTTACTGTCCCTTATTATATATACATTTACGATATTAAGGCCATAAGATGCGAATTCAATAGTTAGCATTTAAAAATTCATATTGTAGCTCGAAAGCTGCTGAATCGATTTACATAACTTGGTTTGCCTTTGAAACAGTGTATTTCCTCCTGGTGTTATTAGGCTACATGGCATTATTATTGTCACTTGAATGTAGAAGAGGCGGCGCCGTGGCTCGCCTCTCGCCCAGGTGGCCCGGGATCAATCCCAGGGACCCGCGTGTGGGATTTGTGGTGGACAAAGCGGCGTCTGGGCGGATTTTCTCTGGGTTCTCCTGTTTCCCCTGTCATTCATTCCACCAACTGCTCCATCATCACCTTTCCTTTCATCCATTTCATCATCATTTCGTCTCATTTACTTCCTTCCTCCCATACCAGGCATCGGTATCACCTATCAATCACCTATCCTGGACATTCTGTCTGATCCACGAGTGTCTGCTCCTCAACGGGCCTCTGACCCCAGGCACCCGCCTGTAAGCCCTACATAAGAGAAGGTTAAACAGAGAAAGAAGAATGTAGAAGAGAGTGTGGGATAATGGGTCAAAAAGGGTAGGAACTTTCAAATTATAAATTCGTAATTTTGATAAGCACTTCATTTTACCTAAGCCTTTCAATGCTAAACACTAGAATGTTTTATTCTTCTTATTATTATTCATTACAACTATGAAATTAGTTATACTTTTTACAGGTCTAGGCATCGTTTTTGATACAGAGAAAAGCAAAGAAAGAAAGCTTGAACAAGCACACGTCACCAAGTCAAACATTTGTCTTTATTATACCCCCGCCGCTGTAACGTTGCACTTGACAGCTAGCGTTTGAGTTGGTACAGATGAAAAGCTTCAACCGTTTGACTTCCTAAGCCAATCACAAGGCAGCATTCCAAATGGTCGATGACAAAGCGGAACCGGAACTAGAGTTGGCTCTGTTGCCGGATGTAACTATTCCCAACCACGTGCTTCAGTTTGTGAATCCCTAGCACGAGCTGCTCTTTGCAAGCTACATATTGTTCATTGTTATTTATATTTGTGGTTATTGTTATTGTTCATTTATACATATATATTTATTTATATTTATCTGTTTTATATATATATTTCATTCATATTATTTATTTAAACAAAAGTGCGACAATGTCTGAAAAAACGACGCCGATCGCCGAGTGATGATTCACGAAGTGAAAATCCTTTGCGCCGAGGTGTGCCACTTAATAGTCAGGCATTGGAACTATTAAGGAGAACCCGAGAATTCTTTGAACAGGAAAAGGAGTACGTGAAGCTTCATGACAATCTCTCTAATCCTGCTGATAAAGCCGTACAACGAACTGCAGCAGTTCTTGGACTAAGAACGAGAACTGTTATTTACAAGGGAGTGAAACTCCAAGAGAAAGAGGACAAAATTCCTGAACCATCTGTAACGCAACAGGTATTTCTATCAACCCCAGGGAAGAAAAGAAAGCAGCCTCGTCCAGTCGCAAATCTTGAAGCTTTCCAATTAGACGTCATATGTAGACACATTTATGCCTATTATCATAGAAAGGACTATACGACCATACCAAAGCTGCTTATATCGCTTATTTTCAATTAACAATAATAATACGAAATAGTTATTATTCACTGACGTTTGCTACTTACGTACAGTTTTTGTATGCGGCTTAGACACGATAGAAAGAACAATAAGCTGTTGTTGTTTACTAGCCACTCTGACAATGCCGCAACCACAATGTAGCCAACCTTACGCAAAGCCACACGAACTGTCAAGTGCAAAGATACAGCGGCGGGGGTATAGTCTGTTTAAGATACCAGCCTTTAACAATTTATGTGCACCATTTTGTATACAGAGAGGGGGGGCGGAAGAGAAAGAAGTGAGAGAATCCAGGCTTCAGGAGAACAAAATATAAGTGAGATGTAACAGAATTAAAATATTACACAGTAATTTAAAAATGCGATATAGTACATGTCACCAATCTGGAAGTGTCCTAGTACTCATCATCACTGCTTATACCCACATATGAAGAAGACAGTGTCCCATTGCTGCTATTAAATGTGAAGAGTCATCATGTGCATTCAGGGCATTGAAGTACATATCTACGGGAATCACACATCAAAGGAATGTTTTATTCACTTTTTTTCACGTGCAGTTTAGCTCTAACCAATGCCTCCAATGTCTCTGTTGTAATTCTATTCTTTTTATTTTCTCTGCCATGTCCATAGTAGGAAGAGAAATTATTGCATTCCACCCAAAAATTTGTTACCGAGATTTCACCGGAAATACGTGTTTTGGGGTCCTTTGAATAAAAATCATATTTAGAGGTGTGTGTGTGTGTGTGTGTGTGTGTGAACAGTATACATATCTCAAACACAAGAAGCCGGATAGATACCAAGCTTAGTATTTAGATTCAGCATCTTCCAAAGATGTGACACGAATATTTTCAAGGAAATTCCCCCATTTCAAACTACTCTTTACATGGAACATTTTTCGCAGTTTTTCATTTTCTAAAACATGACTAACAATTTTGATTAAAATACCATCTATTAAAGATATTTGTATGACAAAGTGTATATCTTGAAATTTCTGGGAATAGCTTGTGAAGTCCACTTCATTAGTCTGTATAATCTTGTATAACTGGTAAATGTTGAGCAGTAAATGAAAACGTACTACACAAAAAGTGTAGATATCTTTAAAATACACAATTTATTTTAAATAGCTTTTTGTGGTATCAGCCATTTCTGAGATATAGTCATTAATGGTTCCAATTGTTCAATGCTTATCCCTTCTTGTAAGTCCTGTTGATTTTCATTGTTTCTCACGATGTCATGGAAAAATGAAGAGAGTAAGGAATTTAAGGCCAGCATATAGCATCCGGTTCTAAAACATTTGACTTTTGTTATTCCCTTTGTAATCTGCGACGAAAGCGTAATGCAGCTACTTCCAGAAAGGTTTATCTCGACTGAAATGAAGTAGATAGGAAAATAAACTTTCATAAGAATAATTTGTATACCCACTAATAAGCGATAGAGAGGGTAGAGAAAATCATGTGAATGTAACACAGATTTTTTCTTGATGACATACTTATTGCACTGTGACATTTTCTTCCTAAACTGTATAGCAGATGATTACCGCATTTTTTATTATTCACTTTCTGATAGTACTGATTTAAATGTTACATTCATTCAACAGTTTTCTTTCACATAATTTAGTTTTACATCTGTTGATCAAAATTTGGGTACATCTGAGCTACATTTCCAGGCTCAAGTGTGAGAACTCAGGACAAGTAGTGTAATTTTGCTTTGAAACTTCGTAGACAGCTTCCACGAATGCAACTTGGTAGAATCATTCACAACTATGCCCAAATGTAAAAATATAAGAGTATTGTATTTTACAATTTTTGGCATTCCTGTAAGATCCGTTTAGACAGGTGGCACTAAAATTAGAGTTTTTAACGTAAGCCCTCTTACTAGAAATTGAATAGTATAACACTCAGTGGAATAAACTTTTTATAACACTCCGTTGTTACCGCCCTTGTTTCTTGCATTGGAAACTTTTGTATATTAAGCAGAGACCTTTATAATAATCAAACAACGAAAGCCAAACAACAAAAGAGCTCGCCATTGTGCATTTCCGAGTGCATAATACTGACATTTCCACACAAAATTTCAGCTGGATACTTTATAATTTAATATTCAGGGCTACCTAAAAATAGTATGAAAACACATGTTAAAAGTGATTTTATTTTGCTCATAGGATTGTTACACTCGGCTTTCAGATTAGTTCCGCAAACACTTCTACTCGCAAAACAAAACTCCACTTTTAACACAAAGAACTACATATTCCAGCTCCTGTTCCAAAATTTACGTGCTCTACAGGCAACAAATTAGAAGCAAATTTGAGATTTCATATGAAGATTTTTTCCCTCTTGAATTTTAAGAGACTTCAGAAATTTACTGATTTGCTACAGAAATCTTTCACATTCCAATCACAGTATAGTTATGAGCACTTTATGAGAGTGGAGCATGGTATTAAAAGGTGCTATTAAGTTTCAATCTGACAGAATAAATTAAATAACTACAAGTATGCATTTATGGTACGAATAATTCCGATCATTAAATATTATAACTGCTACAGTGTTCTTAATTTCTTTCACTGCTTTGAAAACAAGGTCCATAAAACGCACCACTGCCTTAGAATTTTGCAAACACAATTAGAAAGAGCCAGCCATTTTGTTCTGCCTGGGCAAAGTATTTTTTGTTTAACTACTTTACACCTAACTATAGCATCAATATCACTATTCTAAGCAAAGGCACATGGAAATCACCGACTGCTAATCTCCAGTTATTTGTGCACCTATTAAGCACCTGGTGCAAGAAATGAAAAATTAATATGAAGTAGTCCAGTTCACTTTAAAGCTTAAAAAACAAGAAATCGCAAAATTACTTTCGAGGACAAACGTGAACAGTCCAAATCGCATCTTGGACTTAGGTATATACTGAAGAGCAAGCTCACTGGAGAGAACATATTAACGATGACACGAAATTTTTCAGTTAAAAATATACTTCAAGGATCACCACCATTACCACTTCATTTAAAAAAAGTAATCTATTTCTCGCTGCTATAACCGATTTGGCAATATGGCTACGCAATATGGAGTTTGGCTTCAGACTCGTAACTGAAAAGTATCCAAACCATCCAGAATCGGGTTCTCTGCCTGACAGCGAATGCACCTACATCTGCAACAAAGCTCTACACAGGGACCTGAACACTCCAACAGTGGATTTTACCCTTCACCCCTGTTATAAGCAACTTAATCGCTCCTTCCTACACCACTCCAATGAACTACTGAGCAGCATTTATACGCACTTTCTACCACCATGACATCCTCGAAGACTGAAATGCAAACATCATTTAAATTTACTGCCAAATTCACAGCTTTCACATTAACATAATAAGGAACAGCCAATGGGTTGCAACCTCAATACATCTGTCATGTATATACGAGGCGTATTTCAAAACTAAGGTCCGTTTGGTCATAATAACATCGCTCATGAGACAAGGTATTTTATTCACAGTAATATGTGCCTACTTTACTTTTCCACATAATCGTCGTTTGCATCTACACACTTGCTGTAGCGCTGCACCATCTTCTTTAACCCCTCGGCTTAGAAGTCTGCCGCCTGGGACTTGAACCAGTTGGTAACGCTCGTCTCTTATCGTTGGTTTGAAATCGTCCACCCAGCCACTGTTTCAAATGCAAGAAGAGGAAATAGTCGCTTAGTGCCAGGTCGGGATTGTATAGAGGGTGGTCAAACAGTCCCCAATGAAACTCTTGAATCTTCTCTTTGATTTTGGCAGCGATGTGCGGGCGGGCGTCGTCATGCAGGAGAATGATGCCAGACGTTTCCCAAGGCGACCATTTTGGATCGCACGTCTCAGTTTGGTAAGCGTTACACAGTACACGTCAGCTGTAATTGTTGACCCACGGTCCATGAAATCAATATAAAAATATGCCCTTTTCATCCCAAAACACGGTAGCCATAATTTTGCGATTCGTGTACGGCGATTGCTTACACTTTTTTTTCGGTTTGGGTAAACTGGAGCGGCAACACTGCATTGACGGTTGTTTCGATTCTGCATTGGTGTACGCTATCCAAGTCTCGGGGCCCGTAACAATGTAAGAAAACAAACCATCTTCATCTTGTCTATAGCACTCCAAAAACTGTCGTACACTACGCATTTTTCCTCTTTGTGCTGACCGGTGAGCAGTTTTGGCACCCACCTCGCACAAAGTTTCCGATATCCAAACTGTTCAGTGACAATCCTGTAAAGTGAGGTTCGAGCAACATTTGGGAATTCATCAGCCAGACCACTAGTCGTCAAACGCCGATCACTTCGAAGTTTTTGGTTCACTTGCTCAATGATGTCGGTCCGAATACTGGGTCTTCCACTCCGCTGTTCATCATGCACATTTGTGCGGCCATTTCGAAATTCTCGACACCAGTGTCGAACCTCTTTGTCACTCGTTATGTCCGGTCCATACACGAGACATGTCACGATGTATGTCCGCAGCTGACGATCCTTTTGCCAGAAAAACTCTAATCATAACTTCACAACTGGCGGGATCTACGATTGTCACGGCTATTGCAATCTGCTCTCACCGATTGGCAAACGCCTACTGCGTCACACCAATCCTGCGGTAGGTTCCTCAGGAGTCGGTAGACAGCGCTGCAGACGTAATTCAGGCCTACCATCGGTTAAATATTGTTCACCGGACCTGTTTTGGAATGCGCCTCGTATTTATACGTTGTACTGTTTCCGTAGAACTGTATTGTACTAAAATAAAATGCAATTTCTCTGTTTGAATTCGTTGAAAAGTACGTGAACATCAAATGAAGAATTACTATATTTTTGGATAGTTCTTTACAAGCAACATTTGCAATTATGTATACTGTCTAACAAATAAGGCGTAACATCTCAGTTTCGGAGTTATTTTTCCAGAATGCTGCAAGAGATTGACTTTTACCAAAGTATCATATCTGCATGATTTGATCTATCTGTAGCTGATTTGATCTATCGAAAAGTCATACTCTCCTAAACAATAATCAAGACTACTGAAAACGTTTTTAGCATCTGCCACTAATTTAAATTATGTTCAATAATGACATCATTAATAAAACTATCCAAGGTGCGTAGTTTAATTAATACTGTAGCAGCCAAATATTGCTACTTTAATGCCATCAACTATTTAAACCAGGCACTACGTTCTAATAACTTAATAGCAGAAAAATGTAATGCTTCAAGCATTATGAAAACACCACCCGATAAAAAAACGTTTTATTTTGCACGCTCTTTAACTGCTATGATCCTTAGTGTCCCATTCTATATTGGGCGTGAAAGACCGGTAATTTTGCTTAGAGGCCTCTTTATCAGGCTTGAGGTTCTTTTACGTGCCGTAAATCTACGACACGGGACCGACCACCTGCTTCACTTTCCTTCCGAAGGAAGCCATGCTAGGGATTTTTACCCGAAAAAAATCAATGGCCCTCCGCCGGGTTTGAACCCGTGACCTCGGGAACTACAGGCTAACATGGTAACCACTACACCACGGAGGACGACAGACCACCTGATGCCATATGAAGTATGAACGGGCATTAAACACCATCAAAAAAAAATAATTTATTACATTATTTCCGTTAAAAAGAGTTGTATTGATTAGATCAATTTTCACGAGAGTGCAAGTGGCATATCACTGTCATTCCAGAAAACTCCCCTTCTAGCCCTTCAATCTGAGTAAATGGGCCCCTTTACTGCACTGAATGGAGCAATGAATTGAAGACCAACTTTTCATTCTAAATACGTAAGCACCTTTACTGTACACAATGGAACATTAAATTGGAGATCCTTGATTCAGATGTTATTGTGTTCTAGTTCAACTTTCACCCTCACTTCACTTAGTTGTCATTGTTGCTTCACGTTCTCCATGACATGGGCTCTTCTTTACTCCTCTTCACTTGCTGGGGAATCGAACACAAGACATCTCTCTCAGGGAAGCTGCACTCACTACACAGCAGTCGTCACAAACTCGCTTGGAGAACAGCGCTATTTGCTAACACAATCACGCGAGAACACTCGCTTATATAGCCGCCGGTTTAATTCTAGAATGTTCTACAGGTGGAGAGAAGGGAAACTTCCAGAAGACTCTGGTTATCTGACAATAGCGCTTCTGGTGTTTATGCTGGGTGAGAGCACTACTTGTCTCTATCTCTCTAACTGTATGGCGCTGACCTCCCAATGCTTGGCCTATAGCCAGTGTCACAATACGTTTAAAACTAAAATGTTAAAATATTTATAAAATCCTAAAAATACACGTCCTACTCATTAAACTGAAACTGCATATATTTGTTTAGCTATGGTATTTATTTCCAACTATGCTTGCAATTGAGTTCTCTAAAAGAATTTGTGGGAATAGTGTACAGAAAGAAAACAAACCATAAATTAAATTCTAAATAGCACTTATACAATTAATTACACTATTATAATTATTTCTACTTATACAATAACATGTTTAATAATTAGTTTAAAATGTGTAGGGTAATAACAAATGAAAAAATATTTATTACATTCACATGAATTTCTCTACTTTCTGTCAGTTATTAGTGGGTATACAAATTATTCTTACATAAGTTTATTTTCCTAGCTACTTCATTTTAACCCAATCACATTATTTTAAATGCCTACTCAACTAATCAAGAAATGAGATTTAAATTCCATAGACTGAGGGTAGTAACAGCTTAATGCTGAATATATAAGAGAGAAAAGCGCACAATGGGCATAGTGATATATAGTTTATTCTTGTCCTAGTCTTATTACCTATTGTTGTCCTTTCTTTGCAATTTTGCACATGGTATCTTTCAGTGTTTGTTGCACATTTTGCACACGCATTCTTCTTCTGGTTGGTGGAATCTTTGGTTTCGGTTTGTGATGAAACCCGTGCATTGCATATCTTGTCACTATGTGTCTGAGTTGGTAAATTGGCAGCTTCCAATCTGCTGTCGTTATTGCGTCTGTTGCGACATATAGCGTTATTCTTCTCATAGGCCTCGGTATTTGGTAGCCAGAATTATGCTCTGATGTCCTCGATGAAGTTTCTTTTGCTAGTACGTATGTTAACCTGGATGGTGCTGATTTCCCTATTCCTAGAATCCGTTTTAGGTAGCGGGCTTTGACTTTCTCAATTGTTGATAGCTTGGTGTTTGTCCCAGATGATGTTGATCTCATAGGTTGCTATTGGTGCTATGGCCATCTTGAATAGTGTTATTGCAGTGTCCAGTGAGATTTGTTGTGGTTGTTATATATGGCTTTTATTGCTGCAGTTGCTCTGCGACATGAAAGTTGAAGGATGTTAGTGTCGTTTGTAAGGTAACTCCGAGGCATTTAAACTTGGGAACTACTTCTAGGGGTTTGTTGTGCAGTGTCATTGTGTTTCTAGAAGCATGTTTCCCTCCTTTCCTAAAGGTCATTTGTTTGGTTTTACTGTGATTTATTTGTAGGTCATTTCTTTCTGCCCATGCGGCCAGTCTCCACGAACACAGTTTCAGCTTAATGAATTATTTAAAATCAACCAATCAATATTTTTTTGCTGAAAATTTGCATGCACAATATTAAAAGCATAAAAACTCACCAGTATTGTTCTCCTAGTACTGCTGATGTGTGTCATAGACCCCAAAACAATTCTCTAAATGAAGAACATCACAGTTTTTAAAACTGGGGTGTCAAGGCATCGTTGCTCCAGTACAATTGAATACACGATTTTCGCATTAGAGGCATTAAAATAGGCCCTAATTTCTTCTGCTGCAGTGTTAGACCATTTTTCGCCTTTCAACATTTTTGTCAGGATTGTTCAACTGCCTTGTTGCATAAGGATTAGTTTCGTCACACATTATGTCAAACAAAGGTTCCATGTATTGCGAAAAAATTGGAAGTGCAGATGGCATATGTGATGCGTGCTTGTTCAATAAGTCCTTACAAACACCACTATTTGCAGTAAAAAGGTAGAGAACGGAGTTATTGTCAGTTTTAGTTCAATTCCAGTCACGTTGTAGCCTGGTGCGTCGTCATTGGTTTCATAATTATTTTCCTCACTACTTTCTGCACTAGATTCGTTATCAGTCATTAGAACTTTCTTCAGTCACTATTTCATTCAGAAAACTAACCACATTTATTATAATTCTCTAAGACATTTTGTATCAGTTTTCTCAAACCCTCCTCGTCATCCACAAAGCTTCTTTTCATGGGTACTGACGCAAGTGCAGGAAGAATAACATTTTTCCTTGCTTGAAAAATAGTTGATTAGGTCACATTGGGGGAATTACAAAAACTTCACGTATAAAAATGACATCTGAGAAGGGACCTACACTATATGCAGTTATATAGAGCAATGCAGCATTGCAAGCAGAGCTCGTCATATGATTCATGTGCCAAAAAGGTGTGTGCAAGTCTGGTCGTCAAATGATGCGAATGGACTAATCAAGATACGCCTTTCTGCAAATAGCTACATTACACATTTCTTATAGATACAAAGGGAGCAGTGATAGTCAATGTTTTAAAACTGGACACTATATGCTGGCTTAAAATTATACTCTTTTCATATTAGAAACACCTGTAAATCGAAAGGATTTCAAAAGTATTGAACAATTTGACCCATTAATAATGGATATCTTGGAAATAATTATTAAAAATAAACTGTATGTTTTAAAGGGATCTACATTTTTTGTACAGTAAGTTTTCCTATCGCCTTATGTTTACCACTTATACAAAATTCCTTCCAAAATGAAGGACTTTACAGCCTATTTTTAGAAAATTCAAGATATACATCTTAATTGTCATGTAAATATCTTTACTATACAATATTTTAATCAAAATTGTTTGAGCCATTTGTTAGAAAGTCAAAAATTTTACAAAATGTTGCATGTAAAGGGTAGTTGTGAGGGAATTTCTTGAAAATCTTTGTGTTGCATCTTTGAAAGATATTGAATCACTTTTCCTTTTTTGTTATGCTGTTCTTTTTCTCTCTCTCTCTCTCTCTCTCTCTCTCTCTCTCACACACACACACACACGGATGTTTTTCTAAAAATGCTTTTCTTTGGATTCAAGTGAGCTCGTAACATGTATTTCTGGTGACATCTTGCTATAAAATTTTTGGGTGGGATGTAATACCTTCTCTACCTACTATGTACATGGTAGAGAAAGTAAAAGAGTTGTTTATTTATTTTAACCTAGAGTTGTTAGTTGTTTTTCTAAGAAAATAAAGAAGTTGATCAAAGTAGGCAATAGTTTATCTGAAATAATTGTACAAAACAGCTTCAAATGCCCAGAAATCTATTTGAATTCCATGAATAATTACTTACATAACCTTCTACTCCTTTTTGTGCTTTGAAAAGAGCTTTAAAAGGTAAAAACTGGCTCTAAAACATTTTTAATGGAAGGCCGCTATTATTCAGCAGAATATTTCAATCATAATTCTCTTAACAATACTTCCTGAATTTATGTATTTTGTAAATATTTAAGCAATGTCTCATGCATTTTAGTTATAGTTTTATAAGTTTTTTTATATTCGACTTCTGACGAAGCCTTTATCTTGTACAAGATTCAAATGGTGAATACAGTATGATTATGTTTTAAAACTCTCTCATCTATCCCATGTGGAAGCACTCTTTGATGTTGCATTTAGCATGCCAACTGGGTAACAATATGGCCAACTATGTGTAACTGCCCAGAATTATAACCACTGAGAAATGCTTTGTGCTGCTGCTCAGTAAAAGCTCAAGAAAAAGAGTTTTGCACAGTGGTCTTGACTAGCTATAAAACATGGGCGCCAAGGTCAAATAATAATAATAATAATAATAATAATAATAATAATAATAATAATAATAATAATAATAATAATAATAATAATAATAATGTGTTGCTATGAGTTCAGTTCTGCACCATAACGAGTAATTCCAGTGCTGAAGAGAAAAAAGAAGCAAAAACAATGTCATTAAGATAATTTTTAATCTCCAAAAAATATGTCGTGCTCCTACAGTTGTCATAAATGTAGTTCAACCAGAAGCTGAGAGGAAAAAACAATAAAGATTATAGCATTAGGTTAATGATTAATTGGGTTATGCACAAAATCTGGATAAAGCTCTCTGGAATCAACAATTGAATTAGTCACTGCAGAAAGGCTTTTATTCTAAAATTTCCAAAAACGAGCTTTCATTTTAGAAGTTTTTTTATATATGTGTAGATTTCTGTTATGCATGGACGTTGTTCTGGCTGCATTGTGGATTCAATAACCATACAAAATCATGCACTGTATTTTGCTCTTTACAGCATTTTATTAAAGAAGGTATTTTATTGCAACAATTTAATTGTAAGTGTGAAAAGGATTGGTGACACATTAGTTTCACTAAGTTTTCACCCAGATTAAGCTTAGAAGACATTCGTCTCCATCGTCACCTGTATGCCCACTGGTGTCTGGAAGGAAATCCCTTACTTGCAACCTGAACAAAACATTCATTACAGGGAAAAAAAATCTGTGTTACACTCACATGACTTTCTCTACTCTTGTACAAACTATTTTTATGAACGCTTATTCTCCATATGCTTCATGTTAATCGAGATGTTAATCTTATTGCTAATTTTCTTGTAGATGCAAGGGGAATTGGTACGCTTTAAGCGATAGTCAAATATTTTAAGAGCTGGTTGCTATGTGGAGTATTCCATTCTCTTTGCCTTACCAGGATACAAAAAAAAAAAAAAAAAAAAAAAAAAAAAAAAAAAAAAAAAAAATTGAATGAATGAATAACAAATTCCCATTTGAGAAAAAGCATAAGTATTGGCAAATTTAAGGGAATAATAAGCAATATCTTGAAAATGGTTCACTCAACAACAAAAATGTATATGACAAATTGTGTATTTTAATGCGATCTACATTTGTTGTGTAGTAAAATTTTGTCTATTTCTTATGGTTTACCAGTTATGCAAAAGTCGTTCACAATGAAGAATACTTTTGGAGACATTCCCAGAAAATTCAAGATATACATTTTATTTGTCATGAAAGTATATGATATTTTAATCAAAATTGTTAGAGCCATTTTTGAGATAATTAAAATTTTCGAAAATGTTCCATGTAAAGGGTAATCTGGGGTGGAGGATTTTCTTGAAAACCTTCGTGTCGCATCTCTGGAAGATACTGAACCTAAATACCAAGTTTGATGTTTATCAGACTGTTCGTTTCTGAGTTATGCTGTTCACAGACACATAGACAGATACACACACGGACGTTTCCAAAAATGCTTTATATGCATTCAGTGCACCTCAAAACATGTATTTCCTGTGAAATCTTGGTATCGAATTTTTGGGTGGAATGCAATACTTCTACTTACTATACGTAGTAGAGAAAGTAAAAAGATACTGCCAGAATGAACAATGTTGTGAACCTATTGGAACATAATCTTAGAGTAGCAGAAGTGAATCTCTTAGATAAAAGTTTCAAAACTTTCGTAAACCCCTTGGGGAACATAGACAAATACAACACAAACGTTGAAATAGTCACACAAACTATCAGAAAAAGGGGGGGGGGGATACCTCAGCTAAAAGGAAATGTGAAAAGCTTAATAGAAAGAAAGGGGGCAAAGAAAGCAAGATGAGTACAAAATAATTCAGGGCCTAAACAAAAACCCAGAGAAATTTTTAATAGCAGACAAAGGCAACAAGATCATTATCATAGAACAAAATGACTACACAAACAAGATAGAGAATTTACTTCAGTAGGGAGAATACAAAAAGGTACTACACAACACATTGCTTGAATTTGTGTGTGGCAGAAGTCAACTTCATGCTTTCAGCAACCACTTTGCTGCTAACCACAGAAAAACAGTTTTTGCGATCAAATAGGTAACCCAACTTTGCAATGGATAGATTGCCTATTGAAACTACACAAGCATGAAAATAGTACGAGGCCAATTATAAATACTGATGCACCAACATACATAACATCCAAAGTTAGTGAACCAAGTTCGTCTCTTTTGGAAAACTTTTTTAAGTCTGAGATAAAGAATTTCACAGAATTAATTGAAAAAATCTAAGATATTCAGATACTACCATAAGAAATCTTAGTCTGTTTTGATGTAATATTGCTTACCACAAACATTCGTTCTCGTC
Source organism: Deroplatys truncata (assembly GCA_030765065.1). Taxonomy (NCBI): domain Eukaryota; kingdom Metazoa; phylum Arthropoda; class Insecta; order Mantodea; family Mantidae; genus Deroplatys; species Deroplatys truncata. The sequence continues at coordinate 31,828,114 of CM060987.1, read as the reverse complement.
AATGCCAAAATTGCAAAAGAAGTGGTTAAAATTATTAAAACTGCCAAAAACAGAACTGGTAAAAGTGGCGAACTTATGCATCAAGCAAAACTTCGCATTTAACCAGAACTAATTCAGGCCTTTCAATGAAAAACCCATTATCACCACCATTAGCAGCAGCACCATTATGAGCGTCCTAGAGATTTGCCTAACAGAATCCTTTCCACACATGTTTCAAGTCTGGATGAAATATGTGGATGACATTTTTGCCATCATACCAAAGCAGCATTTAAATGACATCCTGAAACTGTCAAATCTGCAAGACTGAGCCATAAAATTCTTGGAAATAGAAAAAGACAAATGGTTACCTTATTTTTGGATCTCAAAATTATGACACACCACAGGAGAATTGAATTCTGGACATACAGTGTGAAAAACTACATAAAAACGGTAAGTAGGTACAATCCTAAATCACATCAACATGCAATATTCCACAGCTTGTCCTACAGATTGGTATACTTACCACTCCAAGAAAATGAATACAATAGGGAATACCAACATATTCAGAAAGTAGCCACTCAGAGTATATTCAGCAAAAACATAACAGGCAAATTAGTACAAAAACACTCAAGTTGGATGTCACCAATCTCAATAGCAGAGATATCTACCTAAAAAGTAAAGCAGATTCATGTTTCACCAAGAATTTAAAACAAATTAAATACATTGCATCTAGAATATGAAAAGTTTTCTCCCTACAATAAACAGAACCTCAGAAATTTAGTTCATCATGTGATACAATTAAAAAATTAAATTGAGTTTTATTTATGGAAGCTCTTTAACTGCTGTGGTTCTTAGTGTTCCATTCTATATTGGGCATGAAAGACCGGTAATTTTGCTCAGAGGTTTTTTTAACAGGCTTGAGGTTCTTTTACGTGCCATATATATATATATATGACACAGGACCACTGGCTTTACTTTCCTTCTGAAGGAAGCCATGTTATGGATTTTTACACCCGAAAAAATCAATTGCCCTCTGCCAGGCTTGAGCCCAAAACCTCGGGAACTACGGGATAGCATGGTAACCGCTACATCACAGAGGAAGACATTATCTGTTAAAGGACAATATACTGAAACTGAGAAATCAGAGATTTAGCAGACTATTTGTGAAGACTGCCATGAAAATATACATAGGAAAATCCATGAGATACCTACAAACTAGACTGAAGGTACACATAAGTAATTCAAAACTTAAGCAAATATACAAATGTGCAGTAGCTCCCAATTTTTGGTCAACAGAACACAACATTAAATGGGAAATAAAGCAAAAACATACCAAAACACCAGCAGAACTCACAGTAAAGAAAAAAATACACATCACCAAAAATGCACACAGAGTAATGAATTTTGAAATTCAGCTGGTAGGTAACATAGTGAAGTTCTCCACTACACAGCTAGATGGCAGTATAACCCACACTGAAATATGGGGATCCCCTTCCAGATGCCATGGTCATACAGCTGACGATGGAGACATACATCTTCTAAACATGTTCCGAGTGAAAACTTAATGTCACCAATCTACTCATAATTTCGTTTATATTAAAAGGTTTCATTTAAAATCAGCATGTAATTTTATTGCAATGTTTAAGGCATCATTTTAAGAAGCAGATGCATATGGGCAAAACTTCTGCAGCCACTAATTTCTGATTAGTGGATTACACAATTTTAGACTGCATTATAGGTCATTAAATAGCTATAATGATATGCAAGGTGCTTAGAACACTTTTTTTTTTTTTAAGAACAAAGCTTTTGCAGTAATGCTCATTCTAAAATGACTGATTCAATTAGAGGAGTCAGAAAATTGCGATCCCTGTTATTTTCATCTTAAATTTATTTATAATTTACAATGTTGAACAACATATTATTTTGTATTTCATTTTTACCATTCTCTCATTCTTGTTTTCAATACAATACTTCTAACGCTACAATTTATTTCATTTTACATGCGTTCTCTTAAAGGAACAAATGAACAAAGTTTATTTTCTTACCTTAACAAAATGGACTGGTCTAAAAACTATAAATGCCAAGTTACAAATATTTATATTCATTTTTACAAGAAATATAGTCAGTTGCAATGACAACAGAAAGTGGTTATATGGGAGAGTGTTCAACATTTAACAACACACAACAAACCAGTTTACTTCATCTCTCGATATGATGGTACAGGGGCAAGAGATATCTAGGAGCTGTTGATTTGTCATTAACACTAGCTCCAATTATACTCCAGCCCCTCTCCCACAAAAATAATATACTTTTATGCTGCAATAACTACATGTAACATTATTATATTTCATCACTGATTTAATGAACTTTCTATGTTTCTTTTATTATCAACAATAAGTTATTACAGATTTCAAGAACTTTCTTTCACTGGATATTATACAATGGCACTAATGTTTCTGAATTAATGCTTTAAACAGTTACCATTCATTTAAATTTACTGGTTTTGTAAATATAAAAATGTGTCTTCTCCTTACTCTTCTGATGATATTCAAGTATTATGGATAAAATATAAACTAAAATCTTTTGCATCAGGCAATATGAATACATTTTTGAAAGCACTACATATACAATGCAAAAAAGCATGGATGGAAGAACATTAAAGGATGTAAAATAAACAGATAAATATCACTGCATCATAAGTTTGTTTTTTTGCTTTTTTCTTACCTGCAATACATTTGACTGTGTGTGTGTGATTAGCTTGATACTATAATATTATTTGGTCACTTCGCTTTTAAGAGAGCAACCTCCAGTGAATCACTTAATTCTTTTATTGTAAGAAATTAGAATTGTACACAGAATTAAAATTCTGTGAGAAATGCACAGATTTTTCTATGAAGAAAAATCTAACCTTAACCCATCATAAAATTGAATGAATAATACAACGTGCCCTTTTTAATACAGCACTGTACTTATAATTAATTTTTAAGGAGAAACTGTGTTAAAATGGTGCAAAATTTCAACTTTTCTATATATATATATATAATTTCTCAGTAGGATACAACAAGTAATTATAGATTATGGAAAAATTCACATGCCATATGCAGCAGCTAACACTAAAACATGGTGAAAAAATGTCCTTTAGTCACTTGCCATTACATATTTGCAATGGATTATTTTAACAATGCAAAGCTCACACAGAAATTTGTATTCTTGTACAGATGATACTGAAAGTATTCGATTCGAATTTGATGCTATTCAGCTAGTGAAGGTGGCATAACCCAAATATCTGGCTTTAATTTCCACACAATTCATTGAGAGCTTGACCAAATAAGAAATCAAATGTTTCATTTCAACAATATGTCATGTAGAGTTTCTGCAATGCCACACAATGCATACATATTACAACAAAGGACTTATGTAAAATACTTGTTACAAATTCTTGAAGGGAGATTAGGAGACAATATTCAGCATGACTCCCTGATGTGCCTTCTTCACACAGTGTGTATATGTATGTGTCCAGAGAGAGAATTTTAGGAAATATGATGTTTTCTCAACAGGAAACGAACAGTGAACCCAGCTTACACCTTTTATTGTACTTTAGAAACAACTCTTAGTATTAATTAACTTTTATTATATTAATTTTCAATAAGAAACCACCCACATTCACTCTCAAGTTCATACTTCCAGACTTGCAGAGGGCAGGAAATGATTCTAATGAAAACAAATTTTTCCACTTCAAACAGCAATCAAACCCAGGACTCTGGATTGAGAAGCCAAAACACTAATCATTTGACCACGGGGACAGTCAGGTTGTACTTGCTAAACAGAAACTAGACAAAATTGGAGAAAGATTTGAACTTTAACCTCAAAAAATCACTTGATATTTGGCATAGGAGACAAGTTTTGCAAACCACAGCCTGGAGTGCTATCAAACTTAAAAACTGAAACATAAGTGTATACTTGCCCAGCAACTGCAGCCTCTTGTTGATGAGCATCAGTTAAATTTCTGTAAATGGAGTTTGCGAAATGGTTAAGATATTCTAATTCATTCACACAACATTCTTTATTCACAAAATGTACTTTCACTTGAATGGCATGTTGTAATGTAAAGTAATAGTACTGAAGTACTGAGTTTATACAGAAAAATCCCCTCCATAAGAAACAGATTGGTTTATGGAGTGCTTTGATACAGCCAACATTTTATGAAGGAACAATTGATGCAAAAACATATCATAGCATTCTTTAGAGCTATCTAACATTTGAGTATTAATTTGCACATTTTCAACAAGATTCAGCAAAACCCAGGAGGACAGGCAGATAGCTGAAAATTAATCAAATTTAACACTAGAAACTTCTGAATCATTAGTGCAGGATTATGGTCCAGATGCACTCCTGATACTATAACAAGTAATTTTTATCTATGGGGAAACTGGAAGAATAATGTATAAGATATACTTTGTACAATAGGAAATCTCATAGAAAATATTACAACATAAGCTGGCAAAGTTTCAGAAGCTGTATTAATGTGTGTCAATAACAGTTTCCTTTGAAGACATTAAGAGAGTCTGGATGCAGGACATGATTTTCAATGTATCACACAACTAGTTGTATAATTATTTTCAGTTCAATTATAAAACATTTTACACCTAGAGAAAGCTAATTAAAAGAAAGCCAAGGTTTGGGGCACAGATACTAAGAGGTTTTTGCGCACTTGCCAGTCATTAAATTTGACACTGTCTACTGCCTAGGGTCACACAGGAAGGTACTGTATGTAATCTGTTCTAATACTTCTATTTTTTCCTGTTTAAGAAGGTAATCTTGTTGGTTATATAACTGACAACTTGGAAAGAAAGGTGTATAATGAGCAATGAGTATAAAAAGGTCAGAGTGAACGGACAAAGAACAGAAAGGAAAAGATTCAAAAGTATTTTATTCTTTCCCACCCTCACCCAGAGTTTGGTAATTTACCTTTAAAAAGCAAAGAAATTAACTGGCCAAGCTAAAGGATGACAAAATTAACTCAGTAATAGCACACAGATTTGAGAATTTATAATAATTGTTTAAGACAGTTCAGCAGCTTATCAAACCTATGTAATGGAATAATTTGGAAGAAATGGAGAGATTATTATTTTTTTTGTAATAATATTTCTCAGTAGAGTGCAGCATTATGTAATTATTCTCATCATAATACTTTCATGAGCCATTGCTTTATGTCTTACATCGGAAACTTTCATCTTCATAAACATATTCCTGCAATAACACTTCTTTCTTTCTTTCTTCATAAAAGAGGTTTTATTCCCATTTTACAAAAACCAACATAATGAAAATAGGTAGGATATAAGATACATAGCAGGGTCGCATTTAAAGGGGGTTTCTAGGGTTCAACCCCCCCCCGAAACTTCTGACAGTTTTATTTATTTAAATTCATAGCAAACCAATATGGGAAAATGTCGTTAGATAACAGTAGGTCTATTGCTAGTAGCACATTTACAAGCAAAAGGGAAACTTAATATCGTCGCCTTACATAGGTAAGGTGACCATACACTCTGGTTTTCAAAGCACTCTCCATGTTTTGTGCTGTAAGGTTGAATATCCTCATTCTGGTGAGTTTTTCTTGTCTATGTAATGTCTCCAAGCAATTATCTTATCCATATAACGTCTATATACTACGGGGTAGGTATATGGTAACTGTGTGGGGTACTGTTAAGTTAAATCTACTTGTGGAAAACCCTCCCCAAAAATTTGTTCTGGGTACGGGCATGATATATAGGATATCACAATCACTTCTTATTACCTTGAAGAGAAGTCACATGAACTATTGTTGCATACTTCAGCTTCACTTGAGAGTTCAAATTGCCTAACTGTAGCTTCCAGACAATGTATTTGTAGTACAATAATTTGGAAGTGTGCTGCAATGGACATATGACATGCTGTCATGTTCCTTTGCTTAATTCTTCTTTATCTGTTCTGTCATTATTCTCCATTTACATTGTCAGGTGCATCTGACGTTAATGTTATTTTTAAATGTATAATTTTTGCCGTATAATTCTAAATTATTAAACCTGGAACTTAAAGCTACCATTCGGCAGCCAAGTGGAAAGATGCAGAAGACGCTGCATCAGATGGCATTCCATCTTGAGCCATTGGCTGGCAAATAGCTGCGTTGCAGCAAGGACATTCAACTAAATAATGACTATTGGTGCGTCTAGCCAGGTTTGTATATAAACCCTGGGTTCTATGCTTTCTGGCCGATTTTGACATCTTGTAGTGGGGGCCCACACTGCTCTGATCCCTGAACAACCATCTTTGCAACTATGTATTGCAAAGTATTAGTTTAAGATATAATGAACAGCTAAGCACCAAAAATCATCACCCCCCACTGCAAGTAATCGTTTATTTGCATTTGTAACCCCCTCTTCCAGCCTCATGCCATGCTTATAATAAATTATATTTTTCTAGAAGTGTTGGGTACTATGTGATAGTTTAGGACCCCCTTGGTCACGCCTGTGTCCTACCCATGTCATGTCGCATTAAGTATAGGAACCCTTAAAGACCTCCCCCATCCTGGGTTTCCTTCCTTGGTCAGTGAGTGCTCTGGGTTCGTAGGTTCGAGTACAAACCCCTAAGTTCGAAGTAGCATGTATCAAGGGTTTTCTGCCACAAGTTGGGGCTGTCGCACCCCTTGCCTCCTCTGAGCTACCCCTCCAGTTACCTGTGACACTTAATCCCTTCCAAACCCTCTCCCTCTAACCATTCCCCTAATTTCACATGATATAATTGGTGGATGCGACTCTTTGATCGCCCAACTTTACGCTCCAAACATCCCTTATCCCCAAACCACCTGTGACAGCTTGCTGGAGATGCCTGTTTTGAGCGCTTACCAAACCCCATCCTTTTGTCCCTTTCCAACAATGTCCATGACAATATCTTTGGAGTGAAAGGAAAGGACTTGCTATATACCTTCACATTTCATAAGAAGTTAACATCAGAACTGCAGTTCCAAGTTAAAAGAAATTTGAATTATTACTTCACACTTCAACGTTTCTTTAACAACAATATTTGCAGACCACAGGAAGTAGGAACTTCCATTATCAGATGGCATTAACAGAACTGAAACCCCTGAGTTTCAAATGGAACAAAGATTTTTGTTCAGCTTCATAACCACATTTTGGTAAAAGACCAACCTGCACTTTCTGTAGTTAACTAAAACATCAGCAAATTTTGGCCACACAAAATATGGATTCGCATTAAGACATACACCTGGCAATTCCTTCAAAAACATCATCTCACAGCTAAGTCATCATATTTAGAACTTATTTAAAAGTAAAACTAAAGATGCAGTGTAGCATCCAACAGCAGCAGCATTACAGAAATGAGTCAATTTGCATGCAACAGATATTTTACCATGAGCTCTTGTCAACCGAAGAATCATATTCTATTACATTAGAACAGAAGCGCATCCAGGATTCCTTTAGGTAACAGCTAACATATTTTGAAACTTATCTTATCAATGAGCAAAATGTAAAAGTAGTACAGCATTTTCATTTGTAAATTTTCAAACTTCTTATAAAAGATGCACAGATTATCCTTCAAATGCAAAAATTAACTTAAATTTTGAGAAAACTTATTAAATGATTTATTAAATAAAGATCCCTTTTAAATTCAATATTTAAGTAGTTGGATTACTTAATTTTGTTTTAAGTTATTGATACTCACTAGGAGCTTAATTCTTATTCAGAACATTCAGAAGCACATTTGATATGGCCTGTTTTTCCTTCCTTTCTTTTTCGTTAACATCTTTTGAGACACAGTCCAATGCTATCATAAATTCACTTATTGACTCTGAACAAATAGGCACTTATCTGGTTTAAGTAGTAAACAACATTTATATAAAAGTTGGTTTTGATTTTACCAAAATAAAGCAACAGCATAACCTTAAGTATACCCAATGTCATATTTTTTCTATAATTAAAGGGGAGGGGTGCAGCCCCTCTTAGTCTGCCTATGATTAAAATATGGTTATTCAGAACATAAAATTTACCCATAACAAGTTGCCTTCCCATTTTTCTTCAACACTCCCCTAGGTATGAGGAATAAGGAATGATGTGAAATGGGACAGAAAGGCATGGAACAAAGTTCCAGATATACTGCAGTATCAAATTATTGGCAAACCAAAAAAAAAAAAATCTCTCTCTCTCCCCCCCCCCCTCTCTCTCTCTCTCTGCACTAATTTTGTTTAATACCATAATTACAATGAACCTGGTGCTTTAGGCATTTTCATGAATTTATGGCATATTTTATCATTTTTGTTCCATATTACTCATATCAGAAGTCGTATTGCACGAGTCTCAACCGTGGCATCATGGGAACATTTGTTGTTGCCAACATTTGAAATCCCAACGTAGCTGACAATATGATGAGGGCCCTAAGCCGCAAGGCATAGCCCAACGTTGAGGACCCTAAGCCACAAAGCGTAACCAAGGGATGTTTTTTAGAAGTAGAGGAGTGCAGGGAGTAGCCATACGATCTGTACATCTAAAACTTGAATGATTCACGTTGGCAGCACTTCCTTCTAAATGTTGCCAAAAATTGCCAGAAACCACTATATAAAAACAGCCACATAAAAGTGAGGGCAGATGGGCTCAATAATTCTGCCACAGCAACATCTAACACACCAAAATGTTCCTCATAACACAAGGATTACTCTGGATAATAAAAAAACAAAACAAAACAAAAAAAATTTCATAAGTAAAACAACTCCATTTAGTCCATAATCCAATACTGCAGTTGAACCCAACATTTCTAATTAGAATATTATGACATTCATAATTTTAAAAGGGTTGAAATCTTTATAAAAATAAAACATTGATATTTTCACACACTACCAGAAATATTCTTAATGTGTACAATGAATGGAATAGAGGATTAGTAATGTCCTTAACAAATATGTGGTGACAAGTTTGCTGTTTGCAGCTTTTGCCATTGATCCTCTTGTACCTTCCCTGTCCTTTTAAGAGAGCAAAAATAAAGGTTTAACCCTCTTGCTGCCACAACCACAATGAAGAAACACTGTCCACACAACACTTTACAAACCTGGTATCAAAACAACTTTGAGATTCTCTTTATATCTAAATCTTCCAGCTGTGATGCAATCCCTACCTGTGGCAATTGGAAAAATTTCTGATGTGATAACACCTACTTGAGAGAAAGTACAAAGAAAAGAAAATACCAAAAGGAGATCACACTGAAATTAGTAGCTAACCTAGCTGGGTTCAAGGTCAATTATGGACTCTGGGCACCAAATGATAGCTGTATGAGTCTGAATTCAGCCTTTGGTCTGACATAATAGAGTTCAAAGGTGATTTGGAAGTGGCATTTAAAACTCTACAGAACACACTACCATGAGTGAATGTTTTTTCTTTAGAACACATTCGTTAATTGAAAATTAATTATTTTTAACTTTTTGTCATTTACTGTATCTTCATATCTTAAAATTGAACAGCAACCTTGCAGCTGGTCATTAGTTATTATTGCTCTTACAGAAGCTAAATGCTCAATCTATTCTTATTATTGCTAATTCAGTAAGCACCATGTTAATTAACTATGAATGGTGGTGTACAAAAATGGCATGCGGTTTATTTTAATTTTAGAGAAAAAGTTCTCAAACAGAGATATGTTAAACTATAGACAACATGCACACAAAGCTGAGAAAATTCAACTATGTATATCTGAGGAATATCTTGTATTTTCTTTTTGTTTGGATAAAATTAAAATTATTCCAATATATGCAATTAAGCTGTGTAAATATACACATTCAAGTTCATTCATGGATGTTAGTTTTTTTTTTTTGGATACCTGAGATAATCACAACAAAATTTCTTGTTAACATACACTGAGTCGTCATTAAAGCATTTGTAATCACCATTTGGAACATTTGTAGTAACAGTACCTAGAAAGTTTTTCCACAGAGATTTATAGTATTTCTGTAATAATTTAAATTGTATATTTATAATACATTTGTGTTATGCTGGAATGGAATGCCATCAATAACAAAAGTAATCACAACTACACATTAAAATTTAACAGTTTGTCAGTTTTATTCAGGCGTAGCTGAAATAATATAATGAAGTTAACTCTGACATAAAGAGTACATTAATCATGTTTTTTTTTAAATAAAGTAGAACCCCGATTAACTATTAATGAATAGGAAGAGCATCCAAATACTGCTGCCGCACTCTGTTCAATAGCAAAAGATAAAAAATACATGTTTTGCACATTTTCCTAACCAGACAGTGTCTTCATTTCAGAGCTCCCCAGTCCAATCTTAGGAACACGTGTAATAGGTTTCCAACAACCCTTTACTACAGTTCAACAATATGGAGGGTAAGAACCTCTGTAGTAGGTTCCTCACTTCCAAGAGTTCTGTAGCTTTATTTCTCTTTTATACTTAAGCATGCACTAAATATCACAAACAATTTAAAATTGAATTGTATCAGAACTAACTCTACAACTTAGGTAAGTATTGAATGAAACAGAGCGCATGTGCAGTTCTAATTTCAATAGTACAACTTTTTTCCTGTACAAGATCTGAGCCATCAACTGTTCCAAGGTGGTTGCAACATCCATAGCATCCCTTCAACTTGTAAAAGCAGCATCAGCTTTCAATTAAATAACCAAAAGAACGTTTATGTAAGTCAACAGAGCATGTCACTACTCTTAGTCCTGAGTTATCAATAAGTTGTGACGGCATCTATGTGGAAAATAATTATATAACAGAATTGAGTAGGATTTAATCAAAACTCCTAAGGCAACTACTGCAAGCTTCTACTGCTCTTCCTCAAACACTGTGAATTGAATCATCAGAAAGCCTGAGATCAAGCTCTGTCAAAACTAATTGGAGGCAAGGAGGAGTCTAAGTTCTGTGAATTAAGGGAAAAGTTTCATGAAGTACAAATTTTTGATAAAAAATTGAGATTAGTCTACACTCTATGGTATCACATGGATTACTGGCTGTCAATAAAATACCTGAATCTTTTCCAGCAGGATATGACAGACAGCTTAGAGAACATACTCTTGACAGGTAGCAGTTTGTGCCCAATAAATTTATAACAGGGATTAAAACTGTACTGCTAAAGTTTTGCAGCTTTAACAGAAAAGACTGCTCTCATCACATGTCAAGTAAAGAATAGGTGGCATTGATGTGTTGCAGAAATGCAAGAGAGTTCCTACAGTGAAGTCAATATTCATAAGGAGTACATGTCTAAGGAGGGTTCAACACCCTCAATTCCGAGGCTATTGAAATGAAATACTTTCAAGTGGACTACTATCATGAGCTTTCTGTTCCTGGTTCCGTTCGAAAGTTTGTGCCTGAGGTTAATACCCATTGAAATCAGCATGTCTGTATGATAATGGCATTTATGCAGAAGGCCCCCCTCACATCCCAAGAGAGAAGCCTGATGACCATCACAACCCTTCTGCAGCCATTGCTTCAGGGTATAACTAAGAAAGAAGGCTGCTTGTAGAATTGCTACTGCTAGATGTTTTGAAAAGGAATTAGTGCCTAAGGCCTGGAGTGCTGTATTCGCAAGAGGAAATGCTACAAAATGAGGATCTGATGTTGAAAATACTGCATCCAATGATGATGAAACTAGTCTTTATATGGGAGGAGCAGCTTTTTGAAATGATTTGTCATACTAATGATTTTGCTGATGTGGATAATAAAGATGTACAATATGTCAGTGCTTCACTGCCAAGATATATTGTTATTGTACAAAGCGATCAATACCAAGTATAACGAACAAGAGTAGGAGAAGGAAGTTAATCGGAAAGTACACATTTCAATGCAAGCTGTGTTAAACTCAGCAGAAATCTCTCTAGAATTTCTGGAGCAGCAATAGTATACCTACTTCCCACTTATGCTTGTCATCAGTGAAATTAGACAAACTAACAAACAGCAAGTCTACAGTAAAGTGACCGACTCTTTACGGCACATGAATCTGTTCCGATTATAAATTAATGTATATTGTTGAATGTAGATAAATCTAATTTTCTAGCGTTTTACTTTGCTATTGTTATATCTTTTTAAAACAAGTATAATATTGCACAGTATGGTAGATATGCAGATCACAGTGACTGCAGCAGTACAAGAACTTCAGAATATGAAATAGTATCTCATTCAAAATTTTGAAATTTATGATATCCAAAGCTGTTTAATTAACTGTTCCAACAATCTGCATTAAAATAGATAACTGAGGTTCTACTAATATGTGAATGATTAAATCAATGCAATATCACCAATAATGTGTCATACATGTGTAAACCCTACAACATGCCTAGTGCATAAATTTCTCACTGCCATTCATGTCTTGCTCAGGTGTAATACAAATCTGGATTAACCATTTCATGTATCCTGAAAGTTTTCCATTTAGGTTTGTATGTATCTGTTGTTAGTAGTGCAGCATATTCTTGCTTAGTGTAACTACAAAAAGAAGCAAATGCTTAAAGCAAGCACAAATTACTTAAATATGACAATCTGAACAGCCTGCATTCAGAAAAACAATGGTTTGTAAAAAGAATGGCATGCTTCTCCCAGTGATAAGTATTGCAAATGTGTTATCAATAGTAATTGGAAAATGTAAAGTAGTTCCTTTGCATAAACAAATCAGACATGGCTAAAATCTAAAATTACATACCTGTGGTAGTGGATTTTTAACTTAAGAATTAGGAAAAATGTGACCAGAAGCCAAAATGTACATAAAAATAACTTTTTAATGTCTCCAAAAAAAAAACTCAGTTTTAAAGATAAATAATTTGAGACCACAATATTCAGTTTTCTGTATTTTACATTTCACTACACAAGAGAGAGAGGAATGTTTGTAAAAGAAAGAAAAAAGCTACAGCTATTTCATGCCAAGCAACACACATACATGGTCATGATACAGTAATTGTGGAAACAGAAGACACAGCAAAACAAATGAAACGTTTGAATTCTATGTAAAGTACAAATGTATGCGATACCTATGCCAAAATCTTTTAATGATCTCATTATGTAAGGAAGGTTTTGCTGTATTTTTTACGAATCTTGTAATCGAGTCTGTTGCCAGCATATGGTGAATAACTGCATGAAGAGAAAATTGTGTACAGCATAATATCAAATATACCGAGTGGAATAGCTCTGGCAGTAACATCTGGCCCACATTCAGCAGGTCCCAGTTTCAAATCCTGTGGGCCAACCAATCTGACTGGGGTTTTTTCATGGTTTCCTCAGTTGCCAAGGGAAGTACTGGATTTGATACTTAATACCATGACCTAAAGCTCCACCTTAGGTCTAAAACAGTAGTAAAAATGAAAGCACATGGTAATATTGAATGCTCTGCCATTTATCTACAGTTAATGAAATCAGGTAGACTGGACACACCTAAATGTCATATGCCCAGCATGTGTAGAAGCAGAGGTACAGTTCCCTGGCACTAAGGCCCCTAAAGAAATGCGTTGAAGCTGCCATCTGCTGTTGCATATAGATGCAGAGATATAGTTTCCTAACACTAAAGCCTCTGTGGACACACAACAAACCAAGATGGTATGGTACAGGGATGAGACCTAAAAGATGTCTGCACACACCAAGCCACGAGGCATCTCCTGAACAGATTTGTTGCAATATGACCATGTAGTTAAAGAGACAAAAAATAAATTAAAAAATTCATATATTAGTCAATATTTTACAACTCACTACAGCTGAAAAGATTATTTTTCTTGATCATTAAAGACTATGAACAATTTCTAAAATGGCTAATTTCATTACCAAGAGCGGGAAGCTTCAATATACACCAGTTTCACTGCTATTTTGTAGTCTATTGATAAGAGTTTCTCTAGCAACTATGGAATCAAAGAAGAGGAAATGCTACAATTAAATCTACCAAACTTATCTAAAAAAAAATTATTCTACCATTGTGATAATTGTTTCACACTAAAGCGCAATTACAGGCTACACAGGAGATTGGGAGAACAATCTCCTGACAATCTCCCAGGAACTTGAGATTGTTAGGAGGTTAAGGAAATCAGAAATACTAACATCCATTTATATTTCATTCTCATTTCCATGATTTTCAGGGGATTTTTTGCCCATTATTAGGAATTTAATGGGGCTGTACGAGATAATTATAAGGGATAGTTACATTTTCACAATAAAAATCTTGTAAATTACTGTACAACAGTTTGATAAAGAATGCAGGTGTACTAAATAAAATTATTTAAATTGTCAACTGAAGTACAAATAGCCACCCATACAACATTGGGTAAGCCAGGTAGTCATTTAATACACTAAACATTTCCCAAAGGTAAAAAGGTACACACAAGATCACAAAAACATGCTTGTACAATATTTAGACTCCATACATACATCCTTCATGGGTTTGCCATAATCTGTTAATCCAAAGCCAGGATTACTTTTGCTGTTAGTTTAATAGATTTAAGGAAATGAAATTTTGAGGAATAAGGAGCCCTAATGTAGGTGAAATGTGCATTTGATTAATAATCCAGAGTTTTGGAAGGACTGCTTTATTGTATTTTACCTTAAGTAAGCACATGTGGTTAAAAATTCATTAAATATATTCAGTATCAACATTTAACTTTTTTATACCAATTGCATTTCTCAAAACCTGGAATAGAAGTAGGAACTTGATATTGTTCACATTAAGTTTATGAAACTCACTATAACTTATATTTTACACATTATATTGTATTTGCAGCATTACATTAACTCATTTTACTGGTAACCTATTCCTTTCTTCTGTCCGCTGAATTTCTCTACATTCATGTTATGACCAGGAATGGAGAAATAATATCCCACAGTTTTTAGCAACTCAGAGTACTGCTCATTAGAAATGCAATTATGAATGAAGGCAACCCGTTTCTTATGTGACAACAAATTCTCATAATTATCATCCTTGGCCTCCCCACAAATATATTAAATTTGTTGAAGCCGAGTTCAAATATAGTAAAAATCACAGACTTTTGTCTTTTTTGGTCTGGACGTCTTCATTTATCATAAAATTGTGCAGTCCACAAAATCCGTGATATATGGCAACCCTAATTCCTTATATACTACTAAACAAAAATGTTCGACTTCAACATCATACACTTAATAACTTAACCACCACATAATATGGTGAAAATAGAAATTAATAGGCATATCAAACTTGGCTATCTTAATTTTGATGTGTAAAATGCATTCTCTCTCAATGCACTTTCATAAAGGAAAAATTATTCATATCTATCTGATCAACATCATCTAAGCTTTTATTATTCACATTTTAATGAATTGTACTGTATTTTAAGTTCATTTTCTCATTTAACACAATTGAAACCTTGCACTCTAGATAATCGGTCATGAAGTCACACAGTTTGCATGTGAATTTGTACATCATATATGATCATGAAGACAGTATTACTGCTTATTGCTACTCAAAGTGACATCAGATCAGAATAAGGTACAATTACTTGCATATATGTAGTTCCTTGTAGTGCATTAAGTTGTAATAAATTCTGAGGAGCACATATGGTGCTATGAAATGTTAACTCTCTGCTCAACTTTAATAGTAATAATTACATTAAGATTATTATTAACAAGATTGCAAATGATAACTCATTGCTGCATATTTTTTATTTGCTAAACAACACTTATGAATGTGCATTGTGTATTTTTTTTCTATTATAGTAGTAGTTTCAAAACAAACTTAGCACAACAGCAAGATTATGTAATGTTGTATATATTTCATAGAGTAAGGCAACACTGCTGATTATCAGTCTTTTAATCTAGCAAATGCTGCTGGTGCCATACTTCAGTAAATTGCAGAGGCTTAGCTTTAGTGTAGCAAGATTGAAGTATGACATAAACATGAACAAAAAAAGTTTTTTTTTCTTTTTGGTTTTACTCATTTCCGAGATTTATCATAACAAAAACTTGCATTAATGACCGTAAGTATTCATTTTAGAGCAGTGACTACATCTATTTATCAGTTCTTTGAGAGAGAATTATGTTGCAGATACTTAAGGTCAAAGTGATTATGTTCCACTACAAAATTAGAGATCTGATTATATATTGACCAGATACCCTATTTTTGATCGCAAAGTTCAATTTTTATGTGGTGTAGCAGCATTTCTGATATAGATGCATAACCAGATTGAACATATTACCGTCGCCAATCTACAAAATAACTTGTCCACATTTTAAAACATACGACATTAAGCTATTTTACTATTCCATTTCTTGAATGTTTCGCAACCCTTATTTTCCTTTGCATTTCATCTGTGATTATACTTTTGGAAGAATAACTGGAACATTTCACAAACACTAGAGGTAATAAGCTGCAAGATAGCACAGAAATGCAGTCTGTATGAACTCATTAAAGGAAATGAAACATTTCAGTCACTAGGGAAACTGCAGGAAGAAAATGTCTCAATATTAACCTTATCAAAAAAATTAATTCTGCCTGTGGTTTTCCTGACCAGTTTCATGAATGGTTAAGGATGATTGCAGATTTACTTAAACTCACAAAAATTCTGCTCTAATGTGGTAGAACCTGTGGAAAATAAACAACATTGAAAGCTTGTTACTTTCTGTTGCATATTATTGTAGTTTACTCTCCACGACACTGCAGTCCTTGACGTCAAATAGCACTTTTATTTCCTAATTTAAATGTTTATTATACATTTAGCCATAAATTCTGTAGAAGCCTTACTTCAAAGCAGATCAGCAAAGTTTGGTGGTGTTCATACAAATGCAACATTTTGATTGGTGGAAATTGACAAAAATTTTAATAAAACATACTTGATTTTCCTAGCTGACATGTTGATTTATATATGTCAAATTAAACACTGGCTTAAGCAATCAAAAAACTTTTTTTTCTAATTTAACTCTGTTTAGCCAGATGGTGCCCAAAACTTAAAACATTGTTTCTGTAATAGCACATTTTCATTGTCATCACAATTATCAAAGGCTATCGACAATTAAGCTGATATAAAAATGTTACATAAATGTCAGTACTGGTTAGAAATCTCTGTTCCAGAACAATGTTTCTGCTTTATCTGTTGTACAGCAATGTTACCAAGTCTTTAAGTGCTGCCTGGAGTGTCCAGATTGGTAGTGTACTTTCTGGGTATATGTCAATGATCTTAATCTGCAGACTTATTATCTTACCTATAGCTAATTATTTTTATTTGGTATGCAACTTATGTTGTACCAAATGTTTATAGTATGTTATACTATTAAGAATCTTCATTTTTTATTGTAACAGAATTATGTAAATACTATAATATACAGGGTGACCAAGTCCAGTAACACTTTCCTTAATTCGTTACACAAAAACTAAAAATTACATAGCTTTCGTATGTATGTCATATTAAAGAGAAACTCAAATGGTTTCGTTTGGATTTTACTGCCAATGCTTGTACTTCCTGCATTTGTTGCAGTTGGCATTTTGTAAAGATGGCGACTTCTGGCAAAGAGTGTGCTTTCATGTATTGGAATTCTACAAAAATAAGAATGTTATAGATGTGCATTTTGGTCCATTCATTTAATATGATAAACTGTACTCGCATAGGTTAGTAATGGCATTTAAATCACATGATAAGCACAGCTTGAAAATGTGTATTGACTAATAAAACTACACATTTTGGCAGTTTTAACTATCAGGTGCCATTCAAAGGATCTCCATACAGAAAACTAATGCTGTTGATACTGTGAGAGCAAATAACAACAGTATGTTGTCTGATGTATATCATAATAAAGTGAAACAAGTCGCATATGAATCATGGTCTGCAATGAATGTGCTGTGTGTTAAGTGTGGGGATAACAAAGATGTTTATTTCCTATCGATGAAACATGAAGCTGCTGACATTACAGCAAAAACTGGACACCCAAAGAGGAGGTAAAGAAACAAAAGTGTGCTGTTGAATACCAGACAAATGGGAAGTGTCAATTTGTAAGATCAGTTTTGTTTTCTATAATGTAACACAGCTTAAGTTTACAGAAAAATGTTTTTCTGTCTGATAGACAAAGTGCAATTTCAATTGTTTCATTGTGTTTCACAAGACAACTGCTAAAACTATATGGACTTACGAACCAATGCTGCTGATCAGCAGCTTTAAAGTGTAACACTACCAGAGTTGAATGCTAGAGGTCGACCTTCACACACATCCCACCCATATACAACAAAGAAAAGAAATAGAAAAAAGAGATGTATGCTATAGTACGGGGGGAAGAGTGCAAGTTCTTGGCAATGCAAAGTGTTGTTCCGAATTGTTTTGAGTTCTATCACACCAAATTATCATTTTAGGCCATCAAAATTGGAAAGTTATCATGCATACAAAACTTCAGCAAAAATTATATTGTTTGATTTTATATAAATGTTTTAAGCTTTACAATGCACTCACATAACTACAGGGGATTTAAATCAGATTTTTAGAGATAGCCAGGAGGGCATTTAAGCAAGATGTCAACGAGTTAAAATAGTGTTACATTTTCATTATGTGCTTCAAATAAAGGCAATCGAAAACATCCAAAAGAAATCTTCTTCAAAGGATAAAAGAGTGACTTGTTTCCTGAAAATGTAAAGGAATTTGCAGAAAATATTTCACATCAAATCAGTTTTATTGGAAAATGTTTAAGTCTAAACAATGTAGTTTCATATTTGACTAACAATACTTCAATTAATTTTATATGTTCTGGGTTTATTGGATTAAAAGAAGAAAACACAACTTAATTAAAGCTAAATTGTCATTAACTGCATAACTGTGCTAATGTTTTATTCCAACGTTTAAAATACAATGCAGATGTTCTTAAAATCTATTCAGACTTTCAGGACCAAAAAATTCAATGAAATAAAATAATTTTGGAGTTTGCTCAGCATTACTATAGTGAAATATGACAATTGATGTGGGATGGTTTTCTTTGCAGTCAGCTGTTACATCTTGTGAAAATGCGACTTTTAAAGACAAATTATTTAGCATGGTGAAAGGCAAATACACATCCCTTATTTAGAAATTCATTTATACACAACAAGAAACAAGAAATCGTCACTACCAGTGTTTTTTCTCTATTTTTTTAAAAGTCAATTTACCTGTCTTTTCAAAGCAATTAGTTTTGGAAAAGGACAAATAACTTTCCACAGATATTCATAAGGCTATATTAGAAGTGAAGAAACAAATAGAGGTTTTGCGTGGGAGATAAGTTTTATGGATTTGAAGCTAATGTGTCATTAGAATACTCAGAAAAACTAAAGAATATTCTAGTGAAAGAGTGCACAGCAGTTATGAGAAATTAGTGTATTAATAAATGGTACAATTTTAGTGGCAATAACAATGTGTGTAAAATTATGTCCATCATTAATTTATGTCAATAAAAACTATTTTCATTTAATGCTTAGGCCAAACCGGGAAAGAAACTCTAAAATTAGTTTTGATAGAAATGAACTGCATAGTTTTCTGTTTTTAAATCTGTAATGTCAATGTTTGGCAGGAATGGGTGGTGGCGGTGGCGGTGGCGGTGATGGTGGTGGTGGTGGCAATGGTAAAATTTTTACTATTTTTTTCAAAAAAGCATATTCTCCAAATGTTTCTAAATAATACAGTATATTTTTGCTATTCCAGTTAGCATATGCTGAATGAGAGTGTAGCTTAATGAAAGTGTTATGGTTAGATGACAGACACAGAATGTCAACGGAGCTCGAAAGATCAAGATTTGCATTCAGATGAATCTGAAAATGATTCATGAAGATTTCTGGAAAACAAGTCACTTCTGTATGGAATGAGGCCCTACAAAAAATATGAATAATAAAGTAGATTGTTGACTAATTTTGAAGATTTAGAAGCTAGTAACAGTGATGTGTCATAATTAAAATAGAGAGTTGAGGGTTGTTACACTACATCACTAAAATATTCTTACTTGAACGCGTTTCGGGAGACGGTTTGTTCCCATCGTCAGCATTTTCTCTCCAAAAATGCTGACGATGGGAACAAACCGTCTCCCGAAACGCGTTCAAGTAAGAATATTTTAGTGATGTAGTGTAACAACCCTCAACTCTCTATTTTAATAAAGTAGATGTTTATAATAGTAATGATGTTCTGGTATTGTTTTTATTTGATTTAGTAGATGTTAAATTAGTAGTATAAAACCATTACTAGCTAGTAATAATAGTCAATGTTAGTAAAAGCAGTGCTAATAACAATGAACATTTATTTAAAAATTTGTGTCTTCAATTAAACAAATACCTCTGGTCCCAAGGCCACCTGAAGTTTATTCTAGCAACCTTATAGTACAGTGTATTTCATTTCTGCAGAAGGGTGAAACTTTCTAACTGTATAATTTATGTACCTATCAATTTAACTGCAGACTAAGAATTTTGAGAGATTTGATTGTTTTCTTTGAAGCACAAATTCAAAAACTTAATCTAAATAAACCATATAACAATATTAATACACACATAAGAAATTATCTCTTATTGTTTGTTTTCATAATAATTTTAACATATTATTCACTTCAAAATGAATTTTATAGCTTCACTTTAAGAAAAAACTTAACATGTTTACGAGACTTGTCCCCATCCTCAGCCTAGACTCGCAGAGTCCTTGTGTGGCATGTAGATGGTGTTAGCTGCCTGGATCAACTGTGTAACGAGATGATTTTTCATAAGGGACATCAAAATTTAACAAATCATGTTTGTTTTTATGCATAGTTTTTCCCAAACGGAATTCAAATGGTCTCTAAATGGCTTTTAAAAGCTTTGGTTTTGTTTCAGCTGATTTGTGTACAGTAAATAAGCAATCCCCTATGATCTTGGCTTATAATATGAATCATTCACACAAACTACACTGCAAATAGTTAACTCAAAACTGATATAAAGATGGAAAGTGGCAGCCAGTATAACAAGAATGTAAAAGAGGACGTTCTCTCCGCTGTTTTATTGAATTGGGTTCATGAGCATAGCTGTAGCTATAATAGGATGCTAATACTATCTTGGGTATTCAGAACACAGCAGTGATAGTATTAGCATCCTATTACAGCTACAGCTATGCTCATGAACCCAATTCAATAAAACAGCAGAGAGAACATCCTCTTTTACATTCTTGTTATACTGGCATCCTAAAGCAGACGACATTCAGAGAGAAAATCAATGTGACATTAACTATTTAACTAATTATTTTGACTCCAGAGTTTTTACAATGATTTCCTTTCCGGAACCAAAAGGTAACTATACTACCATATACATCAACACGATGCAACCTATAAACAATTTCATTACATTCAAAACTTGAATTCAGATGGTATACTTAAAATAAGGACTTAAGGTATTTGTTCTCATGCAAGTTCTTCCACCCCACACTGCAGAACTTTGCTGAAGTGCTGTTGTACCACTCAATTCAATTCAATACAATACTAATGAGGTTAAAATATTTATACTATCCTTTTTTGAGCTATTTCACCAAACTTCACTCAGCGAGTATTCAGGGAAGGGTATTTAAAATGTGTTTGGCTGAATGTGCAGTTAAAGTTTTTAATACCTGAATTAAGTTCCATTAGAAGTAACACAAAGAATTCCAGATTATGAACTTAGTATTTGGAAATCTGATAAAACTTATCAAAAGTACGAAATCTCATCCTCGACTGACAGAACTGTATGACAACCTGAATTTGTTTGTTAAAATTATTTGGCTTAATTTGCTTTTACAGAATGTGGATTACCACATTGCAAGTTTGGGTGCTCTGTGTTCTTATTTTCAGACGATCTGCTCCTGTCTTTCCCTGTTCTATCCTTTACCGGCCTACAAATTTTTACTTTCTCTGACTTAAGATTTAAATCCCTTCATAGTTGTACAAAATGTCTATTAGTTGCCATTTCCAAAAGGGAATTTAAATTGGTAAATTCCCAATGTTAGGCAGTACATGTAAGTGGCACCTTCTTTCTACAGTCAAATATAATAATTTGATAACTCAAAAAAGAAGATATTAATGGAAATCAGTATACCTTCCCTATTGCTTTTGTTTTTACTGTGATATGGAACGATCTTCCAAAAACTGCAACAAAAGGTAGTTTACCCTCCTTTGGTACAGAGAGGAAAGCATTACTGCAGCTGTGTCACATATTTTAAGCTACATTTGCTTTTCTTCTGTTTTTCCTTCCATGCTCAATATATCTGGAGATTCGGGTGGATATTAAGCTTGTAGTTTTATTATAACAGGGTGTCTACTGCCTTGAAGGTTTAAAATTCCAGTATTACATCAAGTCCCACTGCAGTAAAAATGCATATTGTGGCTAGCTTAACATCTTTACTGATGTTTCCACAGCAATAATATGAAGCTGTGTTTATTATTAGTTGCTATAACCAATCTTGCACAGGTGGCTTTTTAAATCTTGAATGCAATTTAATTAAATTTACTCTGCACCCTTTATGAAATTATTGAACAATGATCTAGAAGATTTTTATGCCAAATTCTCCCCTTTACCTCTTAGAGTGGTAATTTCATTAAATTCCTGTGCTATTCATAATAGTGGACCAAAAATTCACTAACATTAATCGAAATGGAAATGAAATAGCAGCAGATTTTGCATTCACCTTAGTCTCCCCCAACCCTTCCCCTGCAACAATCTTCATAATTCTAGAATGCTTAATAGCTTGTAAACAATTTTAGAGTTAAAAGATTATCCAAATGTTTGAGTCATTATATTAGGTGAGCGTTGTGTAAAAACATATCATGCAAAACGATAAGTTGTTCAAAAAATACTTCACAAAATCTTCAAAGAAATAATCACCTAAAATTTAATCTGAAATAAATGAATGTTAAACGAATATTTATCCAATTTTACCAGTATGTAATCTCTAATTCCAGTATATCCAGTATGTAAAAAAGATTCAAGTATATTTCCAGTATATCCACTATCAGTAGACACCCTGTATAATTACATAATCCTTAGTATTCACTCCTGAAATTACACTATGTATTAAAATACTGTTCATGTTCTGTAGAAATGATTTAGGGCGGAGGGGAACCAGGTTGCTTTGCATACCTCTCATCATATGTATATTATGAGGCATTTACAGCAGCAAGACATGAATGCAATGAAATTAAAATACTTGCAACAAGCAACATATGGATAATAAGCATTAGCAGCGAGTAGAAGTTTTAAGTACATAAAATTTATTCTCTGGCATATTAGATATATTTATTTCTTTATAATGGAAAAATTCTTCACAACAATTAGGGTTCAGTAAACTTATTTTTTTTCCAGCAATATTTTTCTTCCTCTCCTCTCCTGCCCCACAACTCTTTCTTGTTTTGCTGTAAAGCCAAGAGCTGCTTCTGTGATTGAAGCTTTCATTTATAAGCAAAAACAACACTTTCAACTTAAAATGTTCTATTAATTTATGCTTGCAAATTCACATTTAGATAAACTCTCATTAGTTGTAACACTATGCAAAATATACCAATAAATATTCCTGGAATGTAATTAACCTTAATTAATTCACACAGTACAACATAAATGAATTCAAAGCATCCCCAAACCAACTTCCTCTGATCTAATTTTACAATATTGATACAAAGTCTATAATATGATGAATGAAAGGAGCTTGCTGCTTTTCTTGCTTTATTTTTCCATTTTGGTAACAGGCAATGCATCTTGCAGAAATTTGCTATACAGTGAAAGATTATTTTTTTTCCAAGTACTGTTATATCGTTTTTACCAAACCAGATATGCCTTTTAGTTTAACAAGTATTTTTATAATTATACATTACATTTGAATCTATGTATAAACTGTGTTCAATATTCCTGCTACTGAGTGACAAATAAAAATTATACTAACCACAGCATTTACATTCTGTACATACACAAATATAAATACATTCATAATTCCAATTTGTTTGGAATTAATACAACTTAATGAGCTTAAAGAAACAAAATATCATTTTCTTTTATAATCTTTTTCTAAACATTTTCAGATGTTTAAAATTGGTTCACAATTTTGAGGGGGAGAAAAAATGAACAAAAAAAACATAGATGCAATTTCTACATCAATGAGCACAGCAGTGGAAAACAGAATTACTATTAATCGTAAATTACTGAAAGGCTATCTGTTATAGGCTAAAGCCATACTAAGAACTCTTAAAAGGGCTTTTGTAATACAAAAAAGATAGCAACTAAAATTTTAATGGTCTGCCACACTAATGCAGAACATTACATAACTGAAATGTGGCTCATGTTATGTGAAAATGAAATGGGCACTGGCCTCTTGTGTGCTTGACGCACAAACAGCAAAGATTTCCTTCAATGTTCCTGAATACCCATTCTTCATGTTCATTTAGTTGTACTTCTTTTTGAGATATTTCTAATGGGTTACAATAGGACGTTTATTGATTATGGCAGGAACCCATTATCTACAGCAAAGAACTACAAACAATACTGTTCCAGTTACACTAGGATTACAAAAGCTTCAAAGCATGAGGGAGGAGAAGCAGGAAAGGAGGAAAAGTGGGTGCGTTTGCTTTTATATTTAACGAACTGCCAGGTTCATATAGGGGTCACAGGTATGCTGCAACTTTATTTTACAAGGATTATTTACATGCCAGTGAATCTGACATGAGGCTGTACATTTAAGCATGCTTATATGGATGTCCTGGCCTCCCTTGGGTGCAGAAAATAAGCGACAACCACTGTTTTCAGAATTAGAGTTAACAATGTACTTACTTTCTTAAGCAACATAATTGAGATTAATACAACAGAAAAAGCCAGCAATGCACTTTTAAAATAATACTCTAGAAAATGCTTTTTTAAACTTTAAAAAACCACAATACCTCTGAAATGGAACACAGGAACAGAGTTAAGTTAAAAAAACAAAGCATATACATAACACCTTGGAATACCAGTGGATTTTTCAAAACACAAACAAGAATGATACTTGTGTGGAAGTTGCAGCTGCTATCAACATGGTAAAAATAATTTCTGTGACCTTAGCCATATGGTCTAATGTCAACAGTCAGAACAGCAATAAATAAGTCAGATTTATAAGGGAAAATGATCCACACACACATTGATTCTCTGCAAATGCCACAAGTAAATTTACATGTTCATATTCACATAAATATCCTGTAATTCATGAATAGCTTCAAACAGAATGGCAGAACTAAGATTGATTCAAGGCAGAAATGTTCCACTGAGTATAATTTATGATTTAAGAAACTGAGAAAATAAATACAATTTGTCTCACAAGCAAGCAAGCAGACAAGGATGCATATCTTGATATAAATCTGGCTTTACTTTTATTTTCTGAGAGTCTATAAAATGCAAGATTACATATTATCAGAGTCTTTTTCAGCTATTAGCACTTGATGCAAATCCAATGCTGAGATGAAAGAAAACATTACATACATATACTTTTATTAGCAGATACATCACAAGATTTCTTCTGTATGGAAATTATTTTATTCTTGGGGGGCAGGATCCTCCAAAGTACACAGTTTCCAACAATCTGGTGCAATTCTTCCTTCAGAAATGTGTGTTATTCAAAGACTTTTATGCTTTTGCTACAGCAAGAATGATGATAAACTCGAAAAAATTAATCAAATTAGGATATTCATTCTTTTTTTTTTTTCTTTCTTTGCACTGTGGAGAAGTGTCTTCATAAAGTTGATATTACCAACAGTCTGTTGGGCAAATATAATATATTTTATCCTCCAGCTCCATTTTGGGTGGCAGTCATCCTGATTACAAACAAAGAGTGGCATTATTAACAGGACAAGAAACTGAGGTGTTTTCATACCCTAAAATTAAAAGTATACAACTCAAGGCAATGAAAAAATTGCTACCATATTTCTTCTAAATCAGTCAAAATGTAATTCTGCCTTAGAGGAAATGTTTATATCAAAGAGCTACTTGAAGTACCTGAGAATAATAAGGTAATATAGATTTCCATTCAATTGTACAACTTTCCTAATCCTTATACAGGGTGTAAATAAGTACCACCACACAAATTTTATTGGCAATAGGTGGTTCCTGGTCAATCAATTTCAGATAAGAAACCAACGATCTATGAAGTGAAGCTTTCAAGTTATGTGATATTCACAGTAATAAAAGACTGAGGTCAATAAATCAAAATCAGAACCAAGGTGTAAGCAGTATTAGAAACAAAGTACAACTTATTAGGGACATAGTTAAACCTGTATTTTAACTCTCTGAATAATATTTCCAAATTTTGCCATTGTCAAAATTGCTGGAAATGTGGACCTAACATATAGCTGGACACCACTGCAATGAATAACAGGTTGTGGAGAATGACTAAACAAGCGTAAGATCATTTTTCAGCATGTACTATTTAGGTCATGAAAGTATAACTGACAACTAAAAGAATTTGAAATTAAAAACTTCAGCATTGGTCAAGTTGAAAATTATACATACACAACTATTTCCTGTAAATTAAATCAAATTAAACTGAACTTCTACCAGAGAGGGGGAGGGGGAGAGGGGAGAGAGGGAGAGAGAGCATTGGAATTCAAACCCCAAATTCTAATGTCTGCTTACTTATGCCTTTTAATAACCTATTCATTGTTCTAAAGACACATGCTCCAACTTCCTCCACTCATACCTTACAGTTAAGTGGAAGTGATAAGTGGCATGCAAACTCCCTAGCAGTTTTAAGGCACAATTCAGTAATTTTGCTTTGTAGTCCATACGTTCCCTATCTCAAATTGTCTATAAACCACCTATCAGTAAAATTCATGGTGATAGTTACACTCTGTATATATAATTACAACATAACAAACTTTTTGGGGTAAATTTTTATATAAATGACTAAAGTGAAATGTGTAATACTGAAAAGAAAAATATATTTAACTGCATGCTCATACACCTAATTTTCAGGGATACACAAATAACAGAATATAATTTCTTCTTTTCTCTTCCTGCTGTAAGTCAGGGTGGGTTCTCCCTTGAAGCGCTGAATCACCTTACATTTTTTAATAGCCTACATGGTTATATTTATCTTCTAGCATGTATTCTAATTTATAAACATTCTGCAAATTATATTTTTCATAATTAAGCCGCTCACCATACGACCTGAAGCTTGCCTATTTCATTGATATTGATGAGATTTCAAAAGAAGTTGATCACAGCACTGAGTGTCGCAAAGTGGTTTGTGGGGAGGGAAAGTATACCTGGTTACCATGGTTATGGATGAATTTTGTTGTGGGTAGCTTTTCTGCAACAGCCAGTGTTCTCAACAAAATGCAGGAATGCTTTTCACTTTTTCTATTCTATTTTATTTGAAGTGAAATATGTTGATAGAAGTTGCAGTGCTTAGAAAGAGTCTAGCTACTATTGTTTATATCAGTTTACATTGTGCATTAAAATGCAATTTTTTAATTAGTTCTTACTGTAACAATGTAAAACTTAATGCAGGTTATATAAAACTATGTCATATTATATATATGATTATGAATAACACTTAAAGAGTCTCTCAAAATGTTTAAGCATATTTTGTTAATATCTTAACTTTTAAATTTTAGTTTCAGAAGAGTGGATTTAGTAAATTTGAAACAAGTCCCCCTTGCAATGAAAAGAAGACCATTTATTTCCCATGCATAATTTTCAGTGTTGTACCTCACTTAAGTGAGGAATGCATGGGCTGTAAACTGAGATTCTTTTGTTATTTACTTGGTTTTTATGCTGTCTGTTCTTTTCAAAGTTAGCAATAGAATCCAGGACGAGACTGCCTGCTTTTTCTGCCAATGGTTATCATGTCCTATCTTGTTCACCCATCTTCTGCCAAACAACGAACCTTTCTGTACACCTCCCACTGCAGCCTAAGAATTCCGGTCGCAATAAAGCTTCTTAATTTATGGTGGCATGTGTTTCTTAATAGCTCTTCTCTAAACATGCTCAAGGGCTTCTACTTCGCTGCAACCAAGTTGGCAGCACTGCTGGTCTAACAAAGTATGACCAGGAACATATCGTTCTGCAGAAATGTTGGCACACATCTTAATGGCATTTATCCACTGAGGAGACGGATTCAACCACCATTTGATAGTTTTCCGCAGTTGGTAGAAACATATACACCAACTCTCCAGTATTAACTACCTGCTAGAGTGGGCTGAATTAGTTAATGGTATCTGTTTTCCTTTCGAATTTCACAAACTTCATGAATGAGTTTAAATTGACTCCAAAACCTAACCATTATTTAATTTCACCTTCAAACAATGAGTTCTATTTTAGGTAGCTTCATATGTTTCTTACAAATATTGCTTATCAAACACAGTTTAGCTTTCAATTTTAATGGGCTGCAACCTTTCCTGGGCCACCACTTTTGCACTGTCCAGCTTGTCTGTATAGCTATCATCACTTTCATACTTAGTTTCATGCTTCATCTCCCTCATAAAAGTCCCAACAAACTCTTTGCTAATTCCGATCCTAGCTCTATCTTCATCAGCATTGTTTTAATGATTCAGTGTCCTCACCTCTGAATCTGTATGCTGAACTATTCGATTATTCGTTTTCAAAAATGCCATCCTTATAAATTTCCTCACCTTGATGCAATTTTCAATTTCCATTTCCATAATTAACATTAATAGTGCATACTCCATACAATCTGTCAATTGTATCATGTAACTAGGTATTTCAAATGACATCTATGACCTCTATCACATTGAGTCATCAAAATTAGCCTTAGTGACTCAAGTCTAACCCATTTGAGGCATAACCATCTTATTGCAAAATTTTAAAACCAAATTCAGTTCAGAATTATTCCTACATAACATTCAACAAAAGCAATTCACAATTACCTCTAACAAGCTTGACAAAATAAATTTTACCTTGTTAACCTAAAAATAACTACAATTTATATTATAGGTGGGTAATTCACTATTGCTACAAAACAATTTTATGCTGTAATCTCAAACTGTAATCTCATTGTATTAAGAGGGTAGGCACAGCTTAGAAGCTTCAAAAAATGTTTTTCAAAATATTTATTATTGAATTCAGCGATCATTTAAGTATGTTTTGCAAAAAGAATTATTTAAATGTATGCATTAGTTTCAAAGTTATAAATTAAAAGGCAAGACCCTGCAACATGTGGTAGCAACTGTCAATAACAGCCTGCCCACTTTTCAGGTTCTTTTATTTTAATACTCCATTGACTTCTTTCAGTGTGAGCTTGTTTGGAAGTGAAAATTCTCATACAAGCATTGCAGAATACTTTTGAGGTGAAATCTCTGACCTCCGCCATATTGTATTGGTTTCTTTTTTGGTTTTTGTATGTGTCAACAAAAGCACATTATAGTTTCCTGTTGTCGTCATGTCATAACTTCAAAACTCGTTTACCGTAAAATGAATTCATTTCATTTCAAAAGTTCATAATTCAAAAACTATTCAATAGATTTTATAGAAATCTTTTGTGATTGTTACTGTTTGCACAATCTAGATAACTATCAGAATTGTGTTCCTCTGTTCGATACTTTGACTGAAAAAAAAATACCTAGATGATCTGCTATGCTAATTTTAAAATAAATTTATAATACTGTTTATGTAGATGCTATGTTAAAAAAAAAAAGCAGAATGGAGATATCTATTAAATTATTCCTGGTATTGGGGAAAATTATTTTAGCACAGATAGGAGTGGCCATTTTGAATAAGCAAATTGGACTTGCATTTAATTGTGGGAAATTTAAATCAGATTTATTGTGCTTGAGGGAAAAGTATTACTGACGACTTAAATAGGAAGCTTGTATGATTTGAGAATGTTAAGAAAAAGAGTTATTAAATATCACTAATTTTTCAGTCTCTTAAGCTGTTATCTGTCCCTTTAGTTAGAAAAGCCAACCATAAATCAACTTGCTCACAATTTTCAAGCTTGGTTGCTATAAAATACTGTTTCCTAGAAACAGCCGAACTTTTGGACTTTTTAATTATGTTCCTCATGCTCACTCCCTCGGGACTCTTAATTCAAAACTCCCAAGTTTAAGTCTTGTTTGCTAAACTCTTCTAAAATGTGAAGAGCATTTTTGAGAAGTGTTGTTTGGATGGCTGAATGTAGTGGGATGCCATGCAATTTTACTGCTCTAATGCGTGATGCATTTACAGCACTGCTAACAGCTTCTATTTAGAATCTGCGTTTGTAAAAATGTTTGCTTTTCACTTATCCATTTGATATTAAGTTTCCTCAGAATTACTTTTGTTTGACAGACTCTACCCCTGACAGGTTACTATCTTTCTTTCTTTTTTTTGAGGGGGGGGGGTTGACTACAGTTTATCCTCTTTCTCCTCCCAAATAATCATGTTGCTATAGGAACAGATCTCATTATGCCACTAATTTGAGCTTAAACACAGGTGAGATTAATTATATTTCCACTGCACTGCAGTACTAACCTAATATTGCAAAATAGCAAAATAATTTGTTGAGGAATTGTGTTCGAAAATATCTAGCATATTAAAGATCTGAAACTTTCTTGGCATTGATTTTGTAGGAATACTTCAGGCAAGTCAAAAGAAAGCTGGTGTCCTTCCTTTTGACTCTACTGAAATCTTCTTACGTCTACCATATTAAGCAATAGCTTCCCTGTGTGACCTCAGAAACGAGGTCTATACATAATGGCTTCATTTGCAATGCAGATGGTAAACTTTGCAAATGAAAAATTTTGTCTTTTACAGGGATGAAGGAAATACATCACTGCAAGCTTTATCTATTTAGAATTTCTTTGATGAGCCAAAACTTAAGATCACTGAATTCCTCTACAGTGTTAATGCAATACTACAGCAGTACTTAAAAAGAAAGTATTTAAATATGACGAAATACCTAAACAAGCTAGGTTAAGTTGTTAATACCATAAACAATTACAAATTTTGAGCAGATGGCTTCAACCAAAGCTTCAGTATGTAAATAAGTACTTTTTATTCTGCTTACTAGATAATATTTAATGCAATTTTTAATATACCACTGCATTTGTTCAAACTGTGCTCTTTGAAGCCTATCCCATTTAACTAGCATTTTACTTCTAAGTGAATGGAACTCACCTGGGAATTGGGATACGCCACTGACAGCTCAGGCAGGTTCAACCACTTGATTCTACCAATGCTGTGATGACGGTGGTGGCTGCTGCTGCTGCAATCCTGGCTGCGTCTGTCCCAGTGGTATTGGTTGCGCCCCTATGGGATGCGAGGGGGTACCTTTCTCTGACATTCCTAACAACATTGCCACTCTCACACTTGGGGCAAAGTCAATGTTTATTGGGCCCAAACAAAAAATGAAGTGCCTTGATATTGAGAGTAAGCACAGCTTAACCGGTTTGACAAACAGCTGAGTAGTCCATAAGCATGTATCAGTCCTACTGTGTCTCTAAGAATGAGCATAATCTATCACCAATTGAGCACCAAGTACTATCATACACAGAGCTTTTACATACAAACTACCTGCAAGAGCAGTGTTTTGAATTCTGGCAGCTGCAAGTAACGCTTCCCACTCTTTTCCCTACAAGTATCCCCTCCTGTCTTTGAACATTGCTTCAAAGCAGGCAATTTTCCTGTATTAGTATCGGCACAAATACTAGTCAGCTCATCAAGCTCATGTAGAATTTCATATGCAGTTCCCTATTGATTTTCTTCCTTCCAGAAAAGCAATTTACGATATTGCAAATAAATTTGATTTTACTGAATCATTGTACAACAAAAAACACATGTGAAAACGCACAGCTTTAACAGAGGATACTCTAAATAAAATTGGTGAAAACTTTGAACATTCACCAACAAAATCACTTGTGAAATTAGCACAAGTTGAGGTTTCAATGGGTTCTGCACATAAAGCAACAACATTATTAAACCTCAAACTGTACAATACAGGCATACATGTGTCCATTCTTTAGAACAAGGTTTCACCTGAACAGCTGCATGAACAATCAAAACATGTGCCAATAGTGAATCAAAAATCCATTTTGTGTGCGGGAAACCTCTCCTTATAACAGGAACATTGAAGTTTAGTGTGCTATTATACTTTAATTTTTATAAGTTGTCACTTTCTGTTCTGTCCTTGTCTACCAGGGGTGGATGAGGAAAGCCCATTATACTAACTTCCAGCTTTAAATGACTATCTCCTAACACCGTCTTTCTTGTCAAAATCATTTGCCTGGTTGACCTGTATGACAGTGAAAGTATCAGTGGTGGTTTGCAACTATAATAGAAGTAAATTCTGATTTTTGTAAGAGTATAATTGATAAATTAGTGTGTTATCAAACAAACTTGTGAAATGTTTTTAGATTTTGTGTTGCATTTGCTGTTTTGATTGTGTTAGTAATATTTATTGCCAGTGTTGAAAAGAAAAGAAACCCTATAAAATCTAATGGCAGAGAAGTGAAAGTTAATGTGCATAGATACTTCAACGATAAATGTGAAACTTTGAAATGCAGAAAACCAACAATTTCGGTGACGAGTATAACCCAAAGAACTTTTGCAGCTACAGGTGTATCTTCTTGCACTGTTAAAAGGTTTCTAAAAGAACAAAATAAACTGTAAGCAAACGATAGCCTTTTGGAGACCCTGGGGAAAATACGTCCCAATAGTGTATCCAACAAGACAGTGATTGTCTCGTTTTGTGCCGGTGATTAGAGGAATGATTTATTCATTGTATAGGATGGACTTTCTACCTAGTTTAGAAGATATAAATAAAGCATTAAAAGGAAAAAAACCTGTTCGATGGAAGCATAAGTATTCTAAGAAACGCTTTGAGGAAAATAAACTTCAGATTTGTAAAAAATCAAATGGGATAAAATTCTTAATGGAAAGACCCAACATTGTTTCAAAATGGTATAAATTTTTATGAACAATGAAACAATTGAGATCCACTAGTCGTCTAATTATTTACCTGGATGAAACTTTGATTTATGTTAACCACACTAAAAGTAAAGTTTGGATTTGTGTAGGAGACAAATTAAATTTCTCTCTTCTAACTTTATAATTTTACAAGCAAGATGTTAGGTTTCATTCCAAACACCTTAAGTTTGAAATCTAAATCTAGCATAGACTACTATGAAGAAATGGAGAGTAAAACTTTTAAGGACAGATTTGTTAACCAGTTATTGCCCAACATTCCCACCAACAGTGGCATTGTTCTCAATATGCTTCCTATCACTCTATAGAAATAAACAAGGCTCCTACTTCGGCATCCCTTAAATCAGAAATGCAATCCTGACTCTATAACAACAACAAATTTGATTCATACTCTATAGAAATAAACAATGCTCCTATTTCAGCATCCCTTAAATCAGAAATGCAATCCTAGTTCCGTAATAATATCTAATTTGATCCATACTCAAAGTTGTATTATATGAACTTATAAAGTTGGAAAAAAGATCATCTCAAACTTGATGAAATAGATTACGTAGCAGAAGAGCATGGCCATACCGTCGTACGATTACTGCCATATCATTGCGACTTAAATGCAATAGAGCTGATATGGGCCCAGATAAAAAAATCATGTTACAAAGCACAATATATTGTTTAAGAGCAGCAATGAAAAGGAATTGTTTGATTGTGCAGTGCAGTGCAAAAAGTGTCAATGGAAAACTGGAAAAAATTGTGTGAACATGTGCAAAAACAAACCGTTTTATTGGGACAAGGACGGTTTAACAGGCAAGATTAGTAATAAATTTATAAGACTCAGACAATGAGTGCAAGGACTATTTGGAAATATGCAATATAGGAGGAGGAATACCAACCACCAAACAGCCAGGAATCCACCACTGGCCCTTCTTGTTTTTGAAGAAATTTTTGTTCTATCTCACTAGCCAACTGACTCCGAAGGATGACAAGAGATAGCTAGAGTGCGCGAGTATTCTCTTGCTACAAAATGAGTGACTACTTAAAGTCATATACTATAGCACAAGGCATATTACTGATCTGATTTTTTCACAAGACAACAATAGATACAGATGATACATTTTTACCCTATTTTTTCCAACACCTTACAGAAGAACAACATACTGCTGTTTTCAGTAGAATTCTGCAACTGCTCATACAGCAGCAGAGTCCATGAATAAAATTAAGGAAGTGTTTGAAGATTGGGCTATTAGTGTTGGTGTATAGTCCTCTTGCTCACCAGATTTAACGGTACATTATTTTTAACTGTTGGGCTGCCTGAATGACAGAGTTTATAAAACAAACCCTCACACACTGGTGGAACTAAAGGAAAACATCACAGTGGCAGAACTTAAACGTGTCAATCTGAACATGTTTTCCCAATGCAATGTTTAGCTGAAGGTGGATGACCTTTCCAGCATCTTCTACGAGGCAAGATTTTATACACAATATTACAGCAAAGTTAAGTGCATTCTTGCGCAATGCAACACATCTTTCCACCAAAAATCAAAACTCATGCAGGATAGTTTTTATGTGAAAGCTCTGTAGTGCTTATTCATTTATTTTCAGACTTTGGCAGACAAGGGTTTGAGCATAGCAACCTCCTCTTCAGAAAGCAAGATTCATAAATACTAACATTACAAAAGTGTTGCTACAACACTGTCATAACTGAACTCACGACTATACACAAGATTTTTTATTCGAGTCATTATATGTAAAACTTCAATTCCTAGCCATAAGCAGCATATCACCATTAGGTTATACACTTCAAACCTTCTAATGCTTATAGTCAAAGTGATGGAATGAGAAAAGATAGCAAGAAGACATCTGGCATTTAGTTCCAAGTATTTTCTTATTCTTTCAATCACATGGCCATTTGTCTTTTCCAGTACAGTAAACCCTTGATTTAATGACTAATGGGGGCAAAAGGGCGTCTGTAAAATTGGAAGCCCATTGAATTACGAATCATATGAACATTTAAAATAAAATATTACAATAAAATCCAATGCAGGAAGAACTTAAACACAGTGAAAGTGTTATTCGATCAATTCAAAATCTTAAATGTTTAAAATATTACACTTGACATTGTGGTATATAAAGTGTGCAAGATGTGAAATATTTAATGTGCATATCATATTAGTAACAAAAATCTATTTACATGACCTTATTTGAGGGCTAAAAGAAAATATCTTAATAACCAAAGATTGAAATTGCCTGAAATGTTTCTAACACTTCGGGAGTCGAAGATCTTTACATGTATGTGAGATATCGTCCACATAGCCTCTTGTTACTGATAATTTAGGACCAGACATAATCAATTCTTTGTCATCATTGTCATCCTCAACATCCTTCATCACAGTCTCTGCTACCTCCTCCCAGCTGAGAATCTGGTAGCCTGAATCACCCTTGTCTGCGTTTAGCCACTGCTCAATAATGTCTTCACTAATGTTTTCTACAGATTTCAATAGGGTTCCACAAAGTATGGTAATTTCAAACCCCTTTAAATTATTTCTCCTTCCATTCCATTTAACAACTGTTTTCAACTTATTTATATTTCAAACATTCACAGATTAAAATAATATTTTATAATAATGTAATAAATGCAACCATGTGCACCATAAAAATGCTATGCGCTAGTGGAAAACAATGTCAAACATGTTTGAAAATGTTAATGAATGCACAATGTGCTTATCAGAACTGACACATGAAGCTGCGAATGCACACAAAGTTTTAAAAATGAACCTGAAATTCCAAATGAATTGTGGTGGGGGAGGCGCTGTTCTGTGTGCAAATTAAGGTGTAAACCGCAAGAGCCACTGTCATCTGCCAAATTACAATTGCTTTTAAAAATCTAGTCAAATTTGTTTTTTCCTCAACCGTTTCCTTCTTCCAACTAAGTTTTCCAAATTAGTCAAATTCAGTCTGTTAACTGGAGGTCCATCAAATCAAGGGTTTAATGTATTGTTGAACTGTGATAACTACTAAAGGTGGGGTCTATCATAGAGAGGAGTATACTACTAAAAAAAAACAAAGAAGCGAATAGCACCCCAACTAACAACTTTATGTAACTGGCCCCTTGGCAATATCTGCCAGCTAGTTGTTACCTTCAAAAACGCAAGGAAGCCTACAAATATGTGAACACTTCATATTTTGATTGCTAGCTTTTTAGCATTCCTTACAATGGGTGAAACTAAGATATGCTGCTGTATTATATCCTAATACGTGTGTGTGTGTATAGAAAGTTGAATGCTATTTTCATCTTTTTGTTTCTTTCCCGTTATTTTCATCTTTTTGTTTCTTTCCCTATCTAGATTGATTTTATGACATCCATTTGATGCTATTTTGACACCCTGCCTCCATATTGTGAAATATTTAAAGCTACTTTTAAAGGCTTTACTTACCAACTTTATGAAAGGAAATGCTGAAACTGCCACCGTCATCGTCCATACATTTTTGGCACCTCTTTAGGAAACTATCCATCATGGAATTTTTGGGGGGAATTTTCCAAATGATGAACAATGTCGTCTAATGTTTCTTCGATAAGAACGAACGCCATATTTTATATTTCTTGGCCTGAACACTTGTGGCCTGAAATTTACTGTAAAGTTCATGGATTGTTGTACGGCCTGGAACTTTTACAAGTGGAAATCTTTCTGCAAATTGTACTTGCACTTGGCGAGCTGACTGAATTAACACATACGAATCATAAATAAATACACGTTGTGCAGTAGAAAACACATACTGAGCCATAATATACTTTGTGACTAAGTAATAACTGAACTACATCACACCACCATCAACTCAAAACTGCACAGCAATACCACAACAGTGGCTTTGTTTATAGCAGCAGTGTGTTATGCTTTTATCATATTTCCGCACGCCCAGCGGAAAAACACCGCGCAGCCAGTAATATTGTTCATAAAACACCCCTGCGGGGTAACTTAAAACAAAGTGTACAAGACAAACTCACACACCCTGGAAGAATTAAAACAAAATATCCACCAGGAAATTTCTCAACATGAACTATGGCGAGTGATGGATAGTTTCCTAAAGAGGTGCCAAAAATGTATGGACACGACGGTGACCAGTTTCAGCATTTCCTTTCGTAAAGCTGGTAAGTAAAGTCTTTAAAAGTAGCTTTAAAAATGTTGTATGGTTTCATCTGCACCTTTCTATGATAGCGGCAGATGGCAACGAGCGCCGAGAACGCGGATAGGAAAAGCGCCACGCAGACGGTTCGGAGTCTTTTGTCTTACTCTGTAGCATATTATTGCCGGGCTGCTGTTTATCTTTGCTCAGATTCATTATTCAATTAACCTTGATGGATAACCAAGCAAGATGGTTCACAAGCTAGCATGTGAGGTTTACATTTGTGAGGTCCTGGTCTCAAACCCTGAGGTGACCAGTCATCCTGATCAAGGATTCTTTTAAGGTTTTCTCTGGCTGCCATGCAAATGTTGGGATGGTTATCATGCACCACAAATTCTCCCATATTTTGTTAAATTCCATTTTATTTCCTTCTTCACTTTTTAGGGTTGCAGGGCTAGATGCATTATACATGCTCAAGTTTCTACCCTGACATACAACAGAGCTGTCTGCCCAAACTTGTCCATAAAGATAGATAACATTAAACGGGGGGGGGGGGGGATGGGATGATGTTGCTTCCGAAAATGTTAGGAACCCCTGCCTGCACTGTACTTGCCATCACTAGAGCCAGCTGCCCTCTGTATTCCCTCACCTTATCACTTCCTCCTGGAGGAGCACAGTTGCAATATAAGTATTGGCCACGGTGCCGAAATGCTCCACCCTCAACTTATACCTTGCATGGATACAGCTTTTTTAAGATATTAATTATTGGATATTTAAAGAAATACACGACATTAGTTACAATATAAATGTGAAAATATTCCTAATTATTTTTGTGCAGTGATGTGGTGCAGTATGCAATAATATTCTAAAAGTAATGATTAGACTGATTTAGAAAGTAAATTTGGGTACAAAAGTTGTTAATGAACAGAAACATGATAAAAATACTAAATAAAATTGATTTGCACCCATTTTGCTCACAAATTATCATCACCAATATTACTGTAAAATAAAGTAGAGCAAATACTTCAAAATCTTTATTTGCACAACACAAAGTTGTTCTATTTTTAAAATGGAAACCAAATAGCAATAAGTAAAACCAACAGCAATCATTGTATTTCTGCTGGATCAAAACTTAAATTCTTATTTATGAAACCTCCCAAAAAGGGAGAAGAAAAATACTCTTAAAATATACGCAAATAAATAATAATAATAATAATAATAATAATAATAATAATAATATAAAAACTGTCATATGAAAATAAAAATACATAGGAAAAATGCACCATAGATACATTCCAACAGGCATTCGAAAATTATTTATGAAACATGTGGTTTCTTGAAAAATACTGCAGAATGTTCCAACTCTTACATTGGCTGAATGTACTGACTTAATGCTAGCTCATTTACTGTAATTTATATGCATAGTTCTATATTGAAAACATTATTTTATGCTAAACTATAGCTTTGAATGTAATGTAAAACAGAACACACTCGCATGCCCTATTAGCAAATATGTCAATAACAGTTAAAATAGAATTAACTTGTAAAATGAAGAACTATACTTAATGGTGTTAGAAATCCCTCACTGCTAGTAGAAGTTAAAGAAGGCATCATCATTACAAATTTATAGCAGTAAAAGAATGAACAGAAAGGGATTATTTATTATTATTTGGTTGCAATGTATGTCCTTTGTTTCCTTTCTTGTATTTTCATTTTAATCCACCTGCTTCTATATATGTATATTTCCAGTGAAAGAGCACGTGCAGGAAGCATTACAAATGAATGCAAATCTGCTAGTAACTAATTACCTCTTAGGACAATAAAAAGCTTACCCAAGCATTTGCCACAGTGACAAAAATTTGTGTCAGTGTCTCTCTGTCAATAGCATTTAAACTTTATTTTTATCTGTGCACTTTAATGTTGTTTTTGCAACGCTCACTCACTCAGTGTTTAGCATGCTGGCGATTAGGCAGGCAAGCTGACTATCCTAGTGGTGTCAAGGTTTTGTGCAACTTTTGGTGGCAAGTTGTTTTGGAATTACAAAAATCACAAAATACAGAAATAAAATGCCAGGGTTTGCAATATTTCTGCTTTAAGCTGCAGATTGAAATACATTAATTTTTTTTATATTGAATTCTTGTTTAAAAAAAAAGTTCATGCATTTTCTGTTTAACACATACACCATCTAGAAATAATTTCTCATGCATTTTGAAATATACTCAAGAAAACTAATACAGTCGTACATTATTTCCTTATAAATTTTAGGAAAAGTCAGGAAAATGGACTAGCAATTAACGGAATCATAACTTTTTTGAGTAATGTAACCTTTAGTCTATCA
Organism: Deroplatys truncata; assembly: GCA_030765065.1. Lineage (NCBI taxonomy): Eukaryota > Metazoa > Arthropoda > Insecta > Mantodea > Mantidae > Deroplatys > Deroplatys truncata. The sequence goes on along the minus strand of CM060987.1, from coordinate 31,788,823 downwards.
GGAAGTACACCTGCTTGTAAGCATGAGTTTACAATTGTTTCCAGCATATTTGCTAGGTTTTCTTTCCAGAGGTTTGTGTGAATCATGAGTATCCATTTATGCACACACTATGTTTTCATTTTAAAGATTTGATAATGCTGAGAATTTCTTTTTCTCTCTTTTTGTCTATTGGATAGAGAGACTTACTGGTACCATTCTTAGCATTACTAAGTGCAAATAGAAGTGGTGATGGTAACACTGCATGACTAAGTAATAAATTTTCTCCCTTCTCACTTACAATATGAAAAGACATTGTGAAAATTAGTATTTTATAGCATCACATATTTAATGGCATTTGGATGAAAACGAAGTGCATTACAAGCCAGAGTAGGAAGCAAGAAAGCAGATGGTGTTAACTACACGCACGCTCCATTTCAAATGATCCTTTGTCCACATATATTCATTTTCAAAAATAGAACAGCTGCTTTTACATATTTTATAATCTACTGCATTGTTTTAGCCCATCATTTAAATTAATATTTGAAACTATGGTTTACTGACTCGGCTGTTTGCTGTAAAAGGCACTATCAGTTAAGACACATATAATCTCCAAGAAGATGGAATAGTGTGAGAGTGGAACAATCAACCATATAAAAAAGAATACAATCACATGAAAGAGAACTTTAGCTTTAGAATGGGTGGAATGGTACGTCAAATTATTTTATACTACATAAAATAATGATCATACCTCTAATGAAATTTATTTCACAAATTAGGCATTAAACATGGGAACTGAGACATCTGTTTGTTGCTCTTAATTTTACTGCAATTGATTAGGAAACCAACATATTACATTTTTCAAAGTCATAAATTGAACGTGGGAATAGGGTGGGAAAAAGGAAGGAAGAGTTTATAGAATGAAAAATGCAGAGAACGTGGGGAGAGGGGCAGAAAGGAAAAAGGGAACATCAATGGAGTATTTCAGAAGAAGTGAAATTATCATTTATCAAAGATCTCCATGTTGCACTTGAAATACGCTTTACTCCAAATGTTCACATAATACTAGTGTAAAGACTGTTTATAATGGCTAATATATAAAAAAATATATCACTTATTTTTCTACTCTTATATATCTGTACATTTAAAAAGATATTAAAATATAATAATTATCTATTTTCAAAGATATTAGTACAACTGGAGGGCTGAGTAAATATGTGGTACACGTCTTTCTAATGAGTGATGAGATGGAAAGTAAAGAAGTATTTCTAATATGATGAAATTCTAAATTTTCCAATTTCAACTGTAGTAGTATAATTAGCATCCCTCCCACTCCTCTTCCATTCAACTTCTATGAAGATAATTTTTATTAACTCCCTTCTCACTTACATAGTGGTATTTTCTCACTCCTTTAAATATGTATGTATTTTTCCTTAGCAAGCTTGTTACACTTATATAACTCATGGTAAAAAGTTATGCTATATTTCAGAAAAGTATACTGCAGAAATTTTCTTTGAAAACAATAAACCCCTGTTTTTATTCTTGCAAACAGAATAATGCACTATTCTCTGGCTTTTGAAAATGTGACTGAACCCTTCAAATTAAGTTTTGGTTTTAAAGAAGGCCGTTTCTCTGATCAGTACTGTGCCAAATCTAATGACCAGTTTCATAGAACTTCCCTACTGACCCAATACCTCCTTAAATAAATCAAAAGTATGTCAAGTCATATTCTGTGTTTCATCAAACATAGTTAAGGCTAATGTATCAATAAATTAAAGGCATATAACATACTAATAAACAATGATTATGGGCTATAAACAGTGTATGTGAAACATTGCACTAAAACAATGATATTATTTTCAATCAAAGTCTTCTATTTGACTCGCGTATTAAAATGACTACACATTTGTTGGCACATAACCAATGAAGACTAGCATGTCCAAGATAGTCCAGTGACATGGTCTGAAATAATTCCGACCCATATATTCAGAGAAAACATGTGCTGGTGACACTTCTCCACAACAACATGTGGATTAACATAGTTTAAAACTAGTCCATGATTGTGAACACGGCTTCATCAGTGACGAGAATTCTGGCTGCTGCAGCAAAGCCCAATTACAACATTCCACATGGGTCCAAAGCATGCTGGACTTAACACTTACAGCTTTTGACAGTGAAAGGGATGAAGTTGTTCTTATGTATGGCTTGCAACACACTAATGTGGTTAGTGCCTACTGCACATGCGATAGTGCAGGTGCTGGATATGGTTCATCTACAACTCAAATTCACTGTGCATCGGGTTAATTTAACACCTGTATCATTGAAGGTTCCAAACTCTCACAAATGCTTATTGGTGGACTGGGAAGTGGAGTGATGTGGATGGCATCTGTTGGAATCTCTTTCTCTGTACAGTGCTGCAGCTGCTGAACTATTTATTTCATAAATAACACCCATATCTGCAAGTTCAGATAAGGTGTAAATGTTCTTCATATTGCCTCACCAATAATCCTCAGCTTATTAATTGCAGTGAGCCCAAACAAGGAAATGGTAGTAGGTTTATTTATTGTATTTAGCAAACAGACTGGTGTCCTTGAGCATGCATCTCATTGCTTCATTAACTGCATGACAAGAATGAAACCCATAGTCTGCAGGGAATCAGCTTCTGCATATGTATTGGACCACATGAGCATTTAAAGAGAACTCTCTAGAGAAAGGCAGTTAATGTTCAGTGTCACACTGTCAAATGAGTAGTTCCGGTTTCGAGAGATTTTTATGGTACTAAATCTTTAAAATGCTGATAAGCTGCTGAAAATCAATATTTCTACGCTCGCAAATCAGTTTTAAAGATGTTCCAAATCAATTTTTCAACTGGTTTGGTCTAACACCAATTTATCAGCATCTAAAGCCAAAATGTGTAATGGTAGATAAATAGCAAAAATTGCCAAAAAATGACATTTTGTAGCTTTTGTGCAGTTTTATAAATTGGAATTGCCTCTTTAGTTTGATATATAGTTTACCATTGTAGGCACAATCCTTACATTTTTAAAAATGGCACTGAAGCTGCAATTTTACACTATGAATTGTGAACCACTTCAAAGAAAAAAATATCACGCCTACACACTTTGGAGTAGAGAGGTAAATTTTTAGCCCACCTCTAGGAAAACTTTTTTTCTACAAATTGGTACTACTATTAAGTACACCAGCTTCTGTGTGCTCAAGTAAATATATGCTAGTTATTTCCTCCATTTTTTGCTTTGAACAGCTTTTTCTGGTATAAATGATACTTTTCCTCAGAAACTATTGAAGATAGGTAAATTAAATTTTAGGGTGATAAAAACAATCTAAAGTGCTGTTGTGGATCGACTTCAGTGTTAATAAGATGGTTATTCTTTTAAAAAACTAAATGCAGATAAATTTTAATCAAATCTTCATTAATAAACTAACTTATTCCATAAAAGTAGACAAAAATTTCAGTCTGATATCCAGCTTCTGAAATAAAGGATTACGAGTTTAACAGATTTAACAATAGTGGTATAGCGCTTTTAATCTCCCTTTAACTTCATAACACTGCATTATGTTTAATAGTGGACCTCACATTGCTTATCTCAAATTGCTTATGAAGACATCTCTACACCCTCAGGGATTATTTTGATGTAGTTCTTTAACACCCTGTATAGTAGTGATTAGATTGGTTAGCAATTATGCTGCCAAGTTTTATGCACAACGTATTTAAAAAAAAAAAAAAAAAAAAACTAATGGTGTACATTCACATTACTTTTTCTACACTCTCATTTATTAATTGGTACCAAATTATTCTTACTAAAGCTTACTTTTCTGTCTACTATATTTTAATCCAAAAAAACCTTTGCAGAAGACATAGCTACATTACACATTTTATTATAGATATAAAGGAAAAATGAGTCAAATTTTTAGAACTGGATGCTATATGCTGGGCTTAAAATTCCATAGTGTTTCCATGCAATTATAAGAAACAACTGAATGCTGACAGGACTTCAAGAGAATGGCCAGGTATAGAACAATTCAGACTATTAACATCGGATATCTCACAAACAGCTTATACCACAATAAAAACTTGTTTGAAATTCATTGCGTGTTTTAAAGAGATTACATTTTCTGTGTAGTATGTTTTCGTCTATTGTTTAATGTTTACCAGTTATACGAGGGTGGTCTGAAAAGTTTCTGACCTCAACATGAAGATGGAAGCACTCGTAAATAAAAGCTAGTGAATTTTGTTGTTCATCTGTTGACAGTTACTCACCAAAGTTTCAGCCATTTTGGATGCTCAGTTGTTATGTAACAGTTGTTTGAGTGAGGTGATGCGAGTGTTTTTATGAAAATGGACAAAATCGAGTATCGAGCTGTCATTAAATATTTGTTTTTGAAAGGTAATACACCTATGCAAATCAAAGATGAGTTGGATTCTGTGTATGGGGGCTCTGCACCATCATTTACCACAGTGAAATTTTGGGCAGCTGAATTTAAACGTGGCCGTGAGAGCTTGGGAGACGAATGTTCGGGACGTCCAAAAATTGCAACTACCGACGAAAACACCCCCAAAGTTCACCAAATGGTGCTAGACGACCACCAAATTAAAGTGAGAGAGATAGCAGAGGCTATGAACATGTCAAAAGAACGCGTTTGTCACATATTAAATCAACATTTAGACATGAGAAAGCTGTCCGAGCGTTGGGTGCCGCATTTGCTCATGTTTGACCAAAAACGTGTTCGAATGAACATTTCCAGTTGGCGCAGTTTAGGCACAATAAATCCGAGTTTTGGCGCCGATTAATTACTGTATATGAAACTTGGATACATCATTATACGCCCGAAGCAAAAATACAGTCCAAACAGTGGACTCCAAATGGGGAACCGGCTCCAAAAAAAGTAAATCTGTTTTTTCGGCTGGGAAAGTGATGGTGACTGCTTTTTGGGATAGTCATGGAGTTGTGTTAATCGATTATCTTCAAAAGGGAAAAACCATTACAGGAGCATACTACGCATCATTACTTGACAAGCTGAAGGCAGAACTTGGGAAAAATGGCCACATTTTCAGAAAGAGAAAAACCTGTTTCACCAAGACAACACACCGTCTCGCACCTCAGCGGTTGCAATGGCGAAAATCCACGAATTACAGTATGAACTGCTTGACCAGTTCTGCATCACCAGATCTAGCCCAAGCGACTTCTTTTTGTTCCCTCATCTGAAAATTGTGCTCGGAGGACAGATTTTCGTCAAATGAAGAGGCAATCACCTTCGTGAACAATTATTTTGCAGAGAAAAACGCTGAGTACTATTTGGACGGGTTACAGAGATGGGAGCATCGCTGGGAGAAGTGTGTAGAGTTATAAGGAGACTATGTTGGAAAAAAAAAAAAAAAAAAATCTGAAAAAATGTCTTGTATCTTTATTAGGTCAGAAACTTTTCAGACCACCCTCGAACAAGATTATACAAAATTCCTTTTGAATGAAGAGGACTTAGGCTGTTCCCAGAAAATGCAAGGATATACACTTTGTCATGTAAGTATCTTTAATACATGTTATTTTAATAAAAATTATTACTCAATTTTAGAAAAATAAAAATAAATTTTGAAAAATGTCCATGTTTGGGGTGGGGAGATTTTCTTGAGAATCTTTGTGCTGCATCTTTAGAAGGTACTGAACCTAAATACCAAATTTGGTATTTATCAAAATTTTTCCCTTTTGAGTTATGCTGTTCAAAAGAGCATGCATGCACACACAGACAGATGGTTGTTTTTCTAAAAATGCTTATTTTATTTATTCATTTATTTATTTATTTATTTATTTATTTATTCAGGGGGCCTCTACATATACTTCCCCATGAAATCTCTATAACAAATTTTTATGTGGATCTCTTTACAACCATGAAGGTGGGGCAGGAGCAGGTGCTACTTTTAAACTTCTTTCATTCTATAAGCAAACTGGAAATAATTTCTAGGTTTTGATGGAGAAATTGATGCAATTTATACACCTCTACAAAATCTATTTGCCTTGTCAAACAAGTGTTATAGTTTTCTTATCAGAGTCTAAAGCTGATATTCAGGCTCATGTCTCAACTGACTGCCCTGAGATGAACATAATGAAATTCACAATGTTATTAAACCACTGCAAAATTTAAACAAACACATAATTTTCCAATGGATTCCAGCTCACTATGAAATAGCTGGGAATCGGCAAGCACATATGTTGGCCAAGAAGGGTTCCAGAATTACTCAAACAGAAAAACAAAATATCCATGACGGCCTGAGTGGATATTTGTTCAAAATTGGATTAGTGACCTCTCTACTGTGCTTGTTATGCAGCAAAGATGAGTAATGAACATTGATCACCTGGCTGTACGTGATAATCTCAAGTGTAAAGACCTAGCCTCAGAATACTGGAAAGGCAAGGAGAATTATTTTATTATTAAATTTCAAGCATTAGACACACATGCACACTATTATGTAACTGTAGAAGACTATTATGTTCTCGATTCCGTACTACGAAAGTTTGGAATCAAATGAGACACATCTACATTTTTTGCAATCAGAGGCATTTCCAATAACTATGGTTGGAGGGTCATAAGTATTAGACTCATGTGAAAAGATACTGTGCCATCAATGCCAGGAAATAAAAGAGAAGACAACCAATCTTGTCTCCTGACATGTGAATCAAGCAAAACTACTAGTACAGCACAAATGACAAGACAGGCAGCTCTGAGCTGACCCTTCCACATCATCCCTCATTCATTCCCTCATAACATTCACTGGACCTGCAGCCCCTATCACCTAAGAGTGTAGAAGATATTTTAGCTAATTCTGCCATCCACACTCCAGATTTACATAATGGGATATACTGAAGAGAACATCAATAATGATGCTTTAGTTGAGTATTTTGAAAATTGGGTGCCTTATATCTCAGTGAAAATAAGAGAAACAAGTAGTACACAGGGTGTTTTTGCATCTTCTAATAGCATGGTTGGTGAACTTTATTTTTCATTCTAAGGATTTAGGTTGAATTCTCAGTCCAACATTAGATCATTCCTTTTACAAAACAAAAGAAAATAAAAAAAAAATCTTAGTTTTCTAGAACAAGTGCTGTTAACTCCTACTGAAAAGTTAACTATTGTCATCTAGCATTCTTCAACACCAATAATGTTCCCTAAGAGCAATGATATTGCAACTGTAACTGAAGATGTTTTTTTCACTGTCTATTTTCCTAGTATTACTGTCAAGATAGATTATACATATATTCTTACATTCCTCGTTTTCTACCTTGTTCATGCATTTTGGTATTTCATTAACAAATATAGCTTTTTCTGCTGCCATGACAATGTGTTCATGTGTTATCAAATAAATGCTGTTTCCGATCATTTCTGCATGATCAGTGTTCAGCAACATTTCAATGTTCCAGTCATGCTGTAATAAAAAATGTAGGTACTAAATACATCAAGGAAAATGCTTGGTCAACAAATGTTTCTATAGCTAAAAAGCAAGTATTGGTGAAACACATAATTTTTAAAAACCAAAACGTTCTGCTTAACTGATATTAAGTTTAAACAAACACAAGACTGGTCATTAGTTTTGTTACTGATGTTCAAAATTAGAGTACACAAATGCAAAATAGAGAAGGAACAGAGAGGCTATGTTCATATTTGTTTTATGGCACTTGGGTAGTTCTGTGATACCATAAAGGAAAAAAAATATTAGTTAACCTAATGATGATAGTGTCATTGAAAATGGGGACATTGGTTACAAGAATTAAGGAATATGCTTTATCTTTACTGAATTTTTTTTCATACACATGTTATTTACATGAAACATATTAAGTTCAAATATAAAAGAAAAAAATAAATTATTTCACTCATCTGATAAGAGTGGAAGATTAAATGTTAGGGCTAAGTTCCCAACTTTGTTTTGTGGTCACATTTTCTGTTATTTGAGAGCATTTTTCATTTACATTGTTTGGCTGTGGACCTCCAATGAAAATCACATATTAGTCTCTTAGCAAAGTTACTATGTGCAAACCTAGAATAAATCTGCCTAGCAGGGAATATGTCTTGCCATTAGAAAATACGATTTATACAGAATTTCTCAAGATTATGTAAATTTGCAGGAAATGTAATACAAAAACTTTTCATTCTTAGGTCTTTTCAATATAATATGTAGCCACATTTATGATTATGTTCTGACATTGTTATAATACCTCTCCATGCTACATTAGTTTACCTGGAGTGTACGTGACTTTATCCTGAGGATTAAGGGATGTGTTTTCTGTGGCGATATTGGTGCCATTATCTGGTGGAGGCATGGCAAATGCTGTATTGGACCCAGGTTGCAATGTTACTGCTGGTCCACCAGATTCATCATCACTGGGATCCTCCTGCAACATCCCAACCAAATATTGTAAATACCTAAACTTCTAGCTCTTTCAGACCTCATAAGCAGCTCATATATAAAGAAAAATTGTACTACTATTTTATCTTCGAACACTTCTTTCAGCAGGAAAAAAGTTTTGTAGCATTATAATTCACTAATGGAATGATCTAGACAAGTTTATTGAAGTATGACATAATAGCAGCTGATGTACATTTTTTTTTATTTTCACTCTCTTCATTGAGTGCCACTTTTAGCATTTTTACTATACATATATCAAAATTATTTTTTACTTTTTCTACTACATATAGTAAGTAGGGGAAGTATTGTATTCCACCCAAAAATTTGGTACTGAGATTTCACCGGAAATATATGTTTTGAGACCCCCTGAATCCAAAAAAAAGCATTTTTGGAAACATGTCTGTGTGTGTGAACAGCATAACTCGGAAACGAACAGTCGGATAAACAACAAACTTGGTATTTAGGTTCAGTATCTTCCAGAAATGCGACACAAAGGTTTTCAAGAAAATCCCCCCACCCCAGATTACCCTTTACATGAAACATTTTTCGAAAATTTTAAATTTATCAAAATGGCTCTAACGATTTTGATTAAAATATCATATGTTTAAGATATTTTCATGACAAATTAATGTTTATTTTGAATTTTCTGGGAATGTCTCCAAAAGTATTCTTCATTGTGAACGACTTTTGCATAACTGGTAAAACATAAGAGATAGACAAAATTTTACTACACAAAAAATGTGGATTGCATTAAAATACAGAATTTATGTCTCGTACATTCTTTTTGTTGAGTGAACCATTTTCGATATATTGCTTGTTATTCCCTTAAATTTTTCAATACTTATTTTCTCAAATGGGAATTTGTTATTCATTTTTTTGTCTTGGATATGCAAAGAGTATTAATCTGTGGCAAAGAGAATGGTGCTGCACCTAGCAACCAGCTATAAAGAGATATGTCTATGCTTAAAGGCTATTGTATTTCTATATTTCCCTTGCAAATGTAAAACAAGGGGATTATAGTACGCCTTAAGCAATAGTCAAATATTTTTAGTCTGGTCGCTACGTATAAAATGTAATTCTCTTTGCATGTCAAAAGATTGTTTCTGCAAATGTTTATCTCGATTAATATGAAATAGATGGAGAATAAGAGTTTGTAAAAATAGTTTGTACAAGAGTAGAGAAAGTCATGCGAGTGTAACGCATCAGATATTTTTACATTAACTGTGTGTAAGTATGAAAATATATATTAAAATGCTTAATTTTTCATTAGGAGTGAAACAATGTGTGCTTCAGTTTTATTTGATTTAACATTAAAAAGATTACTTTGGAAATTAAATATCATAGCAAAAGTTAATATAATTGCTATAATGTTCAATACATTTGTAGTGCACATTTACACTTTTTCTGCATAGTTTGCCAATTCAAAAAGCTATTAATGCCAGAGGTAATTTACATTCAAAACCAAGCTATTTCCTCTTTAAAGAAAATAGTTACAAATGAGTGGTACAACAAAGTCCTATAGCGATATTTTGCTCAAATGGAGCCAAATGTCATACAGAAATTCCTTGGTATCACCATTCCTAACAATCCACAATTTTCACACTCTTACAAAACTTTAGAAAAAACCGGGTCCTCATTAGACAAATGAAATGGACAGCCAACAGTTCTGAGGCATCACACAAGATATGGGGCTGTTATGGAAGGAAATTCAAGAAAACTGCTGCCTTGCAAAACATGTGTTTTATGACAGAATAACTGACTGGCATGCTCACTCTCCAAATCTAAATATATGTGATTATATCTTTAGTGAACACTTCAAGTTTATGCAGTCAGTCCTCTTACTCAATGAATTAAAAGACTATATTAGGCATGCACTTTCCAATATTTCAGCTGTATGTATCTGTTAAGTGTTGAACTGGTGGCAGGCTTGTGTAGACCCAGTGACATTTCCAATACATTCATATTGTTACACATTAGAATTATCTAGTGGAGAAGCAGTGGATTGCTTCACTGTTACCACAAAAGCACAAGTAATGCCATGGGAACTTGTCAGTTCCTATTACACCACAGCCTGCCAGAGAGAACACCCGAAACCCTTCTCTTCTTTTCTTTGATCTCTCTTTTACATAAAATGCCAAACTACTTGATCCAAACAACAGCATGCTATAGTAACTATACAATGAATTCATATAAAAAGTTAGTTATTAATTAAACCTATAATTACAGTACATTTCATAGTGTACAGGAATCTGAGGCAATAGTCAACTATTAATAAAAGAGGTCCCTAACATTCCAAGCTCGTAAGAAACGAAAAATGTATATACAGCACTTCACAATACACTGCACTGAAAGGCTACAAACAATTAAACCTATTTAAGTTAACATTTCCGAAATGAACAATGTTGCAGGGGGAGGAAAAGTTGACACTGTATATTTTAACAAGAACTACACTTTTCTCTTTTCCCTCCTAGAAAATGTGTTCTAACTTCCATGGTTTACCAGTCATATAAAATACGAGAATAAAGAGGACTGCAGCTATTTACAGAAAAACCAACAAACGTTTTATTTGTGGCACCGTGATCTCAGATTTGCATTTTAATCCCGAGTTGTTTTGGAGAAAATAAAAAGCAATAAAACCTCTTTTTTGTCTAGGGATATTTGGGGAGAATGTAAATCTTCACCATGCATCCATAAAGGGGTTGAATTCAAAGTTTAATATCTGTACAGTACTCCTCAAGTTATTCTGTTCACAGAAGGGTGCGAGCCCGACGAACTGGTAACACAATTGGGCGACACTTTACGCGGCCCGAAAACGTGCTTTCCGGATGAAATCTTAATATCGGAATTTTTTTGTCAAAAGATAAAGTAAAGCTCATGTATGTGATTTTGTTGGTATAACATTCTGTTACCGGCTAAAGTTGTAACGGATCACAAAATTAAAGTGCGAAATGAACGACCAAATATGCTTGAGGTTCTAAAATGCTAAGTCTACCACTTGACGTTCATTCTCAGGGCTGAGAAAATAACAGAAAGCAAATCTTTAAATGCTCAATGTTAATAATTTCATTATGTATACTTGGTGCACCTGACTGCATTTATAAATCAAGTGCATATTCAAGATGCTTGAATTATCTTCTAGCACTTTCTCAACATCATATTAACAATGTTCATTCTTTACCAAAGACAGACAGACAGAAAGAAAGATTAGCGTTAAGTTTTGGATGTGTGTGTATATTATTAAATTATTTTGCCTACGGTTTGTGATCAAAATGTATTTTTCATTTCTAAATCAAAGCCAAGAATTTCTGCTTTTATGCACAGAAAATTGCCAGTCTTCCATGACGGTGAAAGCTACAGCTCATATGAAAAACGCAGGGGAGAATCCTAAAACGTAACCTTATATAAACATACTCAATGTCAGAACCTGGCCTTAAAATTGCTGTAAAGAAGCGATTCTTCGCAAGAGCTCGTGAAGACCACCATAGGGTTTCGATAAATCTTACCTGAACCATAGAAGTTTCTCGGTATTCACAGAGCTGGGTATATGAATATGTAATCAGAACCAACTCGCCAATATTATTGCATTTCAAGATTGTCAAGGAGCTTTGATTGGGATTCGTCTACAATTTCTAATACTTTAACGGCTGTGCTAATGGATAAAATTTTCTGATTTTAATCCACAGAGAAACAAAATGTTGACGTGTTATGGCATTTTTTTTAATGTTTCATTTTATTAGTTTTATAGTTTTTGAAAATGTTAACGATTTTTCAACTGTTGCATATGCAGTGTTTTCAACATTATTTTGCATGCATAGTAGAGCAGTAGTAGCAATGGTCATTAAATTGCGATTGTCTGGAGATCCGTCGAGATGTGCATAGCACAGGTTGCCAACCTGACGTTGCTTATATGTTTGGGCAACGATTTATACCTAATTTAATTACATTAACCAACAGCATAGGTTTGCACAGCATCTCTCCATTGAGATCTAGATTCTGCGAGGGTAATGATCGGTGGCCATTCTTCCCGAGGTCGCGGGTTCAAACCCGGCGGAGGGCGATGGATGTTTTCGGGCGTAAAAATCCTTCGGAAGGGAAGTAAAGCCGGTGGTCCCGTGTCGCAGGTTTACGACACGTAAAAAAAACCCTCAAGCCTGATACGGAGAGCTCCAAGCAAAACTTCCGGTCTTTAACGCCCAATATAGAATGGGACGCTAAGGACCATAGTAGTTAAAGAGCGTCCATAAATAAAACGCAATTTAATTTTTTGGTGGCCATTCACTCCATTTGAAGTGTCTGATTCATTCCATTGGTCCATTTCAGTTTGCGCCTGCCCCTGCTGCCTTCTGTGATGCCTATAATCACATCCTTTTCCATGGACATGGATCTTCTAATAAGATGACTGAAATATGCCAATTTTTACTTTCTCTACTACGTATAGTAAGTAGGGGAAGTATTGCATTCCACCCAAAAATTCGATACCGAGATTTCACCGGAAATACATGTTTTGAGACCTCCTGAATCCAAAAAAAGCATTTTTGGAAACATGTCCGTGTGTGTGTCTGTCTGTGTGTCTGTGAACAGCATAACTCAAAAACGAAGAGTCGGATAAACACCAAACTTGGTATTTAGGTTCAGTATCTTCCAGAGATGCGACACGAAGGTTTTCAAGAAAATCCCCCCACCCCAGACTACCCTTTACATGGAACATTTTTCGAAAATTTTAATTTTCTCAAAAACGGCTCTAACGATTTTGATTAAAATATCATATGTTTAAGATATTGTCATGACAAATAAAATGTATATCTCGAATTTTCTGAGAATGTTTTCAAAAGTATTCTTCATTATGAACGACTTTTTCATAACTGGTAAACCATAAGAGATAGACAAAATTTTACTACACGAAAAATGTAGATCGCGTTAAAATACACAATTTATGTCATATACATTTCTTTTGTTGAGTGAACCGTTTGCGAGATATTGCTTGTTATTCCCTTAAATTTTCCAATACTTATACTTTTTCTCAAATTCGTTATTCATTTTTTTATGTCCTGGACATGCAAAGAGAATGGAATGCGCCACATAGCAACCAGCGTTAAAATATTTGACTATCGCTTAAAACCTACCATATTCCCCTTGCATCTACAAGAAAATTATCAATAAGATTGACATCTTGATATCTCCATTAACATGAAGCATATGGAGAATAAGAGTTTGTAAAAATAGTTTGTACAAGAGTAGAGAAAGTCATGTGAGTGTAACACATCAGATTTTTTGTTAACAATTGCTGTAAAGGAACTAGCCGGATTTACTACTTCTAAACGATGCATTTGTTCCTTTTTCTTGCCAAGACACTTGCATAATTTTCCATGTCCACAATTCAAAAGAACCACCTTCCTTACGAAGAATCCAACTTTCACTACCGTATAATACGACTAGGAATACCATGGTCTTAATTGTTATTTTAGTATTACTGGATATACTCAGGTCCTTCGTGAGTTGATAATTTGATCATAGCTACTTCGCCTAATCCTATTCTTTTTATTTCGTGCTTGGCATACACAGAGCATCTTTATATAATTCCCGACGTCACCGACATATTTTAAGTGACGAGAAATAAATTTGTGAAGTCGTAAAAACTGGGCGTTTAGTAAAAACGTAGGAAATTCATAGTCTTTTTCCTCCGTCAGATCAAAACCCATTTTAACAGCAACTTAGTTTTCATGCAAAAAAATATAATTACTAAATGCTGGTGAAATAATTTTGTTAACACCACCTTACAAAATTGTTAAAATAACTTCGTGCAAGTTAAAACAAAATTGTAAGACTGAATACATGAAAAATCTCGAAAAACGCCAGAGCACAAACAATTTACAATTTTCTCTCAGCTAATTTGATTACTAGAAATTTTCGAAGTGGGGATGGCTATTTTCTGGAGTCACTGCATACCTGAACACGCATTTCGTGTACCTCCTCCTTATTTAGAAACGTTCTGAACTCACTTGACGTCTGCTTTCCCCATCTATAGAATTGTAAATTTTCGATATCCAACAAGGCTAAGTAATCCTAAATTATAATTTAATTTTGCATTTACCATTATGATTTTTTTAAATGCCTTCATTGGATCACATTGTACTATATTGATAATTTTAATGGGCCCAGTAAAACCTAATTCGTACAATTCTGATAAATTTAATTTCTTGTTAACTGAAGGAATATCAAAACAAAATGTGTTCTAGATTTCCACATAGACATGTATTATTAACAGTATTACCTAACCTATATTGAAAATCTGTGTAAAAGCTACTTCTTATTTTTGAAATAGTCACAGTCTTCTTTCTTGAGGTTGATTTACAGAACCAAGGTTTATTATATAAATTCTTAGTAGAATCCAATTATAAAGATATTTATCACGCCACGTATTTTGCATCATTTAAAGGAAAAGGCTCTGATGAATTAACACCTTTATTTCTTACTATTTTTACCAGTCTGCTATTTCATTACCAACAACATTTTTATGTGTTGGGAACCATATCAATTTAATTATTTTATCAAGTTAAGCTTGAAGTATTAGAAATTTAATTTCCACTTTCAAGAGGCTTTTTATTATTTTTTTTAATAAGTGAAATGTTGGAGTTCCAAACGTGAACACACTTACTGTATTTCGTGTACCTAGAATTAAGTTACCTATATGGTGCCAGTAGATGGTGCCAAGTTAACATGCTTAAAAGGAAAGGGCAGTTACTGCGACTTCCGAATTTATTCCTCCTTGCTTCTGATACAGTTGAATGCTGTTTCCGCATGTATGCAACTCGGTTTAATTTGAAATAATTGTTATGCATCTTGGCTAACGTAACATGACTGGAACGAAGAATCACTTCTAATGTGGTATACGAGGTATAAATGTGAATTTATAATGAGTAGAGAATAAGTGTAATATATCAAATCCTTAACCACTTCGCCGAAGCGATTCTTTCATTTTGTCCTGTGAATGCAAAGCCATCGTTGCACAAGTAATAGTTTAATATTTACCACAACGAAAAAGGGGGTAAAGAAATGCTTTATAAACACTATGTAATAAATAGGTAATTAGGTTTTAAACTAAGTAAATAAGAACGTGTAACTTACGCGATATACTACTTTTGTATTCAATTCACCACCGAAATGTCGTACTCCGTGATCTAGGGGTACCATGCTTGCCTCTATATCCCGAGGTCGAGGGCTCAAACCCGGCGAACGGCGATTATTTTTTTTTCGGGTGTAGAAATCCTTAGCATGGCTTCTTCCAGAAGGGAAGTTAAGCAGGGGGTATCATAGATTTGCGGCTCGTATAAGAACCTCAAGCCTGATAAAGAAGCCTCTGAGCAAAATTTCCGGTCTTTCACGCCCAATATAGAATGGGACGCTAAAGAACATAGTAGTTAAAAAGCGTCCATGAATAAAACTCAATTTCAATTTTTCAGCACCGAAGTCCTTTAGCATTAAAACGGCATTCACTAATATCTTACGATAATGAGCCTTCTTTAGTAAGTTCCTTTTATCAAACATTTTGTAACCAAATGAGGTTAAAGTTCAGTGTTTCAACGTTTGCTTCTGTAACACGCCCTTTTCGACTGATGTATTATTTCCATACCTATTATGGAAGTGCATTTCACAAGTTTGGGACATGTAAACAAATCCCCACTGAAATCACAACCGTAATAAATTCGCTTCAAAAAGTAAACTTCCAAGTTTCATTTCTACGGTAGCATGGGCTAGCAGTCGTCAGCATTCATATTCAAATTATTATTCAAAAGTGTCTCTTACCAGAGAGCAAAGCAAACCGTACTCTACTCGCCGATCGCTTTTGCCTGCCCAAGCCTCCTCACCCAAGTTGTGACAGATAGGCATAATTATACTTTATGTCCCATAATAGATATGAGAAAGGAAGAGTTCCAACTTATACATCTGGTAACCTTATCCTAGTAGATGGTTTAATAATAAAGGGTGGAACGCGCACAAGGTGCACAAATAATTAAATCGTAACCGGTAGCCACAATAGCAGAAGACGCATTGCTCGTATT
Organism: Deroplatys truncata; assembly: GCA_030765065.1. NCBI lineage: Eukaryota > Metazoa > Arthropoda > Insecta > Mantodea > Mantidae > Deroplatys > Deroplatys truncata. The sequence goes on along the minus strand of CM060987.1, from coordinate 31,772,374 downwards.
TTTGGACTGCGGCTTGCGAGTGCTGGGACATCATGATGCGATTTATATTATCTATCGGTTATTAGAACGTAACGATTATTACTTTATTTAAAGAGTAAATTCCGAATAAAGCTTGCACTTTGTAAGTAAAACTGACAACAATAACCGTTACAGTAATTCGATTAATTGTACCCATTCTTAATTATAGGTGGTTAGAGCAGAAGAAAATCGCAGACGGTTTGGGGACACACTTAAGATTGTCTCCCTCTATAGACTCAGTGCGTAGGGCGAAATTTTGATTATTGGCGCCCCTAACGGCTAATGTAGAACTTTTATGTAAATTGGAGTTACAAACTCCATTACACTTCATTACGAGTGCCGGCGGAGAGAGCCTCGGCCAAATTGTCTAGCCGAATGACTGAAAACGAAGAGTGTTATTGCACAAGCATTAAATGAGCCAAGGATTCAGAGAGCTTGGAGCTACTCACGGTTTGTTTAGGATAGCAGTAAAACCAGAAGAAAAAAATATGCTTACATTGATGACTTTTTCTAGCCTTTGTCGTTTATTAATGAGGTATAAAAATATTTTTACAAAAGCGTATTTATCTATCTACTTCATTTTGATCGAGACAAGCCTTTGCAGAAATACGATAGCTATATTACACATTTCGTTATAGATGCAGAGACAGCGATAGTCAAATGTTTAAAAACTGGACGCTATGTGCTGGCCTTAAAATTCAACGGTTTCCATACAATCCTGAAAATCGGCAGGACTATGGTATTTATCGGATTTTTTTGTTTTTGAGATATGCTGTTCTCTCTCTCGCATACACACGAACGGACCTTCTCCTAAACATCTGGTGTTACAGTTACAAGCCTTTGTCTACCCTGTATTTAATATTAGTAGATACATAAATTATTCTTACTAAAGTTTATTTCCCTATCTACTTCATTTTAATCGAGATGCACTCCCTTGCATTACACATTTCGTCATAGATACAAAAGAAACAGCGAGTCTAATGTTTTAGAACTGGACGCTATATGCTGGGCTTTAAATTCCATGGCGTTTCCATGAATTGCGAAACAACTGAATGCTAACAGGACTTCAAGAGAATGGCTAAGTATACAACAATTCGAACTATTAATATCAGACATCTCAAACGGAATGTGCCACAAATAAACTTATTTGAAATTAAGTAGATGTTTTAAAGAGAACTCTCTCTCTCTCTCTCTCTCTCTCTCTCTCTCTCTCTCTAGTACGTTTTCGTCTATTGTTTAATGTTTACCAGTTATGCAAGATTATACAAAATTCATTCCGAATGAAGAGGACTTCGTAGGCTATTCCCAGAAATTCAAGATATGCATTTCATGTCATGTAAATATCCTTAATATATGGTATTTTAATCAAAATCGTTAGCCATTTTGTATAAAATCAAAAATGTTCCATGTATGGAATAGTTGGTTTGTTGAAACCTTCGTGTCACATCTTAGGAAGGTATTGAACCTAAATAGCAAGCTTGGTATTTATCCAACTTTTCGTTTTTGAATTATGCTGTTCACATGCATGCACATACCTTTTTCTAAAAAGATTTTTTTGGGGCACAAGGGACTTCAAAACATGTATTTCCGGTGAAATCTCGCTATAGAATTTTTAGGTGGAATGCAATACCTTCTCTACCTACTATGTACATGGTAGAGAAAGTAAAGCTTTTTTTATCCTAGGGATCTCAAAACTTGTTTTTCTGGTGAAATCTTGGTATCAAATTTGTGTGGACTGTAATACCTCCTCTACCTACTATATATGTGGTAGAGAAAGTAAAAACAAAAACAAAAAAAGGTTGTAGGTATAAATGGATATAGGAAACTGAATCCATAGTCATTTATTTAAAAGCGGCTCACTACTTGCTGGATTTAAAATTCTATATTCTTTCCATGGCATTGCAAGAAACAAGTGAATTGCGACAGCACTTAAAAAATTACAAAGTACTGACCAATTCAAACCAATATTAATGGGTATCTCGGAAATGGCTGATGCCACAAAGTTATTTTAAACAAATTGTGTGGTTTAAAAAGAGCAAACTACAAATAGAAATGTGGCATGAAAAATGCCAACAATGAACAACTGTAATAGGGCGGCCGATGTAATGTGGCACCATTTTTACATCATAGCACAATGTCAGTGTGCTTTGAAACAATGCACAAAGCATATGCAGATGCATGGACATCACCACAGTTGTTTCAGGAAGGGGATGAAGAATTACATTTCTAAACAGGCAATGAAAATATTATTTTTGAAAGTCGAGATCCCTAGCAATGTTTTGGTCGGAAGCACCTGACCAAAAGATGTATATATGTAGACCATATATACTAATAATATACTGCTAGTGAAAAATTATGAATGTGCCATGTCATACATTCACTGAAATTTTATTGCAGCAATGTGAAAATCACAAATTTGCAGACACACACACACACATTTCAGCTTGTCTGGCTGCATAAAATCATGAATCTACAGACTGGAGATTACGATGAACTAGGATTGGAATTTATTACTTCAAAAAACAAACATCCTGGCAATAAGATATGACAGAGAAAATGAGCAGAAGGGACTTGAAGATACTGTGTGATGTATGAATGTTGTGAGGAAACTTGGCTTTATTATAAAGCAACTGCAGCCCAGTTGCAATAGTGCTAGGTTAGGATTCTCTTATTTTACTGGAAATTAAATGTCCTTATTCATGCCAGGAAACCCATTTAGTTAAGGAACAAACATGCAGTGATCCGGATTTGTATATGAGCAGTGCTATTCAGGTAAAATTGGACACTAATAGCATTAGCAGCATATTAGCTCTCCTAAGTGTACATTTCTTTAAACAGATGATATAAACAATTGATATGAAACACAGCAAGCTTTACAGCAGCAATGTCAAGAAGATGCTGCTGTTTTCTTTTACTGATACATACCCGCAACAAAGCCGTTCAATACCCAAAGGTATGCATTAACACTGGATCTCTGTTGAAACAAGTGTATTGTCATTGCATATTTACACAAGGCATTTGCAAGTCTGTTTGACCTTCACAATTATTTAGTAGAGAAGAAATCTACATTCACACCACTGTCACCACATCATATCTGTCACTTAATGTGGAAGTATTACATCCCATCTCATTTACATCAACCACATAATTTTCATGTCTGTTTTTGCATCTTGTACCTGTTTGTTACTACTCTCCTCACTTTCTTGCTGCTGATCCAATGAATTTGTAGCTTCATATAAAATCTTGGTATATCCAGGTCTGTCAGAATCTCTTATGGGTGTTTCACCCACATTCACACCACTGTCACTATTTATCATCATATCTGTCACTTAATGTGGAAATATTACATCCCATTTCATTTACATCAACCATATAATTTTCATGTCTCTGTTTTTTTATCTTTTACCCATTCTCACTTTCTTGCTGCTGATCCAATGAATTTGTAGTTTCATATAAAATCTTGGTATATCCAGGACTGTCAGAATCTCTTATGAGGGTTTTGCCTATAAAATGTTGACTACAAACCCGTCAATTCTTTTTACTTTCTCTACTACGTATGGTAAGTAGGGGAAGTATTGCATTCCACCCAAAAATTTGATACCGAGATTTCACCGGAAATACATGTTTTGAGAACCCCTGAATCAAAAAAAAAGCATTTTTGGAAACATGTCCATGTGTGTGTGTGTGTGTGTGTGTGTGTGTGTGTGTGTCTGAACAGCATAACTCAGAAACGAACAGTCGGATAAACACCAAACTTGATATTTAGGTTCAGTATCTTCCAGAGATGCGACACGAAGGTTTTCAAGAAAATCCCCCCACCCCAATTACGGTTTACATAGAACATTTTTCGAAAATTTTAATTTTCTCAAAAATGGCTCTAACGATTTTGATTAAAATATCATATGTTTAAGATATTTTCATGACAAATGAAATGTATATCTCAAATTTTCTGGGAATGTCTCCAAAAGTATTCTTATTCTGAACGACTTTTGCATAACTGGTAAACCATAAGAGATAGACAAACTTTTACTACACAAAAAATGTAGATCACGTTAAAATACACAATTTATGTCTTATACATTTTTTTGTTGAGTGTACCATTTTCAAGATATTGCTTGTTATTCCCTTAAATTTTCCAATACTTATACTTTTTCTCAAATTTGTTATACAATTTTTTTTTTTGTCCTGGTAATGCAAATAGCAACCAGCTCTTCAAATATTTGACTATCGCTTAAAGCCTAGCTATTCCCCTTGCATCTACAAGAAAATTAGCAATAAGATTAACATCTCAATATCTCAATAACATGAAGCATATGGAGAATAAGTGCTTGTAAAAATAGTTTGTACAAGAGTAGAGAAAGTCATGCAAGTGTAACACATCAGTTTTTTTTTTTTTTTAAGATTTAATGGTTTACCATCAGGCATGTCTTGTTTTATTGCTAAAATCCAAGCTTTCCTCTGAATTGAATGCTGCCTAGTGTTTGCAAATGCGAATAACTTAGTGCCAAGAGGATGGCTTGTGTGTTGGTACATCCAAGTACAGAACAGTTTCTTGTGCTTCTTGCTTAACTTTCCTCCATTAATTTGAACATACAACTTCTTCCGTACAATGACAAACCCATTGATACATTGCCAGGCACGTCACAAGCACTGTTTGAGTGCACACTAAAGCACAACAACTGGCATGAGTATGCTCTTTATAGAGTGCTGTCCATGTGACATCTTAGCTAAGATTAAGCCTTAGCTAACATAAACATACCAGGAAATCTGCAGTGAGAGAGGTCTTCCTTGGTAGAGACTTTGGGTCAAAAAAGTCGATTTTTGGTTTTATGCATAATATGAATCTACAAAGTTATAGAATATGCCCATATAAAATTTGTGTTTGTTTTCAGCATATAAGTACATTTAAATCAAGTTTTAAATATGGCAGCCAGGCTTTCATGCCCCCTTTTACACTGCATTCTCTCCTGCTTATAACAAACAAAACTGCTGTATTAGGTTGCAGCATGGAACTTTGTTTGTTTGTTTGTTTGTTTGTTTGTTTGTTTGTTGTTTTTTTTAAGTTTTATTCTCACCATTGGCAGCCCTTTTTCACTAGACTGTTTACTTACTGCCATTTCAAAAGCTGGCTTATTTATACTGTGAATGAGGTGTCAGTACAATTTGTTGTGATTTTAGCAGTGTTTTGATGAAATAAACTATGGGTGGGTCAAGAAATTTGGGAAAGGAAATACTATCATAGAAAGTCAGCACATTTGAGAGTGGCAAGACCATAAACTGAAAACATTACTAATAACCATGTGTTTCATCAAGTACCAGTTACAGAACAATCTGCATCAGTCAATGCATCGAAGACCAAACTTAAGTATTCTGCTCAAGTTGATAGCTATTTTGTAATTAATTATTCTTCTAGTGCATTCATAATTATTGATATGAAAATATTCTCAAATTTAGTTAAGTCAGTGAAATGCAAAAAGTGTGATGCGGTGGATAATGTAACATTGAAAGTGTGGAAAGTAAAAGGGACTTGGCCACTAAAATTCAATTTATATGCTGCAAATGTTCAAACAAGGAATCAGCAGCTTAGAGCTCTAGAACTGTAGAAAATAAGTATGAAGTTAATTTAAGGTTATGTTATGGGTTGAGGTATATAGGTAAGTGATAGAGAGCAGCACAGATTTTATGTGAAATTATGAATTTACCACCACGACCTACATAGTTTCTAATATATTATCAATCTTCCTGAAGCAACCCCTTCAGGAAGTGGCAGAAAATACCAAAAAGCTGCCCAAGAAGCTGTAATGTTAAATGATACTGTAATGACATTACAACTGCCTTTGAAGCTTCTTGGCAAAAGCGTGGCCATTCATCATTGAATGTATAGTATTAGGTAATGCACTTGACAATGGAAAAGTCATAGATGTTAAATGCCTAAGTAAACCTGCTTAAAATGTAAAGCAGAAAATAAACAGAATTACTGTAGTAAGAGTTATGATGCCTACAGTGGGAGGATGGAAATTGTGGGAGTAGTTTCAATTTTTAAATGCTCCAAACAATTTCACAATGGCATTAGATATATAAATCATTTAGGGGATGGGGATTCCAAAGGTTTTCTAAGGGTGCATGAAGCTAAAGTATATGGACAAGAGTTGCATGTGAAAAAGTTAGTGTTGGAAATGTCCAAAACAGAATGGGCAGAAGGCTTAGAGAAAAGAAAGAATATGAAAGGAATTACGTTCAACGATGGAAAAACCTGTGACCGGTCGTGGAAGACTCACAGATGCTGCAATTAATGCCCTACACTTTACTATGGACTGGCAGCTATTAGAAACCATGCTAAGGATAAAGACATCACAGCTATAGAAATTAATCCGGCTAATTTATTTTTATAAACTGTCAACCGATGAAAATCCACAGCATGGTGTTTGTCCAAAATGTTCTGATTCCTTGTGTCATTACCAGAATGCTATGGTTGCTGGAACCATATATACACACAAAAACAGTCTTCCAGAAACTGTGCTGATAGAAATTAAACCAATATACAGGGATCTTACCAATCCAGAGCTGTTGAATAAGTGCTTACATGGTCATATGCAAAACCAAAACGAGAGCTTCAATCACTGTATCTGGAAAAGAATTCCAAAATCTGTGTATGTTTGTAATAAAACTATTAAATTTGGTGCAATGGATGCTGTGATATATTTCAATGATGGTGCTATTAAAATGGGAGATGTACTTAAGAAAGTTGGACTAGAACCAGATTTTAATTTTGACCACACCTTTGAAAAGATTGATGCATCAAGAGTAAAAGAGGCAGAAAAACAAGTGCAGCAAGCATCTAAGAAGGCAAGAATTAGGATGAGAGGTGGAAAAAGGAGAGGATGATGAAGCCACTGGATGTGAGGAATATGGACCAGGGATGTTATGAAGTTTGGATATGTTTAAAAAACTCAACATTATCTTCCTTTGCCATTTACTGTAACTTGCTTTCTTTAAACCTTAGGTACATATTCAAAAAGTTACAATAGATTGAAGCTACTTTTTTTTTTTTTAGCATATGCAAAATATATTGCTCTAAACAGCAGGTAAAAGCTTTTGTTACACTTGCATGAAATTTCTAAAAAAAAGAATTATATATATTACCTAAAAAATTAAAAAATAAAAACTTTTTTTTTAAATTGCTATTATTGGTTAAAATGCCCTAATCATTCTCCAGCAGTGTTAAATAACATGTTTGTAAAGTGGCTACAAAATCTAAGTATCTCATTTTAATTTTTTATGAGAAAAGCGCACCTAAAGAAGAAAATATGAGCAATGTGGCAAATTTTCTTGTTTATTGGAATATAACAAAGTAGAATTATTAATTTTAGTTATGAAAAATGCTGACAGGAAAAGAAGAAAAAATTAGAGATATGGGGAAGTTTTTAGGGAAAGTGAAAGAAAAATTAAGTAGAAAAGTAAGAGATGCAAGGAAAGAAGACAACAAAGAGGAGGAGGAGGAGAGGAATTAATGTAAAGGATGGTTCACAACCGCCCGAGAATGGTAACCAAAATGGAAACAAAAATGGGAAGCAATGCAGTATACAAGATGTTGGTTCACAACAGCCCGGTAACGAGAACGGGAATGCATATCGATGATCATATCAATCACAAAGTTAAAGTCGATTTTGCGCATTGGGATTTAATTTGTTTTTAACTGACCAATGATATTTTTTCACTGACTTCCAATTTAGCCAACATAATGCGGGTTAGCCAACGTCAAAATTCGATAGAGTAAACATTATCTTAATGCACATCCATTACATTTCCAATCTCTCTAGTTGTGCCAAACTTTCATTCCTTTATTTAATGGCATATATTAAAGTTGTTTATTGTTCTTTTTTTAATTTCCACACCGGTTTTTGCTGTTCTTTGTAGCTTTTGCCATTCTTTTTGAGGCAATAACCAGTTTTGAGTTGCATATACACAATGATGACCCTTTCATCAGAGGAACCAATGCTCATTGGAATTGCGGGTGTCAGGATCTGAGGTTAGGAAGCACATACACTATTAATTTCTTCCAGTTTTACATTTCCAAATTGTGACTATAAAGAACCTAGTGGCCATTTCATGTCATGGCCACCTAGAATAACCTCTAGAGTGAAAAGTCTAATATGCAAAATATGAATCTCGTATACCATGCCTGGGAATGAGAAAGTTAAAAGTTAGGCAAGTTTTCTTTCCCATTCCCGGGAAGGCTTGCCGTCATTGTGAATGCTCCCATTTGAATACATGTATTTCAACTTTCTCGTTCTCGTTACTGTTCTCGTTGGTTGTGAACCAGCCTTATGGGGCAAAAGCAGTAAAAGGCTACTCAGTGAGCTACAAGGCCAGGGAGCCAAGTAAACTGGGTAGCACAAAATAGGCTTAAAGACCAGACAATTTGTACATATAGTGAGTTCTAGAAATAAGGTATATTGTATTAATCCTGTAAATTAGTTGTACAAATAAATTCAATTCATTCATTCAATTTTAATGATGGTTTGATTACATTTGCTGAATCAGAAGTAGTCTTTTTTTATATATATTTTTTGCATTGAGGTTCAGCATGGAAATTGCTACTCTGTTTCTACTAAGTGTCCTTGAGGCTTGCCATGAAAAAGCATTAGTTTTTCAATTTTACCATTCCAAATTTGTCTTGCATTAGTGTGAAAAATAACTAGAAAATCGTTTATCTGCATCATGCATGCTTCAGGACTGTGTAACAAGGTTTCCATATATCCTGCATTTCATGCTACAGTATTTCATTGGCTGCCCTGCAATAAAATTTTTCAGAGTGCGTCATATGACTCAACATTTGCACTAATTTAGAAGTATTTTCCTGATTGATTTCACACTTTTGAACAGGTACCTAGCAATATATCAAGGCTACTATCACAGAGATATTACAGGACAGATGCTAGATTGGATGTGACTGGTCAATAGAAAAATATATTTTTTCACAAATTCTTTCTACAGAATATAAATGTTTAAGCTTACAATGGTGTTTTAGTTTTGTTATAACCTAAAGCCCATGGTTATAAATGTGCCCATAATTGCATGCAGCATTACCATACAGATTACCTAAATTTCTGTCCATGTTCTCAAATGGTCATCCATTTTGTCTTGGAGCATAAACTCTAAGATTTAATAAGTTTAATTTCCAACAGAAATACCCAGCTAACAATATTAACTTAGACATCCAGTTGCTGTACAACAGGGTATTAACTTCAGGCAAAAAGTTGTACTTTTGTGGATTCCTTCCCATACTGGTGTATTTGATAGGAGCAGATATTCAGTCAAGGAAACCACCAAACATCCTCCACGTGTCTCCCCTCAATAATCCTAATTAAACCTCAGTTGTCATATGCACAACAGCACTGTCCAATAGGTGGACATCTAGAGACAAACTGCATGATGTCTGTTTCCCAACTCTATTTACATTAATCAAATGTTTTCCAGGCTAAGATTAAATTGAAGACCAATTCTCCTAGCAGGCATCTCCGCAGCTCTAAGTTTCCAGCGCTCTCCAAAAATGTGCTACACTTTGCTAGTGTCAAACTGTACTGTAAAACATCTATGTAATTGCAATATCACTAAGATGTTAGATGCAATAAACTAAAAAGAATTTTAAAAATTACAGCCACTGCAAATTAAGCTATATTCTTATAACTATGATTGATATTTGTGTAAAATTATGTTGGTATGGTAATTATTAATTGTAATTTTCTTTCCAATTATGCATTTTGCCATTGCCCTATTAGCAGTTACATAGAACGTTCAAGATGTTCTCAATGTAAGAGTACTGTACACTCTCTAACAACAGAGACAGAAACCAAGTATGATTTTTGTATTAATTTATTACTGTGGACCTAGCAACCAGAAGAGACATTTTTCATGAAATAAATGCACATTATGTATGCAACAGCTTTAGAGTCACCAACCGTAATAGCCCAAAAATGTGAAAACATTTTTATAATGTTTCAGAAGATTTCTTCTGGTATAAAAATATTTTGAAGTTATGAGAGTCGATAAATATCCCCAAACATTTTTACTTTATTACAGCAACAGTGAAAAAATTTAACATGGAGATTTCACTGGAAATACACATTTTGAGGTCTCTTGAATGTGTCTAAATACAGCATAACTCAAAAACGAAAAGTTGGTTAAATACAAACTTGGTATTTATTAAATATTAAGTTCAGCATCTTCCAAGGATGCGATACAAAGATTTTCATGAAAATCCCCACCCCAAACTACACTTCACATGTAAACATTTTTTTTTCTCAAAAATGGCTAATGATTTAGATTAAAATACCATATGTTTAAGGTATTTGCATGAAACATGGAATTTTGTGTGAATAGTCTGAAATCCTCTTCATGCTGAATTACTTTCGTACAAGTGGTAAAACTGTAAGAGATAGACAAAATTTACTACACAAAAAATTTAGATCTTATTAAAACACAATTTATGTGAAATAAAACATTTTGTAGCATTAACCATTTCTAGATATTCTTCATCATTGGTTTGAATCTTCAAATACTCATACTTTTTTCAAGTGGTTAATCATTCACTTCCCCTCACCCTTGTTGTCAAAGAGCTTGGAATTTTGAAGCCATCTCATAGCAACCCGATTTATAAAACTGTGACCATTGCTTAACCAACTATATTCCCTTTATACCTAAAATGGAATCTGTAAATGTGTATTGAAAATGTATCCCAATTAACAAGAAATAGAAGCAAAAGCTTTTATATGAAAAGCACGAGAGAGGGAGGGAGGGGGGGAGAGAGAGAGAGAGAGAGAGAGAGAGAGACATGTGGATACAACACATCAGGTTATTATATACTTCATTTCTCAATGCACTAACATGGAAATTCATGAGATAAACACTAGACAAAAGGGTAACATCCATCATCCCAGTGCAAAGCTTTCTTGCTTCCAGAAAGGTGTATATTATGAGACCATAAAAATATTTAATACTCTCCCTAATGATCTTAAGGGAAAAGTTGACAATTTCAATGTCTTTAAAACAGCTGTTAAAGAGTACCTATGTTCAAAAGCATATTATTCTGTACAAGATTATATGAATGACAAATTATCCCAATGATAATACATATATAGTTAAGTAATATTAGTAAATATTGATGACAATTGCCAGTTTTCCAATTGCCTGCTCTAGAATTAATGAAACTATTTAAATATATGTATATTAAGAACTGACAGTAAATGCTACGCATTACAAACCAAATAGAACCAAATGAGACAAACAAAGGTACAAGCCTAGTGAAACTTAAAATAATTGTTCTTGTTTATAAATATGTTAACCTTATAACGGTAGGGAGGTACTCGATTTTCTACAAAATTACACCCAATTTGTTTCATTTTGATAAAATATGTCTTATTTTATTTTAAATGTTCTGTATTCTATGTAATATTTTATGTATTTATGTATATATGTAACTATATTGTACATTTCCTTGACACGCATATAGTGGTCCATTTTATTTCAAATGTTCTATATTCTGTGTAATATTTATGTTTATATGTAATTTTTGTACATTACCTTGACATGTTCTATGTTCACAAGCCTTTATGGCTGCTAGTGAACTCTCAGAATGTAATCTATCTACAACTCTGCAAGTTTCCTAGATTGCTTTCTCATTTTTTCATATAGGTGAACCAATGTGCAATTATAGAATTTTCAAGTGAAACAAAGGTAATCCAATGAAGCAAGATAAGTTTCAAAACACTGAACAGTATAGATGGCAGTTTATGGGTATGCACCATCTTCAACTTAGGGAATACCTGTTAATAGTAGAGGTCCCAAAAAAGATTGGACAATTTCTCCAGAGGTTCTTGTTTCCATACCATGTTCTGCAAATAGTTCCAATCTCACTACCATCTTTTTGACCCCGTTAGGGATAAGGGGGATTACCTCAGATGAAGAGTAGGAAGTGGTGCATGTGTGGTTTACTGCTAGGTTGAAAATAGTTGTTTCTGAGGACAGCATGAATTTAAATTGAAAAATGAAGTTCTCTGCTGCTGTTGTAATCAATTATATCTGTGCAGATAACTGGATTGGCTTTATACCCATGGAACAAAAGCAAGGGAATACCAACGACAAATTTTCAGCATTTATTTCCAGCTTCTAAAATCGATAGTGGAACACTCAACTGCCATCCAAATTTCTGCAGGACAATCTCACATAGCAATAGTGTCTCCATGTTTTAAGTCCTAAATCTGCGGCACAACAGCTTAACATTCAGTGCTGCATCCACTGCCTCTCTCCACAGATGACATGGGCACACTATAGTACGATGGCAGTATGTCAGATTCCCCTGCTGCTTAAATACATTTGCGAGACCACAGCCAGTATTTTCTCATCAAGCAGCTCTTCAATTGGTGCACAAGGACTTCACAAGGCTGAGTGGATCCCAACAGGCGACCTTTAGTGTTAATAATTTTATTATTACTTGCACATTTTCTTACTTGCTCTCCAATCACATTTATTTAAAGAATTCAAGCTTTTGCCATCTAATCCATCAATCACATATGCAAATTTGCAAAATGGTTATAGCTATTACTAACCAAGTGGCCAGGTCAAGATTAAAAGCTTTTTCTACAGTTTCTCTTTTATATCATTAAGAATAATAACTTCTTAATAAAACTACATGATTATATAAATACAACTATGCTCCACCAGTGAAAACATATCAAACATGGGTCAATAGTTACCACAGACAGTTTTTAAGTTGGGTTGCATTATGTGGGAGCCTTTGCAGAGATTCCTTTAGATGTTTTTCTAACCTTTCTACTATCTTGTTGAGTCTGTCATTGGCGAGGACACAGCGGATTACTGTTATCAAAAACAGATCCTTCCCCAAATCTGTTCACATGATCACACTGTGAGATGCAGAAACACCAATACATGTAAATTCTGCTTTAAAGTAGACTGACCAACTGGAATAAACATTAGAACATTTGGTCTCACATGTACTACTGCTATCTGCATGTTACAAAGACAATGTAAAGAGCAGTATATGTAGGGCAGGTGCTTCTCAGCATCCTGAAGACAATCCATGCATAATGCATCTGAAGATATATTAATGAACTTTGACTGCAGTTGATCTTATGAGGCTAGTCACAAGAATCGCCTCTGATTCTCCTCTCAGGATGACTAGGAGTCTGACATACTTCTAAGGCCTGTACATTTTAGTTGCTTTTCTAAAACTGACAATGCAAATGTATACGAAAGAAACTCCATTACTATATGTGTAACATCCATAATATTGGATACATGATTTTACCCTGAAACAGTTAATCTAATATAAGATAGGTGGTAACTGTTTTGAAGCAATGAAAACATCAACAAATTGCATAGATAGACGTTTGAATATTCTTTCCCAATATCAATATATCGAGTCTTACAGTAATCTTATATTATGAACACCATTTCACATTTTAAATTATACCTTACGGTTATAATTAAGAAAAAGCAATATTATTTTTTTGAAAATTATTTGGCAATTCAAACCTGCTGGAACCATTACCTTTGAGTATCATTTTTAAAGCACAACACATACAGCAGCTTTGTGTCTCTTTGGAAGTAGTATTAATATAAAACACTAGCAATATGTAATCCTTAAACTGATAAAACATTACTTTTAATGAAGTATCATACAATTGTATTTTTCACTCTATCTGCAAATTTTATTAAGCAATATTAAAATAAATAGGCAATTCATCTTATAAGAAACTAGTAAATAAGGACATGGAAAATTTCTGTTATTCATAAAATAAAAGGCAATCCAAAAGAGACATTTCCTATTTTAAACACAGGTAATATTGGTAATAATATACTTTAAAAATGAATTCCTGTTTTGTATCAGTCATAGCATAATTCACTTACTCTCCATGCATGTTTATATTCTAAAGACAAAGATTACCTATGTCATTCCTTCGGGTGTTGATCGGCAATTGCATGTGCTGCAATTATAACATTTCTACAGTTTTACCTTCTTTTCACTGATTGTAAGCTAGCAGTCCTGCACCTTGCATTGTACAGAGCTTTCATTTGGATGCATGGCCAGCCTAATGGGAATCTTTTTGGCACTGGAAAGCAAGCTGTTTGCCAGCATAGTCCGACATTCATAGCTCCTTAAGTTCAAGTGCATCTCATGCAAATTATAATTATGATAACCACATACCTTCGTCATAGATGATGGAAATTATGTCCTTGTGCTGCCATGCATCTCGCACCTTTTAAGAAAATTTGCATTAACATTCATTAATTCTTCATGGCCATGTAAACAAAACCATGCTTTGTCCACAAACATTTAATGTGGGTCAACAGAGCGAACATGAACAATATTCAACACTCAACTGCAGAAATTAACTATACTCACATTATTATGAGGTTGCAATTTCTGACCTGCAGTTATTTTCTAGGATTTTAATTTTAAAAGTTTAGTAGCATTCCAATCCCATGTTTGTGAAATTCCTGATTCCTCTGCAATCTCCCCGAGAGTTCTTTTGACTTCATTTTAACTTTTCTGCTGTCCAATTTTTCTTCTGTAAGTACATGGCAATTTACTTTTGGTTTCTTATCAAAAATAGATTGTTTCCCTAAATCTGTTTATAAGATTATATACATTTCTCTGTGAGGAGCATGAACAGCAGAAATCTGTCTAAGTCACTGCCTCATTTCTCTATATGAGCTTGTTGACACGTAGGAATCATAAATGAAAACTCTGCATGCTAACATACTATAACACTGAAACACATGGTCTCTGTGCACACACACTTCATGTCAATGAATTAGCTGACACACAGAGAGGGAGGAAGCAGAACCGGTTAGAAGCAGCACAATGCAGGGCAAGCAATTCCCCATAATACAGCCGGCTCTGTTAGCTGCTCCTGCTTATTACACATACTCAATGAAATGAAAATACTTAATCCTCAAACTAAACAGGTGTTCATTTACTTCTGTACAATGCTAGTTTGTAAAAAGTTTGAAACCTTATATCTCCAGTACAATTTGCACTCCATACAAAGAATCCAAATACTGGGGACAGGGAGAGAGGTAAAGAAATAAATGAAGTAGTAAAGGTTTGAAAAAATGTTCACAGCGATACTAACTTATTTCTATGAATGCATGAAATATTAAAAGTATCTCTCATACCTTTGGGCATAGTGAGGATTAACAGTTTTAGTTGTACTATAATTGTTTGCTGTAATGTATAATTATTCAACTGTTTCTCACCTTCTGCAAGCTCTCAAGAAATTCCATTTCATTATTATATCTGTTAGCAGCAAATACATTTTTATATGAAGTATACTAACACATTTTTAGATTTTACATTTAATACAACTGTCATGGATACTAGTAAATTAATTTTTTCCCCCTTTGTATAATGAAACAGAGTAATCAATGCTTTATTTTCTCTTTCCTCTGCAATAAAGATTATATGTTCTACAAAGCAAAATCAGGAGAAAGAGTGAATCAAGAAAAGATGATAATCACATTATTTAAATCATCAAATTTATTTCTACCAGAAGTCCCTCTGTCAAAAAAGCAAGACAAATTAAGTTATTTCAATACATAGAAGTTAGTGTCCTTTCAACAGCAACTGAGTGAATTAGCTCCCTTATTATCAGTTTGGAGACATAATTGCTAAGCACACACAACTTGAGAATGAGGTAACTCTGCCCTAACATCTAATGATCTTTTAGCTAAGTAAATTATAACAGCAAATGCTGAAAAGTTTTATTTACTGAACAGCTGTAAGCTCTCCACCTGTGACATTAATGTGTAAAAAAGAGACATGACATGTGGAAGAAGGGAACATTTTAACTTGCCTTAACTGGGAAGTTCATACTTGGGCAATGAATGCTAGGAAATGAACTGAAGTTATTTGTTCTACACCTTTAAGACCGAGGAAAACCCCAAACAAAAGATTCAGTCAGGAAGTTTGACCAAATTGCTATCAAACCCAGGCCTGCAGTATTATAGGAAACATTACTCATAAATCATTGCAATGGTGCGAAACAATTGTGTTATTTTGTAACTTTAAATTTTGTAGCATCTTCAGCTTTCCGTTCTTCTGTGAAATATCCAGTTTTGCCTTTCACAACATCAATAATTTCACAACTAGCTCACACAAGCACGCATTCCCCATTAGTTGACACACTATTGCAATAAACAAACATTTACCAATGCCATTATTTATGTATAAAAATGTTATCAAAAGGCATATTCAGTGTTCCAAATCTGGAGTTTTCAAAATAAGCTGTCTTAAGTTTAATGTCTGCTTTTCCTATAATAAGTGTATATAGTATCTTCAATACCTATCAAACATGCGGTTAAGAAGACCTGTCAACTTTCTCAAGCTTTTTACTTTCTACTCTTGCCATTATGCTTTGGAAAAATAGTTAATTTCACATTTCAAATAGATTCAATGATCATTTAATAGTTATGCTGGTAGAAAGTATTTCAATATAAGTAGATTTTGGAGAACTTAGCAAGCTTATGGTTGCTATGATTGTGCTGTTTGTCTTTTTACATATGAAAGGAAATAAAACAGAATAAATATGTTTCAGAAGATTTAATAGAAAATAATTATGACTTATAGGGCCTGAATATATCTAAAACTAACTTATCAATATGCTAATAGCATGGTTAGCAAAGGTCCTAAATGAGAGGTACACAGTAAAAGAAGCAAAAGATGAACTCAAAAGCGATAAATGGAATTTAAGAAATTCATACCTTAAGAGATAATGAAACTTTAGAACTATAGGAGTTTTTAGTTAACATTTTATTTAAATCAGAAGGTCTTAATGAAATTGTTTCTGGGAATAACATTTTCAAACTTAAAATGAAAGATTAAGAGAAGAAACTATGTATTAAAAAGAATGCAAAATATCATTTACTATTGACAATAGTTAAAATTCACTCACCTATGCAAGGTAGCAAAGAACATATAACAAAATTAAAACATTTTAAATGAAAAATTTTCAATGTGCAACTGCAGATTCATAAGAATATATCAAAACTGGAAAATTTGAGATATAAATTTAAACTTAAATAAAATGTGAGGAATATCAGCTTTAAGAATCTGCCAAAACAAGCCTCTTAAAAATATAATCCTGAATACATTGAAATCCGAAACATATCAGATTAGTTGTGAAGAGTATGAGAAATATAGGTAAAGCGAAAAGGAACTTTGAAACTAGACTGAAGGAACACAAGAGAAACACAAAACTAAAACAAATGGATAAATCTGCTGTGTCATACCATTTCTGGGCAGAAAATCACGATACTGGCCAAAGTGTAAAGTTGTTGAAACATTTAACACATCAATAGAACTGAATATCTGGGGAAAGATATATATCATTAAAACTGCAACAATGTCATTAATTTCAAAATCCTGCCTTTAAACAAGTGTTAAAACTTTGTGCCTCTTACACCAGATGGCAAAAGAATCGGTTACAGCAGGAGAAGGAGGAAGAGGAGACAAGAAAAGGAGAGCCTCAGTCACCCAAGAGCTGATGAGGATGAATGTCCTCGAAAATGTTGAGTTGTTTTACAACTTTCAAAAGTGAAGCTGAATGTAAAAAAATTTAAGCGACCCAACAAAATTTTCAACATGAATACTTCACTGTTAATAGTGCTTCTGATTTTAATCTTCAAATATTTTTTAAGTAGTTGTAAATTAGCAAGTAAGAGAAACCTAGTGAATCTTACAATAAGAATAGTTCTAGAAGATTGTGAGATCAGATCCGCAATCAAAAATGAAGATGCAGTGTCGTTTAATGTTAGTGAAAAATTATGTTACAAATGCAAGAAATCAGGATAAAAGATTGCAAATACAACAATAACGAAAGAACATATTTTAAATGCAACAGTACAGGTAATTTAGCTAATAAGTGTAAACCGAGTTCAAACATCAAAATACAGAAAACTAATCGTGAAGAGAAAGACTGCTATTTTTAGAAAGAATAAAGAGAAAGTAACTTTTGACAAAAGATGATATCGAAAGATCCCCCCCCGCCAACAGTAGTGCAATGTCTCATGGTTACTGACAAACATTTTAAAAGTACTGAGAATTATAAAAGAGATATTTCATTGTCAGTGAAGAGCTGCAGTAGATGCATACAAAAGAGGTAATATTGAAGGCATGAAATGTAATTTAAAAAGCACTGTATGTTCCAAAACTAAGAATTTGTCAGCAAGCGCTATTACTATAATGTGTCCTAAAAGTCTCCTTACAAAGGGAAATATGATTCTACTCAGTTGTGCTACAGGTAGTGTTGTCTCACAGAATCTTCCCAATATGTCGGCCATTACGTTTCCGAAGCAGATCAATGTATTTGTACCAGTCTTGCCAAACATGTTGCAAGATGACTGCATATATCAATGATGTGAGCTTTCAGTTGAGGTATATTATTGATTTTCATCTGGTAGACTTGGGCATTCTTGAGGCCATGTGTCACCAAGTGTCACGTGAATTCTACCCCTCCCCTTCTCATTTGCAACACACAAGCAGCAGTCTTCTAAGCAGTGGTGGAACACTGCCGAGTGCAATTACAGGATATATCCCACAAGAGTTGGTCAGACATTTAGGGAAGAATGGGCTGTCTTATATTTTGTAACAAAGACACTGCAAATACTATGTGTAAGTACTGTAAAAGCTAAATACTGAGTACTGTTTGTTCATTTTTCCTGCAAGTTTATGAGTGATATAATATTTATTTCTTCAATTTGATAAGTATGAGGTATTTGGAATTTCAAAACTGTATTGTATGAATAATAATGAACAAATCATTTGATTTTGTTTGGCATTTAATGTATACCTTGCATTTTAATAAATAGGCATTTTTAGCATTTCAAAAGCAAGAATCACATTACACCACTGCTCCAATAGACGGGTAGTAGCTGCATTACATCACAGTACCCCGCCACAGCCCTCCCTCCTGAATGTGACATGCAGCTCACCCATACCTGTGGTAGACATGAATTTCAAGCATTCCCAAAGGAAAAATCAAGATGCACGAGGTACAGAGATTGCAACATCCATTCCATTACTCATCTTCTGATCCAATAGTTCTGAAAATTTTTAGCCAGTGATGACTGTGTAGCACATAATGGGCATTCTTTTGAAAGCACTCAAGGAATTCCCCCTCTTTATCAAGTACCTTAGCATTACTGTGTCGTCCATTTCCAATACATGCCTCCATCCAAATTGTCTTCAATGAATTGTGAGGATGTCTTCAATCACTATATCCCCATAAGCCACATCACCACCTTTCCAGCTCCTTACGTTTTAATATCATCCATCTAATGAGGCTTTGCCTGACTACAATATTGTATATTCTGTTTATTTCTCTGATGTAAAAATTGGCCTCATCTGACAGAACAGAATATTGCACCCAGTCATTCTCCTCTTCATAGAACTCGCCTTCACTCAATTTCTACAGCATCTGGAGTTTGAATGAGTCAAATTTGTTGACAGTGAGTGTGCAATGGATGCAGCTTTCACTGATACTCATACCAGACAGCAGCATATGTTTTCTTTGGTCCTTTTACAAATGATGCAGGTTCTGTTACGGAGATTCTCTCATCAGTGGCACTGCATTAGCATCTTGATAAAGGGGGGTCTTCAGCACTACCTGCAATTCTAAATTAACTACAGTATCATGGGTTCTTTTCTCAAGGCCGTGTCTCCTGTTGACCACCTTTGCCACACGCCTACTGCTATCTCTTCCACTCAAGAGGAATATCTTGATGGTCTTCACAAATCAATGGCATCTAAATTTCCCTATGTATGGAGACTGTTAGATATCCCTTAGAAATGAAGCAATATTTGAAGTATCAGTAAGCAAATGTAATACAATAAGAAAAGTTTTAAAAGGAGAAACTGGCTTATATGAAGTAGATTTGGTGCCATTTGAGACAGAAACTTAATAAGATGCACATATATCAAAAGTGTGGGTTTGAGTGGCACAGATAATTGTAACATACTTGTCAAGCATAAATAAATCAACATCAGTGAAAGTAACAACATTACTCCATACGAGATGCGTATGCAAGAGCTACTAGAATTTTACAGATCATTCATACTGATGTAAGTGGCCCAACGGATCAAAAAGCTTGGGATTAGAAACATATTTAACAACTTTTCTAGATGATTTACTCACTTCTGCATGAAGCGAGTATAATCTTATTAGAAAACATCTAATTAAATATCCTTATTAGAAAGCAAGCCTGAAGTTCCAGATTCAGTGAGAGAATATATAATTAAAACATATAATATTAACATTAGCAGAACCAGGAGCTTTGTAATACCTAGTAAGATCAGTAATTTTGACCAGTACATCATTCCTCGATAATTTTTGCTTTTTTCAGGTTATATTTAATCTTTATTTTAGGGTTAATTTTTTTTCAATGTTTTTATATTAAAAAATCATGACATTATTCTGAAATGAAAAAATTATTTTCATTAGGAATCACACAACAAATTAAGTAAAAGATTATTTTCATAAAAAATACTACCATTAACTATAATCCTCCACTGTTAATCACAACATTATTACATCTTTATCTTCAATCATTTTAGAGTTAATGTTTTTTTAATGCTTTTTAATCTCGCTGTCTTTATCCAAAGGGATGTAATTCTATCGCCATTCTCACTGTCAACTGCAAGCTCATCTTGTGAATATAAATTTTAGGATCTTCCCTTTGGGCAACAATTCAAAGTATGACAATATTTTGTTACCTTTCAATGCCTCCATACCATGTTAGTACAGAAAAGCCCAATATCAAAAACTAATGTAGTAAGGGTTTTTCAGCCTTTAAATGTGTTACTGAAGCATGATATGTTGATAAATAATAGTAAATGATTCAAGCTAGCTGGAAATAACAATGGATCATCAGTTTTATTTGCAGAGCAACAATGACAGTATTCTTTTTAACACAATAGAAGCAGGAAAAATGAAATATGTTACCAGTCAAGTTGAACTGGCTCTGGTCATAAAAAATAGTAGTGTAAAATTGATGTACTCTATATTTCAAGAATATTTTAAAGGAGGCTACAGTAACTAAATTCATGAGAATTCATAAAGTTTCACTTCACGGGTTCAATAGTATGCAACATGCAAATTATAAATTGTTAACCAGTCAATTTGAACAGTTGGTTCTTCTAGTGTTAAAATAGGCACTATTAGATGAGATAATAGATGAAAATATATAAATGAACAATTTATCAAGTTGGTTTGAAAGAAAAGGAATCACAATGAAAAATACAGTGCCCTATTCATCCAAAAGAAAGAAATTAAATAGAGGTTTGATGCAGTCGATTCTAAACTAGAAAAAAGCATTTGAAAAGAAACTATTACAACAGCAACCTATATGCTGAACATAAGTCCAACAACAGCAGTTAGCAAAACACCAGTGGAGGAATGTACAGGGCAAACTCCAGATTTGAGAAATGTGTATGTTTGGTCATAGGAAAAGAACTAAATTATTTTAAAAAGTTGGACTTTCTTAAGTCAACCTCAGGGATGAACATAGATTGAGCTCAGATACACAGTTTATTGAATGTGTTAATAATGAAGAGGTAGAAGAATACAAAGAGGTGGTACAGCAAATACAAAGAAGATCCTATCAAGAAAAACTGCCAAAAACTGTCTGATACAGAGAGGCAGTATCAGGACCAGAAAGAGAGCTGTGGAAAATATCCATCAAAAAACAAAAACAGTTGTAAAAAAAAAAAAAAAAAAAAAAAAAGGCAACACATTAGTATTTATAAACAGAGAAGAAGTAAATGGTCTTAACATGCCTACATGCAATAAGGTATAAGATAAGTACAAGGCTTAGAATACTCATTACAAAATATGAACAAAAGAAGACATTGATTATACAAAAACTTATAGCTCAGTTAAAGTACAGCTATAAGAACTTTGCTGACTTAACCATTCGCAGACAGAGCTGAATTTTATATAATTTTGTATTACTGGTAACCAAAAGTGATAGACGAAGAGTCCACAAAAAATCTCTTTAAAACACACAATTTATTTCAAATAACTTTTGTAGGATCAACCATTTCCGAGATATTTGTCATTGGTTTGAATTTTCCAATTGATCATTGTTTTTTGCATTGTCATGAAAAGGGTATGGACATTTCAAGGCCAGCATATAGTGACCTGTTTTTAAACATCTATCAATTCAGTTTCCTGTATCTCTCTTGTACCTACAAACAAATATGTAATGAAACTATTTCTGCAAACAATTTTCTTAATTAGTAGATAGAAAAATAAGCTTTTGTACGAATAGTTTGTACAAAATAAACAGTAGTGGATAGAGAAAGTTTTGTGATTGTAACATTTTTAAAGTGCTGTTGCTATTCAGTTGTTTCTTGCAATGTCATGGAAAGAAACGAGAAGATTTCAAGGCCGATACAAGTGAACTGTTTTTCAATATGTATCACTACTCCCTTTGCATCTATAAAGAAACATGCAATCGAACTATTTGTCACATGTTTCTCAATTAACAGATACAAAAATAAGCTTTTGCATGAATAGTTTGTAGAAGCTACATAAAACAAACAGTAGTGAGAGGAGAAAGTCATATGAATGTAACACAGGGGTTTTTTTATGCCATGGCCATTCAATTTCTACCTTGGAGTATGGAATTTTAAGGCCAGCATATAGTGCCTTGCTTTCAAATATTTGATTGATTGAATTTCCTCTATTCCTTGTACCTGAAACAAAATGCGTAATGAAACTATATCTGCAAAGGTTTACTTTAAAATGAAATAGGTAATAAAATAAGCTTTCAAAGGAATAGTTTGTAGATGCCATATAAAAATAAATGATAATGGTTAGAGAAAGTCATGTGAGTGTAATGCACCACAATTTTTTTTCTTATACAAAAAAGTAACAATTAATGATTTAGAAGATTTAACACAAAATAACTACAACATATCTGAACATAGTTAAAATAAATTTACTAACATTTTCCAACTTTCCACCTACATAAATTAAATTATTTACAGTTTTATAACATTTCTAAACTCATTTAATGACTTGATTGATTGCAAGAAACTTATGGGGGTGCTCAAGTAAATTGGTTGGTATACATTACATAAAGGGCTTGCTTCTAACGTATCCTATTAACCTTCTATTAGATGAAGAGCTGTTTCCAGAACAGAAGCATACTAGCAATGAAAATATGAATATTTATTATTGATATGGCACTACTAGCATAGGAGGAAAAGGTCCTATTGAACAAGCCAAAGGAGATACATTGGCACTGAAGGATACAAAATAAAGATAACCAAAGAAGACAAAGGATAGTTATTGGTAATAAAGACTGCACACTTGAGGATTTGAGATAAGGTTGTAGAGCTTGGAAAGAGCTTTAGATACCTGTGATGTACCGTAAGTAGCTATAGCTATATGAGCTGTTAAAAAAAATATAGGGCAACAATGGCAGAGGAAGCTTTTAATAGGAGAAGACCCTTGTAGACCCTTGTGGAAAAAAAAAATTAAGGAAAAGATTAGTGTGGTGCATTGTGTGGGGCTTGTCAAAGTATAATGCTGAGAAACTTAAGTGAGAAAAATGACGAAGTATTTTAAATGTGGATATGGAGAAGTTATATGGACAGACAAATAACAAAGCTGTTTTAGAGATGCTGGATGAAGGAGCTATAATGGAAAAGTTTGTGAAGCAGAAAAGAAGCTCACTGGGACAATGGATAAGAATAATCTGCTTGCTAAGAGAATCACTGAAAGGAATGGTGAATGAGAAAATTGGGGTAAAAGATGATAGAATATTATGAAAACGTTCATATGCTGCGACAAAGAAGCAGAAAAGAGGGAAAAGGAAAGAAAGAATGGAAGTCTGGATTTGTGGTAAAGGACCTCCCTAGGACAGAAAACCATGACTGATAATCAGGCAGAGGGGTTTTAGTAAGTAAACCATCAAGTTAGGAATGGAGAGGGATGGTAGCAAGGGAAGTTAAAAGTGCTTGTGACCTTGCAGTGCTCTCTTTAAACAAAATGATGTACAGTTGTAGGCAGTATACCCTACTTCGAAGCTAGACCAGGATTACGGAATATTAGAAGGGGGAAACAATGTAAATATGTTTAGCTATTGATAGTGTACAATTTCTTTATGAAAACTACTAAACAAGCATTTCGAAAGCTGTACATTTTTAAATCACTATCTGCTCTTATTAGTGTATGAAACACATCCTCGAAAAATTTTAACTTTTAGTTTGGGGGGTTGAAGGTCTACTTTCTTGATTTTTCCTTTATAAGAATGTCGCATGTTCCTTGTGTTACACTGAATTACAGTGTTGCTTAACACAATGTTTTAAATGCCTTTTAAGCTCTATGTTACATCTGATGGTTTTGCCATTTATGCTGGTGTTCCCTGCCACATTCCACCACAAATGATTCTAATTTTGACGTATGAACTCTTCTTTGCTTTAGGTATCTCCACTGGTATGTATGCAGCAAATGAATGGAACGGTTGCAACGAAACTGTCTGTTGGGGGAGGGAAGGGAAGGAGTGGTCTGTCCTACCTAACATCACCTACACTCCATGGGGTAACAGGATTGCTCTGTTTACTTACTAAACACCCCTCTACATGGTGATAACATACGAGGATGACAATTCTAGCACCACCTATTAAGGTATGAGTCTAGACAACAAAGCTGAGAAGCAAACAAGGGATCTTAGACCTAAAATGCTACACAAGCACAGTATTTATAACTAAAGCCCTGTACATGCTATGCAACTAAGAGAAAAAAGGAAATGAAATACTATAGCAATTTATAAGATACTCTTATAGAAACATGATAATAGTACGAAGGCTAATGTTACACACTAATTAATGCAGTACAGTATAAACTGCAGGTGCCAACACAAATAATTTGTACACTTAATATAGCTTTGACTAATTTTAAATAAAGAAGTAAAAGATTAAGTCTTTCTTTTCTAATAGCACTATGTTGGAACTGCTGAACAGATTTTTGGTAAATTAAGCATCTTGTAGCAAGTATTACATGCATAATTTTGGGGAATTTAATTCTATTTGAAGCAAAACTTAAAAAATCCCATATAATGTTTATGGCAGTGCTGACCTACAAACCACCATGCAAGATATTGTGCAATGTGGATCTGCCTGTGTTGGGATTACAGCCACCCCCCTCCCCAATAAAGCGTATAAATGATCCACCAGTTACAGCTGTGATGGAGCACATGACAGAACTGAGCAAACCACTCCCACAGTTGCAGTTTAAGCTGATCTACTTTGAGCAGCCTCATTTACAATAAGCACATATTACAGCAAGTGAGGAAATCGATTCCATGTCCATTTATGGTTTAAACATTAATAATTTTGCTATCAATTGGTAGTAATTTCTTCAACATGTGTAGCGGATTTTGTTCAATGAAATAAATGGTAAATTTCACTTCAGATAACTAGGACATCATGGAAAAATGCACCCATCTTGGTGTACACTTACGTTTCAAGAGTGTTATAAGGATAAAGCTGATTTGGTTACCACACAAGAATAAAATATGCTTTGCCAGCAAGCTAGTTAATTTTAAAGAATTATCTACACTATATATGCAAGAAACTTATTTTGCAAGTCTTTATATGGAGGGACCTATGACCTTGCAGCAAAAGGGTTTGTCAGACATAATTTGTAGTCTTGCTCTCCAAAGAAATAAAAGGTGGCTCTATGGTTTTTGAGATTCAGAAACATTTGAAGCTGCACCTCCTCAAATGGCCATGAAAAATACTGCTAGGGTCTCTTTGTGACTGAATTTGCACAATCCACTAGCTTAACCAAACATTGGTTAATACCTGATACTTTTGTTAAGGCCAAGAAAATCATGAAGAAACACAAGAGAAGAAATTACTTCCAAAAATATCTTCATGAAATCAAAGGGTTAAAAAAAATTAATAAATAAACAAAAATAAATAGTAATAATAATAAAAATGAAATAATCTCCTGGCATACTTGCCAACCTCCAGAAATTGAAGCTCATAAAACTTTCATCCAGCAAAGTGTAATAATATCGCTGCGACATGAAATTTAAAATGTATAAAATGTTTACCACAGTAAATTTATGAAAATTACATGTAAAAAAAATGGGAATTTCATTTCATAAGAATCCTTGTTGACCTGTAGTACTGCTTCTTTCTGTCACACAAACTAAATTCTTCCTGGTATCACAATAATGACTTAGTAAAGCAAAAACACCACTTCGTAGGCTACTTATAAATTTCTAGTCCTTATTTTACCTTCATAACATGAGCTATATGCAGAAACTATTACAAAATATACAAACTTATATCCCTAGCCACCAGAGAATGTGAAAAAGATTAACGATTTACATGAGGGAACTGATGACATCTATTACTGAATGTTCATGCCCATTTACTGCTGGTCACTAGGTCAATCAAATTTTAAATCTGTAAGCTATCAATTTTGTTGCAGTCCAGAGGAGAACTACAATCGTGATGAAGATTAAATGTAGAGATAAGATCTGGCCTATCATAGCACTGTATAATTACTGCAGTACATTCAGTCTGTAATCTTAAGTTACATTATAATGAATTAAAATTTAATAATTTGACATGTGTCATAACAGTTGGAATCTGTCCACAAAACAAAAATGCCTCCTTTGCCATAAAACGATAAAAGGCCTCTGCTCTCTACATTTTATGGGCCAACTGTAAAAGTTGGCAGGCATGTCCTACCATTTTAGGATAGAAACTCCATTCTTTGCAAATAACCTCCAAATCTGGAGTTAACGAAAACAAATGGGATTGGTACAATAGTACCATGTGATAGTGTCATCAGGTTTTGGAACTAAACAAACCTATGTCCAACTCTGCAGTGTATTAATTGAAAAATAATATAGTTTAATGAATTGGTAAGTGTTATTGTTATGAATAAAATAAATTCTAGAACCACTTTATATTCACAAACTGAGCAATACAAAATGCACAGAAAATGCTTTAATATTGTCAACTACCCTCGATAATTTGAATTCAATCAAATTTTAATATTCCAATCAGAAACTAATTTTTGTTGCATGCGAGTAGTATTAGGCACCATTAAGTAGTGTGGCAGTAGGAACAGCCTTAATTTGCAGGGACTCATCAAAAGAGTGTAACACTTGTTTTAACATTGTAACTCAGTTGTACAGGGTGACCATAAATTGTCTTTACAACTTAAGACTTTAATAACTTTAAAACTACACTAGATGTTAAATGCTTTTCATTGTGATAAGATAACTCAGAAAATCTTTTTACCTTTCAAGTGAACAATTGAAAAATTGAACGTGAAAACCTGGTAAAATGTGGATGCCACAGGAGAAGCTCAGTATGTGGCCTGATTCATACATATGACACCTGATACCCAAGTACAACGAAAGTTTCGAATGTGGTATGGAAGGCAACTATGGTCTCGATCAACTATTTGGGCTTGGCAAACATCATTTATGGAAATGTTTCTCCATAAAAAGGGGGCAGGTTGCTCATTTGTTTCAAATGCCAACATGGAAAAGGTGTGGCAGGCATTTGCAAGGAGTCCAATAAAATCAGTGTGTACGGTGGCCAGAGGGTTGGAAATGTGATAATCAACAGTGCACAATGTCTTGCATAAAAGATTACGGCTATATCCCTACAAGGTGCAGCTGCTTCAGCCTTTAAAGCTACGGATAAACCTTGGTGTGAACAGTTTGCAATGAATATGCTAAGCAAGATTGATGCAAACAATGACTTTTTGGAAAAGATTTGTTTTTCTGATGAGGCTACGTTTCATGTATCCAGCGTAGTGAATAGTCATAATGTTCATATATGGGATTCACAGCATCCTCATGTTACGTGTGAAATGGAAAGGGACGGTCCCAAGGTCAATGTGTATACAGACTTGTGCACAATTGCATCATTGGTCCATTCTTTTTCATTGAGGCTGCCATTAACGATAGTGTTTACCTGGACATGTTAGAATAGTTTGCTGTTCCACAATTGGAACACATGCAACCTGCATCATCCCACTGGTCCCTAAATGTCCAATTTCTAGATGAAAAGTTTTCACATAGATTGGATGAGATGGTCCAATTCGGTGGCTACCTCAATCCCATGACCACACACCACTGGACTTCCTGTGGGGTTTTTTAAAGCATCTGATGCATTGAACCAGGTTAGAGACCTACAGGACTTGACACACATTCACAATGCATTGAACATGTCACTGTAGCAATATGATTCGTACATGGAGAGAAATGGAATATTGACTAGACATCTGTGCAACTAAGGGTGCACACATTGATGTGTATAAATGACAAAACAAAACTGAATTGTTTTATTACATATTGAAAACCATTCATTATGATCTAATAGTTTTAAAGTTATTCATAAGTACAGATAATTTACGGACACCCTGTAGTTCAGAACAGTGTTTCACATGCATTGGTAAGTTAAACTCCATCTTGTTAAATACTGAATATATATCTCTGGAAACTCTTCAATTAGCATAAGATGGAATGACTCATTCCAGTACATTTAGCAGCAGCAGTAGTAATAAAATGTTCTGGAATTTTTATTTTAACATTTGCTTTCAGGTTTCCTAATGGCATTTGCTTATTTTGAATTCTTGTGTGAAGCATTTCTGGAGAGTTGTGCAGAATGGTAGATGTTCTTTGTTCATGATGATGTTAACTTCTTTGTATAAAACACAATGTGGCAAGTTGAGCAAACTATTTCATTGAAGTTGTTCTGCCAAAGAGTCATGACCAGCTAAGGATCTGGGACAACTTAAGAGTGAGGTGAAGTATACTGTGCATCAAGTAGGGTGGAGTGAGATGGCTTATTGGGGTTTGTTTACCTGTGAGGCTGTGTACAATCTGCTTCGTGCCTAGAGGTACAACACACTTCTGTCTCATTCTGATGTGTATGACCTATTTCATTTTCCACCGTCACTAGACTGTATTGTTTGCAGTAGCAAATAAGGCAATGCATTGGCATTTTTGTTCACATCAACAGTACTCTGTTTACAGAACTCTAAAGTAAGATTGCACCTACAGTGATTGCTAATTTGTCCTGGATCCTTAGCCTGGGCTCGTGACCTGTTTCTAGACAAAATAAGGCAATTACATCTGATTGAGGGCTATCATATACAATATTAGTTTTAGCAGTGTTTTCCATTTTTTGGTTTGTTGTGCCAGTTCAATATGATTTCTTAATTTTAGTTTGGCGTTGTGTTATTGAAGTTCCTTTTTTTTTTTATTATAAATCCCTCTAGGTTTCTAATTTTCTATTTTGAAATGTATTCCAATAATTTTTATATGTAATCTTCTTAGCTTTTCATAGAGATATATTCCTTTTACATCAATGTCATACTTAATTAGCATATTTTTTTATTATCTGCATTGACTGTACTGGAGTAATTTTTTATGCCTCCTGTTATTGTTTTTAAAGTTTGACTTTGAACCTTTTCTAGTTATAGTTGGAAGATGCTGTAATTAAAATTCTATACCCATACAATAGAACTGGTTTTACTTAAGATTTGTGTGTTTCATTGATTATTGTTGATCTTGAACTATCCCATTTTGTAGAAGCTAGTCATTTTAAGATTTTAAATCTGTTTGGTGCTGATTCAACAGTTTTCTCTACACGAGTTCTCCAGTTCAGTTTTTCCATCAAGGTAGATTCCTAGATATTTCAATTCTTCAATTTATCATTTGCAATACTTCTTTCCTGCTACATTTTAACAGCAGCTCTGATTTTATAGTGTTCATAGTTTAATGCGCACTCTTACTTCATACGGCACCAAAGTCAATGAACTGGTGATACATGAAATGAACTGATAATTGGGAAAGGAAATGACCCAGACCTAAGTATAGAATACCTTTCCAACATTCGCCAGTTATGAGGAAAACCTGGAAAGAAACTTCATGAACTGCAGACCTGCTGTTCATGATTCTATGCCTTAATGACTTTGGCTACCCATGTTGGTATAGTTCTGATGCTTTAACATGCAAACTATTACCATTTACATTATACAATAATTACTATAGAAGCTATGAAGCAATATGGGGTAATGCTCAACCTCTCATGTGCACATATCAATTCAATTGAAGTTAGGTGAACCTGTTTGGCCAAGGATCTTATTCGGCGTTGTTCCTCAGTCTTTAAGTTGAATATGAGCTAGTTTCAGCACTTAAGACACCCAAGCTCATTTGTGCCAGTTCATTCATTCATCATTCCAATACAATCCATCTACTTAAAGGACACTAAAAGAAAGTAATGGGCTATACAATCATTATTATTGGGATCATAATAAATCCACAAATCCTGGATATGCATCATTGGAGGTTGTCTGTTCTGCGAAATACAGATTTTACTTAAGAAAGTACTTAAAACATTAATTTAAGGAAATTCTGTTTAAGATAGATTTAGCATATTGCCCAGAAATGCTTTCAGTGAGGGTCATTACTTACCCATTTATCTTATTTCCTTTCAAATATTCTTATAAGCAATATATAATGACTGAATGCAAGTGTATAATATATAAGGTTCCATTAATACAATTTCAAACAATTAAGATTTCCTCTTAGGTGTCATTAAGGATTGAATGAGTATATTCAAAAGATGTTCCTGTTATTCATATACTGAGAAAATGGTCAGAATAAGTTACTAACTAATGGTTAGAGTTCCAAGTGCTTCAGTGCTAAACTTACTCTGAAAAGAATAAATAAATGCATATATTGCATGTAGTATTTAATTAGACATATTAGTATGTTAAGTACAGGAATTCCTACCACTAAAGAGCTATTTGACTTCAAAACAATATTTTATCTGACATATTTCTTGCATCAACAAACTGTGTATTCTTAAAAGAAACTTTTAATTACAATAATTCAAACCACTGAGTAATTTTAAATTACAATTCATTATTCAAAGAACAGGAACATCATGACAAAGCTTGAAAATGTTTTTGAAGGAGGACGACTGTGATATTGTACAGGAAGGTATTTCAAAACTTTTTAACTAAGCACATATAAATACATTACATATAGTTACAAACTGCTCTTCTATGTCTAGTAAAAGCATAATTATTCCTTCCATTAAGGTGAGGAGCAATTGGGTTTTAAACTTGGATGCTTGCAGACTAACCCTCCCTCCCTCTACCTCTCTGAAACTTAAACCAAGTAACACAATTTAGTTAAGTGCCTTTCTTTTGGTGCAACAGGCCAGTTTCAACAAGAAAATTCCAATGCTGATGGTCAAATTCAAAAAGCAACTTCTCAGATCTATAATTCTGCATTCCTTTAACCACTCATAAGTTGCTGCTGCATATTTACTCCATGCAAATATTCATGCTAAAAATATCATGCATAACTTCCTTGATCTTACAGCTGCAAAAGAAAAATAGAATAAAAATCAACATAAATAGCACAACATAAGTAATGTAGTTGATTTCTTTCATAAAATATCATACATGCAATATTATTAACATGCCACAGATATCCCTGTCTTAACTAAAACATTAACTTTTACCTCTGCTAGTGAAGATAACTTTATTTCACAGCTGAACGGTTCACTTGGCTCCATCTTGACCCAGTAAATTTTAAATAAAAGGTTGGGTGGATAAGGGAACATAACAGAAATTAAAATATTACACTAGAAATTTTGAAATACTGCATATGATGTCAATAACCAATGCAAGTTGTAGTATCGAAACAAATTGTACACAATCTTTCAGTTATGTATTCTATCAAATAAGAATTTTAACTACTAGAAAAAATAATAATGTTCTTGATATTTCATCTTAAGTACTGCAGTCATTTCCTGTCTGGTGCTTAACTTTAAGGTCTATTTCTTATGTTGGTCTTCTGTTAACATTTTGTGTACAATTTCAAAGCTGACGACTTTCAATTATTTTCCCTTTAAAAACTCGTGATTAAACATTAGCATTGTAACCTTCTGTATCTGAAGATTGAATTCAAATCTACATACTTGCACTAAAGAGGTCTATATTTTATGTTTCTCTTAGGTTTAGAAGAATTACGAGAATATGCAACTATTGCAACTCAATAACTCCCATTTCTTCATCCTTTTTTATAGTAAATAAATTTTCTAGCAGTGCATATTAGTAATTATCTATTCATTCAAAAACTGACATTTGCTAACCATGGGTACTGAATTTTTACCGGCATTAAAACTATAGCTGCTGTGACCACATCTTTTGTGTGCGTGTTGTTTTATATATACACACTTTCCGAATATTGTATGAAAAGAACACATTTTTTAGCATTTAACTTTACAACTACTGCAGAGATCTTTTGATTCTTGGCACAGTAAATGACGATATATAGGTAAAATGACCTTTAAGACTATGCACCTATGCTTCTTAATACATATCCAATCTGTTTAGATAGCGAAAATTACATTCTTCCAATATTTACTACCTAGAAAGTGAAAATAAACTTTCCAAATTAGACAAGTTGCCATTGTTGCCACATTAAATAACTGTGGTATTACACTTTTCAAGGAAAATGAATTTACTTTGCTTAGCCGCAGCAATTTTGGAGGATCCTATGAAGGCCAAACACACACTTTTTAAAGAAAAACGTTCTTTTCCAAAGACAATGTACCAGAGCACACTTCAATTGCATGACTTGTGGTCTGAGCTACTGCCATATGCATCATATTCACCAGATTTGGCTCAGTAACTTTTTTGCTTCCCAAATCTGAAGAAATGACTTTCTGAGCAGAGATTTACCTCAGATGCAGTGATCACAAGCCATACAACTCCAATTTTGCAAAACTGGACAAATTGTTTTATACTGAAGGCAAATAAGTTAAAGACTGCCTAGTCCAATTGAATAGACTTGGCAGAAAAAAAAAAAAGCTGAGTTAAAAATCTTTTCTCTTTATAAGCAAGAACTTTCTGAACACCCCTGATAGGCATTGTAGAAATAATTAAATGTTAAAGCACCAGAGGCCAATGAAATAGCTGCAGCAGCCAAGATGCATTTACTGTGATACAAGCATGAGACTGCAAATTTTCTTTTTAAGTTGGAGACCAACCATTTCAACAAGACCTGCCCCTTTTTCTCTCACTGCTAAATAAAGTTTGTTCTAAAAGTGAAACACAAAAGCTTACCGAGAACAGAAATACCACAGTAAGCGCAAAATGTATGCACCCATATAGTAATTTCTACTGGTGTTAAGTGATTGCGATGTTATTTTCAACAATATATTTCAAGACAAACAATAGATGCTACAATTTTATCCTCTGCATTACCAATATTTTAGGTCAGCATTCATCCTTGCACATAATTTCTTGATTTACTGTGTAATGCAGATCCCTTTTGGGCTCTGTAAATGCCTCATTTGATCAAGATTGAAAATAAATACAGATGTTTGCTTTGTCCGAGGCATTAGAATGTACTATGCATTTATGCACATACCTGCTTATGAATTAGAGTATGTCAAAACAATGAATAATTTGGAAGCATGTCAAACAAGCCATATGTGAAACTATCTATATAATACAACTGAAGATTCCTTGAGCACTCATTCAATAATTCAATAACCATTTGAACACAAGCTTTGAAATGTTCCAAAGGGTTTCTTTCCATCATGAAAGTTCCACTATGAAGCAACAGATTAAATTTGAAAGAATTGACGAGTTAAATTATGAAAAAATGTTATTAGCAGCAATGCTTTTCAAACTGGACCATGTGTGCTTTGTTACGTAGGTTGATTTTTAGTTCTGGTAACTATATACTTTTTGTTCTTGGTACATAGCAAACTTGCATGGTTCCAAGTTTTATAGGTGGCCTTCAATGTAGCCACCAGCATTGCGTACATGCTCCCAGCAATGCAGAAGCTACTGAATCTTATTGGCATCATCTAATCTGTTGGTATAAACAGAGCCATCGGTTGCCTCTTTTATGTCTTCAAATGTTCAGGAGGGAATCCTACAAAGTGGTTCCTTTATCTTAGGGATTAGATTGAAGTGACAGGGACTTATATACAAAGAGTACGGCAGGTGGTAGAGAACTTCCCAGTCCAGCAATCTTCCCATCCACTTCCCTTCTTGGTCACTTACTAGTGGGAGACCAGACAGAGGTACATATGACACATTTTCGTATCTTCCTCTGAAGGCTCTTGCCCACCTTGCTACAGCTTAGTAAGTTAATGCAGTCGAACTCCAATCTCTTGCAGTCCTTGAAAATACTGCTATGCTGTAAGACCTCTAGCACATTAAATTTTTAACCAGCTTCTCCGTTCTTACTTTAAAAAAAACATTGCAACTGTATTCCATGGCCACTTGCTCAACTGCTACTCTAATTCTTGTCACTATGAATGGGCACCGAGGGGGAAGTACAAGTTTCATTTACTCTGAGGGAGGGGAAGTGTGTGAGCAACCTGTGGCGTAAACGGCATTGGCTCGCTCTTTTGCACATTATCACTACAGTACAGTTGCCACTACTAAAATATCACTCCATTTATGTAACTTGCAGAAACAGCAGTCATCTGTTTATATATCCTGATCTTACTACTAATGAAACCTTACAGAAGGAACAAATTAACTGCACTGAACAGTATGCAACTTTCGCTTTGTGTTATGAGCTTTTCAGTTTTTCTGCCATAAATATTTCTTGTTTTCCGTTACACATAATTTAACATGAAGACTTCATTGGTTGTGTACAGAAAATCCAAGATTGTTATTTGTATGTCCATGTTTTCAATGCAACGTGTTATATATTTAAATCAAAATCATTAGAGACAATTTTTGAGCAAATAACACACTAAAGAGATTGTTCTATGCGTGCACACATGCAAAAAGTTTAAGGGTTTTAGTGTTTACAGCATTTTAAAAATACTTTAAGGTGCACATTTTTAAATTTTATTTTAAAACTCTTTCAAGTAGACAGCTACCCATTTTTCAAAAATCACACCTCAAGCCTGATAAAGATTCCCCCTTATCTTGAGCTAAACTCCTATACAGCAAGTTAATAAAAATCTGCACTACATTTACGTAGAGATTGTGAACAAAATTTGTATGCGGTACTGACTCAAGATTTCAGTTGAAATTGACATTAAAGACAGTTATTGCAGATAAGATGTAGGCTTTTCAAAGAATGCAATTACAAAGGTGGGCAGTGATTAATGAAAGTAAAGTAAATATTATGCATATTAACTCAGTGGAACCAGTCTCATTTAAGCATCATTCATGCCATTTCATTAATTTTTGCACACTTGTTAAAAGGGATGTTAGAACGAAAGGTGCCTCTTACCAGTTGCAGCAGAACAGGAGGGGGACAAGATATAATCCCCTCACAAATACAGAGGAGAAAATGGTATGCTTTTTACACCCCCCCTAAAACATTAGATAGGTACATAGTGTAGTTTTTACCATTTTTCATGGCCATGTATGATTTTTCATGTATGGTTTATTTTAAATGAAATGAAAGATTTCAAGGAAGATTTCATTGCGACAATCTCAAAAAAGAAATTCTCCTTTTGTATGTGACTCAAAGCACAACAATAATATAGTAGCTGTTTCAACACTGTCTAAGTTCCCGGAGTGGCGTTTCATGTTTTATAATGCAAGGTTTTGGTTATTTATCAGTTGTTGTATACCCATTTCTTTAAAAGAGAAAAGCATATGAAAGATAAATGGTAAGATGATAAATAATTATGCACCGTAACATGTATACATTTAGTATGTTCAATAAAAACAGACTGATGCTATAAAACTATTATCACGAATTAAATCAAAATCAATTCTCTGTCCTTCAATGAATTTCCATTAAGTGCCATTTCCATTCCATTAAGTCCTTCTCATCTACTTTCAGAAGACATCCTCAAATCCAGTTTTTGATAAGCACTTCAAAATCCCTCCAAAGGAACTGCTTCATTTTTGGAATCAAACCATCATTCTTTGAGATCTTTCTTGGCAGCTGGAAACAAAACAAAAATGTCACGGTGCCAGATCTGGATTATAGGGTTGGTGGTGACCTTGAGATGCCTTTCTTGGCAGAAACTTTTTAACAGCTCTTGCCACACGAGGACATACATTGTCATGGCGAAGCTTCCACTTGCCAACCAGATCTCTCCATTATTTAGAATGTGATCTTCAGTCAGTTGGTGAAGAACATTACAATAACAGTCTCCAGTCACTGTCTGACCTATGGGGACCTAATGTGGTACACCATGCCGTAATAAAAAAATGTGATGACTAATGCCTTATTTGCAGATTTGTGGATGCATGCTTTTTTGGGGCATATTGGCCCTTTTCAACCCACTGTGCTCTGTCTCTTCGTTTCTGGGTCATAGTAGTACACCCATTAGCAGTGATGTTTTTCCATCAATCATCCCCTTCTTGGACACAATGTTTCCTATGATTGCACACATCAACTTAAATCTGCTCCTAAATGGGAGTTAGCACTTTGGGAATCCAGCGAGAACATACCCTTGAGTGTTTTGATATGTCTAGCATATTTGCAAGTTCCCTAACAGTTACACAGGAATCTGTGTGCACAATGATGGTAGGAGTGTTAATTACGACTTCTGTAAGAGCAGTGGTGTGGGCTCCCTCTCTTCCTTACAGCTCACAACTTCCCTTGCTATTTTTAAATACTTTATGCCAACGGAAGCATGCAGCACAAAACATTGTTGACTCACCATAGTCGCTACGAAGATCTTCAAGCATTTCTGTAGCAGTCTTGCTTAACAAAACCTTATTGCATAGCGTTGTTCTCTCATTTCCAACATTTTACAGTTTAGAGGTGCCTTTACTCAACTTTTAAACTGCTGTTATAAACTGATGGGGCTGAGAAAAATGTAGCTAATGGCAAAAATTAAGGGTACCTACCAGTATAGATATTTGCCTATAGATGGCAGATAGATCATGCTCCCGTGGATTTATAAATGTCAGTCTCAGTCTCAATGTAAAATTAAAATTTTAATTTAATATGTTTATTTCAAATCAACTATATTAATTTACTTTTTTCAGAATTCAAATCTGTGTTTATTAAGTCTCTGCTTAATGTCTTCATAATATACAGACTTTTGGACTATTTGTCATTATTCATCTCTGCTCACCCCCAGCCAAATCCCACACTGGCATGCTATTTCTTCTAAGCTTACTCCGCATGTAAACATATTAAGATACATTAATATGCATACCCTTCTCCAAGATTAGCTAAAGTTGTTTGTGCCTTAAGAACTTGGAGAATAGGATGAATGGCATATAGCAACGAGTGAAATCTAACTACATATGTTCACACAAACTGAGTATTGAAAGCAAACAATGGCATAATGATAAAGAAAATTCAACATGCAGTTAAGGAATGCTTGCTAATGGAAAAATCCCCTCTATGTTGAGCTTTGATTTGGTGATGCCTGGTTCACTGTTTCAGACCTGTTGTTTTTTCTCCAATAATCCTCCTTTACCTTTGCCATGCAAGGTTAAAATCATTAATACTCATAACAAATCCAAAGGAACAGCAAACTATATTTGTGCATGGACTTTATGAATCTGAATGTTAGAAATTTCATGTTTCCTTAGGATTTAGGAAATCCGTAGAGAGTAGATCTACTGAAATCTGGTATCTGTGGATGCTAATTAGCCACTATTACCACTTCATTTATCCTTGGCAATTTATTTTTGAAGAAAAGCCTATGCACTTGCATACACACTGCAGTTTTACAATCTCGTCATATCTGCCTAGTGCTTGTCTTTCCCATGCAACATGTTTGTTTCCCACCGCTACACTGGAATGTGAACTCAGGGGTACAGATTCTGCCATTATGCAGCATTTATATACAATGTAGAAAGAAAATCTTGTTTTTAACCATCTGTGAATAGCAATCTTAATGCACTCGCTGCAGCTTTACACGTAACCGCATTACAACAAACTACGCTTGTCTAAGAGATTAACAAAGGTGCATGTGGTTTGCTGTACTGTGTGTCTGGTTTAAACATGAGAATTAACTTCCCAGCTATTTTGCAATACCTTGAAGATAATATACAGATGGAGTCAGTGCATCCACGTAGGTATTTATTTCATGCATGTTCAATGGAAAATATTTTCTTTGGATTCTTTGAATGTATGAGGGCCAAATTTGCCATTTTCAGTAGAGCAATAACTGGTCATGTGTCTAGCAGCCAGTAACTAGAAACACGTGCTATTGTTACCATGTGGAGCAAGACAAGGGGAAACTGGATATACTATTAGTAGTACCTTATGGATATGAATTCTTCTATAGGAAATGGTCAAGCTCCAGTAGTGAACCATAATTTTGAAAGCTATCTGAATTCCACTCTTGCTGAAGATAATGGAACTACAGGTAATGTCTAATGAACTTTAACCCCAACAAAATTTTAAACTGAGAGAATTAACTGGTTCAATAATGTGATTTCAATCCAATTCTTTAATTTCTTTATAACTATGGGTAAGTTTCAATGTGAGCTGAATCCTGTAGTATCATCTGTGATGTTATTGCAGTTTCCTCCCACCCGTGCAATGTATTACATACATAAAGACACCAAATTATAAAGAAAGAAACATTTGCTACCTTTATTTGTATTTTTATGTTTGGTTATGTTTTGTAGCATCATTCAGTGTCAGTATCACCACTTCTGAAAATCAAAGACCTTGACTACTTTTTTTCCTTCTGCAGTATATGCTACTGGGGTAAGACCTGTTCGTTCTATCTTATTTTTATGCACTTTCATTACAGCACCTCAATATACATAACTGACTGGACAGTAGCTAATGTTTTAAGTTTCGCAGAATTTTTAAGTTTAATATCCTCTTAACAGGTTAGCTCATATCGGATGGTGAATGAATGATATGGGTTATGCTTAAATTAGTCCAAGGTTCATTGAGCTTAAAAGCTTCCTGACATTCGTCTTCTCAGGATAATGGAAAATCTTATTCAGACAACTCATCCCAACCAACTTTGTATTCTTGACCTCTTGAATACAAGGTAAACATGCTACACCCCCAGGCAAGCGTTGGCTGGGGGTGCTACTTAATGGCTTGTATTGCCAGTAACCTATCATTCTTTTAATATTTTTGATGGCTCAGATATATCAGAACTGAACATCCTGTATTATCAGTTTACAAATGCATTAATAAGCATGATATATTGTATGGTCTTTAATTGTTTAACTTTCAATAAATACATCTAAGTTATTAAGTTGTTGGTATAGCAATTCAAGGTTTCTGGGTTCAAATACTGGTGAAATCATGGTAAATAATAGTGAAAATTAGTGTAAGTTCAATAGAAGTAAATTAGATAAAAATAGCAATAGCTAAAATAGAATTAGATAAAACAGAAGTTTAAGAAATAGATGAGAGGAGAAAGATAATGGAAGAAAATGACAATGAGGATGGTGCCATAAACTTCTCCCATTGTGGAGAATTCAGAATTACCAGATGCAAAGCTCTCAGTCTAAGAAAACAAATTTTGTATTACAGAAGATCCTGAGCCCGATTCCCAGCAAACTCCTGTGGCCATTCACACACATCTAAATGCAGAATACCATATCTCTGTAAAATTCAACTCCATGAATTGAGAAAGGTCTTCCAGAGCTAAAACAATTGCTGTTTAGTAAGATATTTTGCTCACACACACAATCTAAAATGAAGTTCTTGAACTTATGCACACAGTTTTGCGATAAGTAATTCAAGAGATTCAGCAAAGTAAAATCTTAA
Organism: Deroplatys truncata; assembly: GCA_030765065.1. NCBI lineage: Eukaryota > Metazoa > Arthropoda > Insecta > Mantodea > Mantidae > Deroplatys > Deroplatys truncata. The sequence continues at coordinate 31,732,570 of CM060987.1, read as the reverse complement.
GTCTCATTGTAGTAGAGTAAATGGCCAAAAACGAGTGGCAATTTGTGTTCATATAATGAACCACTTTGAACCTGAGGAGCAGTTTCTTGGTTGTATGAAACTACCAGTAGAAGTGGTGATAGTTAATCAAAATTAATTCTTGATATTATCTTACTGTGTTTTGAATTATCCATTGAAAATCAAAGGGGACTTTGTGCTTTTCCAGGTTGGTAGGTGAATGCTGGGATGGATTTTTCCTGTCCCTTATTTTCTTTCAGGGACTGCAAGGCTTCACATGTAGTGGACATTCTTTAAGGAGAAAACAGTTTCCTCCCCAGCAAGGAACCTTCTGCCAAACCTGTCCATTCACTCATTTTGGATGGGGGGGGGGGATTAAAGGGCTGTTGGGGATGCTCTACCTAGAAATTATAGGGATCCTGCTGCACCACCTTTATACTCTCGCCTCATCATTTTCTACCGAGGTTTCAGCTTCTTAACCCTAACATATTCCCCTACTTCCAATGAAATTATCACAAAATGCAAATTTTATCCCTTTATCTGATTTTAAAATAAAAGGGAATTCCATTTTATAAGAGTATACCACTTCCTTGGCTATACACATGTTTTTAGTCCATATTTTATGCTTTATAACAAACTACAACAAGAACTGTCACAAAAATATACCTTACATATAAGATTATAACTTATATCCCGCAATTACATCCCTCGAATAAGATAATGTATTTGATAAACTTGAATTTACAATTCACATCATCCATTACTGAATATTTGCAACCATTTACTTCTCATTGGTTACTGCTGGTTATCATTAGAGATTAACTAGCGATGCAGCATGTAATCAAATTTTAACTCCCAGAAAACAAAATCCACATATGGATTTTGTTGCAGTGTAGTGAAAGGGGAAGATGATAGTGATGAAGGATAGACAAAAAGATAAGATCTGGTCTACCATAACACTGTATACCAAGTAATGCAGTACATTCAGGCTGTAATCCTAAGTTAGCTAGAAGTCTTACATTATTGTCAACTACAAATAACAATGTAATGCAATAGAATTTAATGTTTTGTTATGCACCTCATGAAACTCTGTAAGCCTTTAAATTGCCCACAAAGCTGTACAAATGCCTCCATTACCATAAGTTGTAAAACGACTTCTGCTTCCATACATTTTATGGGCAAACTGTAAAAGTTGGCAAGTTTGCAAACAGATCTTGGTTTTGTTGCCATTGATTTGGCAGTCTGATGCCAATATATCTACAGTTTATTTATATTTTGTGTGATGGTAATATAGAATATATAACTTTCTAAGTGCTATATTTATTAATCAAAGTATGTGTGTATCATAAAATTGGAATAACTCACTTTCACATCCATGACCCAATTAGTGCATAAACACAATGCTGAATATGGATTTGAAACCCTAAAATTTATCAGTAAAGCATAAAGAAGTTTTTTGGCAGTCAAATTAGTGAGGAATACTGTGACAAAGTCCCTCCCACTAAGGCAGTGAGTGGCAATGTGTCCTTTAGAGTTAGCCAGCTGATTAGTTGGAGAGGTAGAGAGGGAGGGTGCTCTGGCTGATAAACTCCATGAATGCCTTCAACACAAGGAGATATTTCTCTGCTCTCTCATGCCTTTAATTGAATATCATTCATAAATTTTGGAGTAGCTTCACGTACATAAACACCTGAGATGATATGCAGCCATAGCATTACAAGGTTTGCTACTGTAATTAACACAAGTTTAGGATATTATGTTCATTCATTCATTATCTGTTTACCCTCCTTTTATGTAGGACTTACACCCCCCCAGGACTTTCAAGCAGGTGCCTGGGGTCAGAGGCCCATCGAGGAGCAGACACTCATGGATCAGACAGAGCACCCAGGATGGGTGATCAGCCCAATGCCTGGTATGGGATGAAGGAAGTAGATGAAACGAAATGTTAGTGAAATGGATGAAAGGAAAGGTGATGATGGAGCAGTTGGTGAAATGAATGGCAGGGGAAACCGGAGAACCCAGAGAAAACCCGCCCAGGCACCGCTTCGTCCACCACAAATCCCACATGCAGGTCCCTGGGATTGAACCCGGGCCGTCTCGGTGGGAGGTGAGCGGTCTAACCACTCATTTAGGATATTATGACTGTATATAAGCATGCTTGCAACAGTGCGTTAATGGAGTTGTGCCATAGCAAGTGCTGGTCTGGGAGCAATTGAAGAGAAATCCTGTGTTTGACAGTTAATTTGCATTCGGAACATAGAAGAAATGATTGCTTTGTGCACCATTCTTTTCACTGCTACCCGCAAAGAAAAGAAGCCTAAACTTAAGCCACAATATGAAAAAAAACCTGGTGGAAATTAAAATCTCCCAACAGAAAGTAGGTCCCTGGGAGCTACAACACTATGTTTAATGTTAGGTGGTCGTCGTCATCGCAAGATACTGGTAATATGTGCCATCTCAATAAGGACCATGATACCTCCATGTATAGGGGTGCCTTACTCGGTGCAAGATCAGACTGCATCAGAATGTAGTGATGGTTATCAAAGGTAGCCTGAGGGCGCAGCTTAGTCTCTTGCAAACCAATGATCATGGGAGAATAAAACCTCAACAAGATTTCAAGAGATTTTAAGTTCTACCCCATGCGTACGTACACCGTATACATTCCACATCAGTATGACATTTGGGAAGGGATAAGTGTCTTATTGATTGAGTCTGTTCAAGGGGACTTTTTCTTCCATGTGGCACATCAAGATTTTTCTTTGATCTGGTCCTGAACCTAGACTCCTCGAGGTAGGGCATCTATCTTCTGGTGTTGGATCTGTTTCCAGCACACAGTGGGCCAACAATAAAATCTATGAAAAAATAAACTGAAAATACTAAGGTGACCAACATATCTTTCAGCTTTTGTTTTTTTTGGGGGGAGGGGGCCTGAAGCACATGATGCATTTCTTTATCACTGTTTATGTTCAGTCCCACCACCACATAGCAAGCTGATTACATCAGCAAAATTTATCCAGTCAACCCTTCCACTACTCTATGTTATGATGCATCAGTTCACAAAGATTGTCTCTGAGGTTACCTGTAGAAGAAAAAACCATTTCTTAGCTATTTTGAATTTAATGAAATTTGTATGGAGATTAAAAAAAAATCCTTACATTTCTGGCTCTGTGTTGTAGCCGCAAGCATGTTTAGATTTTGCACTTAAGTGCACATTTTTAAGAAACACATTTTTTATTTATAGATGTAATATCGAGAAATCGGCAATGGCTGTAAACAGATGCAAGCATTTCCAAGAGATACTGCACTCTAAACCACATAAGGAAGCCTTTTATGACTTCATAGTAAAATAAATGCTCTAGAAAACCGTTCTAAGGAATTATCAAGAACAAATTAACTGTTTTGAAGTAGGAGTTTGATAAAGAAAACAATGCCACAGAAAATAAGTTCAATTTCTTACAAATTGTAGTTATTTATGCAACTATACTTAAGAGTGGAGATATTAAATTATGTGATAAGGACAAAATTTGCATCTGTGGAAGTTGGAACTTCATGAATAGGAAGACCAATAAACCTTTTTAGTGAAAATGGAAAGCAAACAAGGAAATTAATTTAGCCACTACTTAGAAATCCCATGAAAAGCTTTCATTAACATCTGAGGTTCCATTAAGAGCTTCTGGTAAATGGGATGCTGCTGGAATTATAAAAATATCACAAGCATCTCATGATGGGCTGCTAGATATAACAGAGTATTTAAATCACCTCTATCTGAACCAAAACTGAACAGCGTACAAGAAGCATTAGTAACTTTTGTGTTAGAATAGTGGCTTATCAGAAAAAAACAATACATATACAAATTAGAGCAATTAAGGAACAGTGACCTATATACAGCATATACTATTCCGAAGAAAGTTTGAAATGCTATTCACAGGAAATTGCTCTAAAAGTGACAGATTTCTGCTGGAATAAAGCTGCAGGCAACTCAGCAAGAAAATGTAATACAACAGTGGATTACTGATACAGTGAAAGCTGTGTTCAAATGGAGTTGTGACTGTAGTAGCAATCAAAGTATATATAAATAACTTTTATATGATAATTACAACTTCTTGATTCCGATATATTTGTTATTTCTTTGCTACCTCTTCAGCTGTATTCAATTCCAAATGCTGATGGAGACAAAATTCTCTGGAAAAATCCTCGTCCTTCCTCTAATATATTTTCTGGTTTAACTGAATGACAAATTCATTCTTTAGTTCCTACAAAAGTAGAAATTATTGGTGTTGTTGTAAACACTATATTGTGATGAAGCAGCTGTTGCCCAAGGTTATCGGGAGAGAAAGGGGGTCTAAATAGTTCTAGAGCATTTAATAACCTCTCCACAAGAGCAATTGCTCTTGCAGGTATCAATCAGTGCGAGCTAAGTTGAGTGAGCGAGCTAGTTGGCAGGTGGGTTTCCTGTGCAACATCAAGAGCGATTCTCCAAGTGAACTGGTAACGGCTGCTGTGAAATGCAGCAAGTGAGGTCTTGTGTTCAACTCCCAAGTGAAGTGAATCATGCGGCATGATGAGGCTACATCACGAAGGAAGTGAGGTGACAGAATTGAACTAGTTTACCTTAGTGAAGTGAAGTTGAACTAGATAAGAGTTTAGAACAGTGACACTGAGAACATTAGTGTGTGATGGCTGAAAAACTGGACAAAGTCATAATATCGTAAACTTGTGTTGATTACAGTAGCAAACCTTGTAATGCTATGGCTGCATATCATCTCAGAGGTGTGAAGCTACTCCAAAATTTATGAATGATATTCAACTAAAGTCAAAAGTATAGAATGTTGGTCAATACACATTTGATCTTTTTAACATTTCTTGCATATCAGGTTAGAAAACCATGGGACAAAGAAGCGGTCACTAAGAAGCATTAAATAATGAAACAATCCCTCTTTGATATGGCTCTAGCCATTGCTCAGTTTAAACGTGGAGCAGGCAATTCTGTTGCCAGAAGATTCTTTGAAGATTCAGCTAAATCCTCTTGATTAATACTGGGATCAATGAAGAATTGCTAAGAGATTTGGTGTTTCCCTGTTTGCTGCATCTCTGTTTATGTAGACAAATTTGATGCATATGCTGAGGACACCAAACAAATCCATATCTTCACCTGCATCCCTGATACTTCCTTCCACTTACCATGCACAAGATTCTAGTTCATGGAGGAAGAATAATCAAGCCTTGCATCCTTCCAATAGGTGTGGTGAGTGAAGAATCACAAGAAGAGAGAAGCATACAAGAAAATTGTCTTTATTAAACATTCAAGATGTATTAAACAGGCTTCTGTTAACTTCTCAGCCAATAATAACCATCTGTTCTTCTTCCTTCTTGTCTATAAGGAACCCCTGCCATTGAAAATTGAACGTCTGCTAAGGAACCAACAATTTGCAGTGGAATTCAATAGACTCTGTTTTATGAGAAGTACAGTAATTACAATGAAAGCTACATCAAGATATGGTGAATTCAAAGAAAGCAATTACTTTGTGTTTATTCTATAGTACAATAATTAACTACCTGAAAATGCAGAATATTTTCTTTGACAGGAACCAGAATTCAAAACGCTAAAGTGTTATGCAAGAGACAGTAATTTTGTATGAAATATGATTTCAAATATATTTTTAACAATACAGTTGCAAAAAGAAAGACCAAAAGCAATCTTTTTCCTAATAAATGTAATTCCTGGCCCACTGTGGAGCACTGAGAATGCATTTTCTGTGATATATAGCAGAAAAATGCGCCACCGATTGCGACTGGTCCCAGGAACATACTGGGTTTGAGACCTCCAAAGAGAAAGCAACTGCCTTTTGCCTTTCCTATGTGACAGTGGAACTTTCACAAAATCCTTTCAGGAGTGCTGTCTCTTCAATTGCCTCAGTGAAGCTTCAAACGCAACCACTTTTAGTTAAGTCTCAAGTGATGCACTGGCTGGCTTCAGACATCTTATGTTGATGGTTTGATGCTAGCTTCAGAAGAAGTAATCCTAGTCCATGTCTGCATCCCTTTGTGGTACTGGCATAGCAGCAACAGAATAAAAGTGCTGGATCGCAGGAGTGAAAGAGATTCTTTTTAATCCAAAGCTTCTGAATGGTCTTTTCATCAAAGTAACAGAGATAGTTTGGGAATAAGGCTAAACAACTTCCCTTATAGTTAGCACAGAAAGGTGCATAAGTAGAGTCATGACTTGGCCTACAGCATGAAACACAGATGGAAACAGTGCTCTTATGAGGGCGGTCAAGAAATACCCGACCTAACAAAGAAAACACAAAAGTTTGGGAAAAAACATTTTTATTTCTCTACGTAGTCTGCTTTCAGCTCGATACACTTTTCCCAGCAGTGCTCAATAGCTTTGATACCCTGTTTATACAGAGAACCATCGAGTTCTGCAAAATAGCCATGAACTGCAGACTCCAGCTCTTCACTGTTGGCTCTTCAACTTTGGAAACAGAAAATAATCAGAGGGAGCTAAATCTGGCAAATAGAGTGCATGAGGAAGCAAATCGAACTTTAAATCATTGATTTTGGCCATGGCGATAATGGATGTGTGAACTGGTGCATTGTCTTGATGAAACAATCTTTTCCACTAAATGCGGCTGTTTTTGCTTGATTTCATCATTCAAATGCTGCAATAAGTTTGCATAATACTTGCCATTGATTGCTTTTCCTTTTTGAAGATAATCATAGAAAATTTTTCCACACACATTCCAAAAAATGAGTCATGACCTTGCCTGCAAATGGAACTCTCACCTTCTTTGGAGCCAATTCTCCCCTTTCAATCCATTGTTTTGACTGTTCCTTCCTCTCAGGTGTGAAAGATGGACCCATGTTTTATCCATGGTTATGAATCGACGCAAAAACTTGGCTTTATTGCAGCGAAACATCACCAAACACTCAACTGAAACATCTTCACGACGCTGCTTTTGTTCCATTGTGAGTAAATGTATCTTGCACAGAGCTTTCTCATGTCTAAATTTTCAGTCAGTATGCGACATACAGCACTTTTTGAAATGCCTATGATGCCTGCTGGCTCGCACACTCAGTCGATCATCCAATACCATTTTGTGGATTTTCCTCACAATTTCTGGCATGGTCACCTTATTTGGTTGACCACTGTGATGTTCGTCTTGGAAGTTCCTACGGCCTTGCTTAAACTCTGCCACCCAATATTTTACTGTTGTAAACGAAGAAGCAGAGTAGAATCTAGCTCAGCTTTAATATTAGTTGGACTAAGACCTTTCAAATGAAAGTATTGTATCACATAACGATGACCAGTTTTATTCATGTTTACAAATTTGCTGTGTTCACTATTGATGGCTGCCAAGCAATTACTAAAAGACATAGCATCATCAAACTTCAGACTTGTGCTTTATAAGGTTGGTACTTTCTGCCACAGTCATTTGTTTGAAACAACCACCACTATCTATACATCAGGTCGGGTACTTCTGGGACTGCCTTCATACAAGAGACCAGGTATGTGCCCAAAACACTGGCATTTAAAGCAGCACAAGAGGTGAAACATAAGGCCATACATCTACTTTCATGCCCTGCCTTAATACACTTGGATAGATCGATAGCCTCAAACGTGAGGAACAGGTTATGTGTGGATCCTAACATGCTGTCATGTTTCACTGGAAATGGTACAGAGATAACTCCTGGTAACCAAGAAGCTCTTTCCAACACGTCAAAAAAATGGGTAGTGACACCTCTTGACAAGTTTGGGGTGCAACATTTCTCTACACAAACTGGGTAACTGAAGAATGATGGCAAGGTTTTATTTGCTTTTCACAGGTACTCTCTAACAAGATAGAAACATTTCTCAGCTGTGTGCAGGATTCAACTGATCCCAGCTGTTGTGTACACCACCTTGTGTAGAATGAATAGGTTCACCTTCAAGAAGATTTTCCCTCTTCTGTATGTGTAATTACTAAGTAACAACCAGATGACAGCAGTGTTGCTTCTCTTTAAAAAAACTGTGGTGCTTTACTGTTGGAGTAAGAAGTCTCCATGGTGGACAAAATCCTCCACTATTGCAAGTGTCTTCGAACTTGGGCTCTAACTCCTTGGGCATTACCCCTGCTTGGATATTTGGCCTTTCTATATCAATCAGGGCTATTCTGTAACTTCCTGGTTAAGAAGATTACCATTATTCTTTAAGGGCACCTTGTAATCAATCAGTTTAAAAACAAACAAAAAAAAAAGTCTTTTCTTTTCACTATTGAAATTTCTATTCTTTTCCGAATCCATTGATATATAACTTACAGGTTGTTGCACATTTTATAGTTGTCAAATTCATAATTAAATACAGGTCATATTTAAATATTAAATATGTATTGGTTATAGCTTTTTGCAATTTTCCGTAACTTAAAATTTTCTACACTTAATTATCCAGGAAGCCGAGATTTACTGAGAAGCTAAGGCATCATATAAAGTTTAAAATGAGTGGAACAGTTTTGCTATAACTTTGAAATAATTTATAAACAATTTTAAGAAAATAATTGAGTTAAAATTTTTAAATTACACATTAGTTCTAATTTTTAGTAAACAAATTAGAATACTGAAAAACTAATTTTGTCAGAAATACTATTTTCTTGTGGAACATACTCATTAGAACAGATGGTTCCTAAAATTTATATTTCTATGAATTAACTTACACAGTTGACACATGCATCTCTTTGCACCTAGTATTTTCATTATGACATTTTCTGCCCCAAGTAGTGTAGAATATGCAGTGAAAAAATCATGGCTGTAAGCTTTGATGGTTCAGGTGATATTCACATTAAAACACTGATATATTTTTCATGCATAAATGAGCGAGACTACCGAGGTGTCATTGTCAAGAAGCACTAAAAGTGCATCCATTTTCAGCCAGTAGCAGTATACTGCTAGCACTAGCAATACGGTCTCAGCTCTTGGTATAGTTAAATATAATTTTCTTCCTCTCAACTAGATGATGTTACAATGTTACAGAATACCACAACTGGTTAGCAGCTTTAACAAGTTGTTAAACTTGAACCAGATGTTACACAATGGATGTTAATGTCAGCCCTGAAACACATTTCCTGGTATGAGAGGAGGATCCAATAACCATTGGGAGTTAGCAAGCTCATGCAGTGGCCCCTCTGAAGGACTGCAGTTGAACAGAGAACACAAATGCAGCCCTACATAACGACCCAGGTTCTGGGTAGGTGCCTTTAGCTAGTCACCAGTGTGCAGATGTCTTTCAGATAGGTACACAACAGAGCTTGAAACAAAAGGGAAAGGTGAAATAAGAAAAAAAAGGGGATAAAACACATGAGGACTAATGCATGGGCATTATGCATGCAAGGTAGGTTGGCACGAGTATAAAAATTATGATGAGGGGTTGCACATGTCATGCGCAGAAAAAGAGTAGACAAGAAAAAGCAATGATAGCGAGAGGCAGAACATGAAATGAAATGGTGTAGGACTATGCTATTTAAAGTGGTTTATTTATTTACTGTTTAACTATACTATGCTACACACCATATTTATAAATGGTTTTTAATTTTTAAATGTTCTGCTACGTTAATGCAATTCTTCAAAATCCTATTAAGATTTTGTGGGACAATCTCTGTCCAGAATAACCGAATTTGAAGAGACAGAAAGAGAGATAAGTGTATACAAAGATTTCTGGAAGAAGACCACATAGCAGCACCAGTAAGCTTCCCAACAATGTATCAAAGTTTCCTTGGCATATCTGGGAGTTACAGTAGAAAGTTTGCATGAACAAAGACAAATGAACTCATAGTTACTCTTAAAAATTGTTCTGTTCTTGAATTTATGTAAATAAGTGCTATGAAAAGTTTATTTCAATGCACTTATTTCTGACAATATACCATTAAAGTGTCTAATATTTACGATACAGTCAACCATCTTATCAGTGAGAAAAGTAAAGAACTTAACACCGACTTTTCCTTTCTTGCTTTTTGTTGCTACCATTCTTGTTCTTTTCCTGCTCACCGAACTTGCCTCTCAAATTCCATTTATAAATTACAAGATGTTCTTGTTTGCCAATGATTTGTTTTCTGGCAAATACTTCTGGAAATTCAAAATAAAGCATATCACATATTTATGCAGTAACTCATGCTACATTCCTTTAGCTCATTTTGGTGAAAGCTAAGGGTCCATCATGTTAATGATGGACTGTATGTCATCTTATAAGGTCAAAAGTCAGATTTTCGATAAAGATTCTTCAATGAACATAATTCTTCATAGCTGCAACTGAGTGCATAAAGAAAACTATGACCTATTACTACTCTTTATGTGGAATATTTTGGACCACCAATGATTAATAGATTCAATGTTAAAATATAATATATGCTCATTTAAATCTGATGTAAGCATGGATGATTCTATACACCATTTCTTTGGTCTCTTTAACAAAGCATTTGAATACAATTAATGCTATCAAAACTCGGGTGATTTCAGTTTTTATGTTTTGCTTACCAGGTTTATATTGTGCTTAACACACAATTTTTCATCACAGTCAATAACACCAGTAGAATTGTGCAACCTAAACCAAGGTAAGTAAATCTTAGCTTTGGAAGCTGAAAACTACAAGCTTTATATGTACCATCATATAATGTGAGGAAAATATGAACAAGCGCACACACTCCACACACAGATGCACACAGAGGAATGGTCTAGGATGTGCTGTTCATAGGGATGCGCACCTTATCTGATGAGCGTGGCTGCGACGTAACCACCCTTCCACTGTCCGAGCCTGATGCAGGATTCCTCTATGAACAGATAATCAATGATAGGAGAGAGACAGTTCTGTCTCATTAAAAAAAGAAGTATACATAAAAAAGTAAAATTAAACACAAGAAACAACTACAAAATAAAATAATTTCAAATTAGAGCAGAAGAAACAAACAAAGGAAAGGTTAAGCTGAGAGGAAAACTAATGCTTACATAACTAAAGCTACTCATGGCAAACATGCTGCAACTAATTCAAGCTGCTGCTATGAACATTACTTTTTTGGCCTCAATATTGTCATTTGCAATTTTAATTTGTTAATAAACAATGAACATTTATCTTGTGCATTAAATTGTAAATCTTAAAATTTTAATTCACAGTTCTAGATCATGCAGAGAACATTTTTCTCTTTATTCTCTCATAGAGGCTTACAATTATAAATAATCTGCATCATATTTTTCACTTCCTTAAAACTTTACCTCAAAATATATATTCTCTGCTGATTCACTGAATGTTACTATTTCAACTTAAAAAAAGAAAGGGAAAAAAAAAAAAAAATCACATTAAAGATGTGAATTTTTATATTCAAATGTTATTTACCCCCTTTTATTAACATGACATGCTGCAAAAACCAGCATCAAATATATTCAATTATTAAGTTATGCAGAAATGCTTATCATATATTTGAGCTAATTACTCTCTTAATTTAGCTAAAACATTTAGTTTGCCTTGTTTATTTGCCAACTGAATGGACAACAATGGTAACATTTCCAGTACCTTATCCAACTGTGTGCAGGAATACTGCATTTAAATTTTTGTGGGGAAAACTTGAGCATGTTCCCTAAGGTTTTAGTGAATGACTGCAGAGGATTAATTAGGATATACATGGGTAAGTGAACAAGAAATAAAAAAGGTGGGGTTAATCTTTTAAGACTACGGGTGGTAAGGAGAGAAAAAAAAATGGCACAATACAGGGATTATTGAATAACTGAAAAAGGCCCTAAACCTGAAAGATGAAAATATCAAATTATAACAATGATGCCAAATGTACAATAATGCTAATATTTTAATAACAGAAGGTGCTGGTCTCATTTCTGCTGTATAATATCAGAACTGCTAACTAAAAATGAAGTGTTCTAGTGGAGGTGACAATTTATCAAATCAGTGCAGATTTACAAATAGACTTCTACCAAAGCAGTAAAATAACATTACAAACTCAAAAATGTTTACACTCATACTTTCATTCTTCAACATTATAGGTTGCATAGGATATTAGAGGATGTTAAAGAGAGCTGTTGCTCTTATTAGCTGATCATGGCTAGCTGATTATTTTTTTTCCCCTCCTCCAGTCAAGGCTGGATATTTTAATAATCCAATTATCTTCTGTTGGAATTTCAAAGTTCATGAGATATTGTTTGCTCTTCTGAATAAGCATATTCTCACACCATATATACATGAGACAGAGGAATTCAAGAGACAGACAAATCACAAACTAAAGGTCAAAAATAAAAGGCCAAAAGTACAAACAAATTTGTATACCATTCAGGGCACATCTAAACTTTCAAAAAGTCAAGGAATTTCAGAGTACATTAGAAACTGTAACAGATTCAATTCAAATCTAAAGCAGATCATAAACGCAAAGAACCACTAAATAAGAAATCTGACACATACAAGATAAATTGCAAAAGCGTAACAAAATCCATAATGGAAAAAGGAATATATTGTACAAGAAACGGAGATCACTTCTGAAATGTTAAATATAAACAACCAAAGATCAGCAATGGCAGTGTATTTTTGAGACACAAATCATGAAATACATGAAGATGCACAATTAGTGAAACATCTTGGGAACACAATAGACCTGATCACATTGAAGATCATATTTATTCCAAAAAGTGATCATTACTCATGAATTTTGAAATGCAAATAGAAAATAAATTAAATACAGTCAATCTTGAATATCACGAGCACAAACCATCACTCGCCAATTGATGAGCTGATAATTAAAAGAGCTCAAAATATTTTTAAGGTATTATAACCTATAAATTGAAATAGCTGTATAGTTGTTTTTCAATTCTCGATTTTTCTTAGGAAGTAATTTTTTTTTTTTAAATAATTAGGCCATGAGCCTACTATACTTTTTAAATTAAAACTCAGTGTAATTACCATTTATGAATTACACGTGTACAACTGTTAATCTATAATTGAATTTCATAGAACATTCTAAATAGTGATGCTGATCTGTATCTCATAATTTTTTCTGAAGTATCATGATTTCATTTACATCATATGTTACAATGGTACACCTATACCACTTCAGGGAAGTAGTAGATATACTCTTTCAAATGTCAGACGATAGAGAAAATGAATATTTCACTTTAGCATACACTGTTAAAAATTATTTGGGAGATATAAAAGAAACTTTAGAAGACATTTCCTATGCATCACAAGACATCTGCATTTGTCTGATTTTATTCTTTAACTTTTACTTTATGGAAACCCCCCCCCACGCCCCCCCCAAAAAACTGAAGTTATAAGAGCAATCCTTGCACTGCAGATGACGTCAAAGAGCACTACACAAACAGAAATTTAAAACATTGCCCAAGCAGAACTCCTGCTTATGGACTTTCTGCTTTACTTTGGTCTTCAGAAGCAATGAAAGTGATGTATTACATGTCCTACAGATGTCACCCTAGTCATCCTCTAGCTCCAACACAATGGCAACATACGAATAACAAATACCGCCAAAGCCAGTAAGATACCGCTAACGATCTCAGCCTGCATTCCTAGTTACTTTTTATTTTAGGTTTATTAATTTTTTACGTTTTTGATTCACGGAAGGTTAGGTTTATTTTTTTTTATATATATAACCTTGTTTAAATTAGTTACCACTGGTTAAATCAAAGCATGCAAGCGAAGCAAGTGTATGTTCCTAAGTTTAGGTTTCTGATTCACGGGAGGTTAGGTTTAGTTTTTTTTTTTATATATATATAAGCTTAGGTTAACTATCTACCACTAATTATCTACCAAAGCTACTATAAAGCAACTTCTTTATTAAACTTTTGATACAGCAATGTGTTGCATTTTTGTCAGCAGCAATGCAAAATGAAGTAACACACCACTTTTTCTGCGGATTTCACGTCTCATTTAGATTGGCAGTTCCCATTGCACATGTGCAATAATGACAAGATGGCTACGTTTGCTGTGTTTACATCGTAATTTTGCTATAAAAGTAAAACACCTAAAATGGGCGGGCAAGAGGGCACCAGATACTCTTCTCGTATAGAAGAGACAGCATCTACTTCTAAACTCACTCCTAAGGCAATTTATTCCCTTTTTTAGATTTTATTAATGTTTTCAATGAAGACCAAAGTAATTCAGCATAGCCCTGCTTATAAATGCAAACTTTAAATGTGTTGCTGTAAGATTACCACACACTCAAAATCTTTATACTAAGTAGAGAGGAAATGTAATAGCAATTTTCGTTCAAGGGTAACTTGGAAATTACTCATCTGATTTCATCACTTTCTTCATTAGTGAATAGCTTAAATCCTTGCAATAGTCACTGGCTCTTGAATTGCAGGATCTAGGTATATGAAATTCTAATTTACCCAGTTGTTTGTAAAATCCCTAAACAAAAGCAAAATTGCAACTGTTTGAACACACTTTGGTTGAAAGTACAATTAAATTATGCTGAATTGCAGAATATTGCTCCAGAAATGTCTCAAATATTCATTTAATGCATAGGATAGCAGATTACTGTACTGCCCTGTAATTCCGATACAATGCAAACTAATATTCACAAAGGTGAAGCCATGTGTAAAATCTAATTTGTGTATAATTTAACAAGTTTAGTAATAACCATGCACATTTTCTCAAGCACAGAGTATGTATGAAGTTATGGATAAAAAGTGCATAAAAGTGCAGTATCTTCTCCTGCATAATACATTGCAACTAACAGGTTCATCCAGTTAGTTGAATGAACTGAATATCACTGGACTGGTGCTGCCCATTTTAAATCCTATATTATGTGACCAGTTTTATTCCACAAGCTTCAGAAAGAAATCAAAACAAAAGATTCAAATGAATCAATATTAAGTTTTAAAGCAGCACATTTCTTCCTGTTGAGTTATTGTGTTATTAGAGAATGGCAATTGTTTTCTTGACAACTTTAAATTTCATTTATTCCTTGTTATTTTTTTGTTTTTATTTGCTCTGTTGAAAAAATCTGATGTGTTACACTCACATGACTTTCTCTACTCTTGTACAAACTATTTTTACAAACGCTTATTCTCCATATGCTTCATGTTAATGGACATATCGAGATGTCAATCTTATTGATAATTTTCTTGTAGATGCAAGGGGAATATGGTGGGTTTTAAGCGATAGTCAAATATTTTAACGCTGGTTGCTATGTGGCGCATTCCATTCTCTTTGCATGTCCAGGACATAAAAAAATGAATAACGAATTTGAGAAAAAGTATAAGTATTGGAAAATTTAAGGGAATAACAAGCAATATCTCGCAAACGGTTCACTCAACAAAAGAAATGTATATGACATAAATTCTGTATTTTAACGCGATCTACATTTTTTGTGTAGTAAAATTTTGTCTATCTCTTATGGTTTACCAGTTATGAAAAAGTCGTTCATAATGAAGAATACTTTTGGAGACATTCCCAGAAAATTCGAGATATACATTTTAATTATCATGACAATATCTTAAACATAATATTTTAATCAAAATCGTTAGAGCCGTTTTTGAGAAAATTAAAATTTCCAAAAAATGTTCCATGTAAAGGGTAGTCTGGGGTGGGGGGATTTTCTTGAAAACCTTCGTGTCGCATCTCTGGAAGATGCTGAACCTAAATACCAAGTTTGGTGTTTATCCGACTCTTCGTTTTTGAGTTATGCTGTTCAGACACACAGACACACACACGGACATGTTTCCAAAAATGCTTTTTTTGGATTCAGTGAGTCTCAAAACATGTATTTCCGGTGAAATCTCGGTATCAAATTTTTGGGTGGAATACAATACTTCCCCTACTTACTATACGTAGTAGAGAAAGTAAAAATGTACCTAACTTATGAGCAGAAAATAAAGATCTGGAATTGGAAGCTAAAATACTTTAACACTTCCTCCACTGCATTTGCTGTAGAAATTTATCAAGACACAACATTCACTGCATACAATAGCAGTGGAAAGAAATGTATTTTGCAATTTCTTTGAAGTAGTTTAATACTTGAGAACTTTAATTTACAAATTGAGCTTGTTCCTTACACCAAAGAAAAAAGTTAGTACAGGAAAAAGCCTGAAAGATACTTGTTTTTAATTAGTGAATTTTAATAAAGTATACCATTTGAGACTGCTACCCATTTTCTATGGGAAACTAGGATTTGTGCTTCTAAGAGTACTTAAGGCATATTTAACACTTAAGTGACCATAGGCACTATGCAGCAAGCATCACAATTGGTGTAGGTTACCCATTTTGTTTAGGATGGCAACAATGCTGAATGCGACTTGTGGCACCACATTCTGATTGCTCAAAATTTTAAGCATACACATCACTTTTCTTTGGCAAAATTAATTCAGTTACAAGTAAAACTAAGCTCCTTATTTCATTGGATTTATGGAGTACATATGGCAAAGACCACCTCTTTAAATTTAATGTATAATTAGAAGATTCCTTCTATATTGCTTAAAACAAAAAGGATAATATATTTTAGCAATTTTTTTTTAATAATTTCACAACAAAAATTAATGCAATACTCCCTACTCCATATTCAGTATGAACTCCATATTGCACAATGCACACTATGAATCAGACTTTCCTGCAATGCAATGCACAAAACTTCCATGCCATTTTAAATTTAGAAAAGTAAATTTTAAAGTTGTAATACATTTAAGTAAAAGTCTCGTACATTTTTAAACTTATTTCAAATTTACAGATTATTTTGCTTTTCCAGAAAATAATTATACGAGTTCAATGTTGATATTAGGCTGTAATCATTGGGTATTATTGTTAGGTGTAATTTTAAACAAAACAATAAAAGACAATTTTATTCACAGGCAAACACACGTGCATACATGCACACAGAGAAAAAATTCTGGATGGATATAACCAGGAACAATGAGAGTTTCAAGTAGCTAAAACCCTCAATGTGCAGCAGAGTATCATTTTGCTCATGTACTACTCCGAAAACTGCTTTAAACATTTAAATGAGGAACTATTGCTTACTCATTCAAGCAAAATTTCTAAAACCAGCAATGCCATTAGCAGAAATTTTAAAAAGCCAAGCCTACAAAGATTGCACTCTGTTGCATGCTGTGTGGAAAATCAGATGACAACCATTATCACATTATGCAAGCAATTAGGTGTTACAAGCTGCCCAAGTAAAAAGATACCTTTATTGTTACTATTGATGCAAGATGAAAGAAAGTAGGTTTGTTCCTCAATAAGTTGGGAAGTGCTTAAAGGAACAAAATTCAAGTTAATGAATAAGCCAAAATTATACACAAAGTTTTGACATATCTTTAGATATTATGGAAAACAAACTTCCAAATTCTGTGGATCACATCAATAAGAGCATTACTGAAACTGAAGCTTCTCTTTCACCTTGCGTAAATTTCAGTTGTGCCTGACAAAATGCTTTGTTTCCACTCAAATGTTAAATGATTTCCAAGCGAAGAAAAAAAAAATGCCTGCAGAGGCAATAATATGTACAACACTCAGAAACTTGAAATGCAAATACAATCTCATACTTTACAAAGTGATGTCATAATCCAACTTGTGTTCTAACCATGGCTCTGTCAGGCAAGCACAACTGCATTTTCATAATCTAGTGAAAGTCTGCATCTTATAAAAACCATTTCCATCAACAAGTCAATCTGTTTTTAGACAAGCATATGTCTATGGATGGATTTCATGCACAACTATGGAGCTCAGCATTAAGTACACTAAAACTTGTCCATAAAATATGGAGTAGAAATGTAAAAGTCAGCCTTCTACACAGTTACTCTCCAAAAATAGCTAATCTAATGTGTGCCCATATAATGGGTGGGATGGGAAAGATGAGAACTGTCTGCATTCATCTTCAGTTTTCGAGGAAAACTGGTGGCGTAAAGTGCCTGGCATCTTCCAGCGATGTCAAGCACAAGCTCACACTATGGATTCCATAGACAGGATTTAAACTTTC
The DNA here is from genome assembly GCA_030765065.1 of Deroplatys truncata. Classification (NCBI taxonomy): domain Eukaryota; kingdom Metazoa; phylum Arthropoda; class Insecta; order Mantodea; family Mantidae; genus Deroplatys; species Deroplatys truncata. Next base: position 31,714,622 of record CM060987.1, on the reverse strand, counting down.
AGTACCAGTGGCTAATACATTCTTATTATTACATGCACTTAGAAAAAGTTTCTGCCTCAGCACTATCAAAAAGCTTCTATACTTCCAAAGAGAAATTGATAATCAATCATGGGGGGGATGCAAATTTAATCAGAATGGTTTCATTTTGCAAACCTGATGGTACTTTTGTAGTGCTAGTAAAAAAACAGGAAGTTAATTTAAAGTTCTATAAAAATATTTGTAGTGCAATAATTGAGCTGAGGATATACCAACATACAAAGTTATTGATATCCAAATTTCTGGGAAACATGCAGTTGCTGCCACCCAGTCTCTTTCACATTTTCTTTTTAACTGCATGAGGAAGGATTAGTTGTAGCTCAAAGTGTAGTTATTAAATGTGGTGGTGTGTTTTAATGTGCCTTTTGTGCTCTTATATTTTGATCACGTGTATATTTTTGACATTTTTCAGATTCCATTTAAATGTCCAGGAGAAAGCAATTTTGGGAAACAAATCTCAAATAAGGAACTTCGGAGAATATTTATATTGAATTAAAAATAAATGGGTATGACAGAATATTTATATTGAATTAAAAATAAATGGGTATGACAAGTTAATAGATATATGAACATTCTTTTACACGTGTAGTCTTATGGTAGGACTTGAGTGAACTGAGTAACAATAACAGGTGCATTATACTGCTGGTGTATTATTTCTATTATGTATTTATCACCATTATTGTGTTGTTTATGGTTTGGGGTATAGCCAAGGCTGAAACCAAACAATAGATTGCTATACTGTAATTTGCTTACTACTTTAACTTATTTTAGCAGAACCTGTACCTTGGGTCACACCATTGCGTTATATCCAGTTCTCCCTCACTTTACTCCACATGTCAACAAAGCAGGCCATTTAGTCTTCTCTTATTGGTTGCTGGGTGCATAAATGCTAATTACAATAGAAATTAGTTAGATGTTTAAAACAGTAGTTTGTCATATATTCAAAGAATCACAAGAAAATTTATTTACTGCTAGCACATGCATGAAATATGCAGAGACATTGACTAATTTGTACATTAACGCCACGGTACTACAAAATGTGTGGAGGTTAGTTCTCATGTTTAAACCCAACTCATGTAGCAGAAGGTGCATGCACCTTCATTAGGTTACCACAGGTTACTTACTGCTTGTTGCTTCACCTTAGGTTAATATCTCAGTTGATTTAGGCTGAAGTGCAGTTAACTTTCACAGTTATTCACTGACAATCGAAAAAGCGCGAGTTTGTAAATGCTGCATAATGGCAGAATCCACGGGTACCTTTGAACTCAATCATCCGAGGGGAAACACTTGTGTAGTGATGGGAAAAAAAGAAAAGAAAAAAAAATCATTAAATGCATTTAATGTCCTTCTGAAAATAAATCCAACTGTATAAATACAATAAATTGAGCTTGTATCTGAATTTATGGGTGTAAGAAAATCCCAAAGGAAACAACTGGAAAGTAGTTCCAATGATGAACCTGACATTACAGAATCAGACTCAAACAGGGAAGGAATTGCACTACTGGCAAGCACTCCTTAACTGTAAGGTAAATATTATTTAACAATACTTCACAATCATATGCTTCCGACACTTCATTTGTATGAGTGCATGTTGTTACAGCTGAGTCGCAGCTATGTCATCTGCTGGTTCCAAGTCTCCATATGCTAGCACTTTATAGCTCAAACAGTTTTAGCATCAAGGTAACGTGGTTACAGAGCAACAGTTTGGTATGTTTACATGTGGAGTAAACTTAAGAGAGACAGGATTTAACTGCAGAATTCCTCCCCCTCCCCATACATTTTGACCATTTCTGTGCCTCTTCCTTTTTTTTCTCTGTACCCAATTGCAAGTTCCCCTCTTGGGGGGGGGGAGAAGTAACTACAATACTGTTTACCGCTTTCTGTAAGTGAAACCTAGTTTATGTTGCATACAAATTTCATAGCAACCAGTCAGCCATTCTTGTGAAGGCACCCGCAAGCAGTTAAATGAAATTTTTGGCTGCCCATATGAGAAGTGTTTTAAAGTGCGTATCAATAATTTTTAAAAAATAACAGAACTTTATTTTCCTAATACTTTATTATCATTCATTACCTTACACCTTACACTACTTCTCCCTTATCTAAGAATGCAGCCCCCTGTGATGAAAGCCAAGTCTGCACTTCTTGTTTCACAACATCATAGTCGAAATACTTCCCACCAAGAAATTACTTCAGATGAAGAAAGAGATGAAAATCACTTGATGCCAAATCTGAACTTTTGAAACAAGACGTGCAGACTTGGTTTTCATCGCAAGCAGCATCACTCTTTGATGAAGGCATACAAAACTGGTTTCCCGTGCCTGAATAATGGTGGTGATTATGTGGAGTAGTAGTATAAGGTTAAAGGTAATGAATGATCATAAAGTATATGGAAAATAATCTTCTGTTAGGTTTTAAAAAAATCATCAGTACTTACTTTAAAATATGCCTGATACAAGTTGTCACCACTTAATCACCTAAAATAAGAAATTATCAAATGTTTTGTTTATGGATTTGTGTGATTAGGTATTATACTATAACTTTGATAGATGCAAGACTTTCATGCAGGTAAATGGTAATAAGCAGGATCCAGATTTTTATGACATAAAATGACTTAATTTATATTAAGAACAATGCATAACTAAAAATTACCTAAACCCCAAGATTTATTTATGAAAATTAAAGTAAAAAAAGTTAAATGAATATGTAACGAGTGAGCCAAGAAACTACAAACCCACTGTGCAGGGTTTTTCCACTGGGGTGTGGAAACATAACGCACTGCTGCGATAAACAAGGTCACGCTTTGATGTGGTTTCGCTCTGCAGTTGAGTTGATGGTGATGTGATGTAGTTCAGTTATTATGAGTTATTTATTATTTTGTTCTATACTTAGTAAAAGTATATTATGGCTCAGTATGTTTTCTACTGCACAACGTGTATTTATTTGTGATTCACATGTGTTAACTCAGTCAGCTTGCCTTGTGAAAATACGATTTGCAAAAATATTTCCAGGTGTAAAAGTTCCAGGTCATTCAACAATCTATGAACTTTACAATAAATTTCAGGCCACAGGAAGTGTTCAGGCTAAGAAATCCAAAAGACGGCATACGTTCTTACTGAAGAAACATTAGATGACATTGTTCATCGTTTAGAGAATTCTCCTAAAAATCACTTAGACGCCTTTCACAACAGGTAGGTATTTCTTATGGCTCTGCGTGGAGCAACCAAATTGCTGAAGTTAAAACCATACAAAATAACTGGCACATGCTCTTCAACCAGGTGATCCTGTAATTAGGCGCATATTTTGTGAGTGGAGTCTCTGTCGTATACACAATGGTAAAATAGACCCATATTTATTATTTTTGTGCGTGCGTGCGTGCGTGCGTGGGTGTGTGTACACAAAATAATCATTATTGGAGCTCTGGCAAACCAAATATTGTTCACGAAGTACCCCTTCATGATGAAAAAATTGGTGTATGGTGCACCATGAGTGGAGAAAGTGTTATCGGGCCAATTTTTTTTCGAGTCAACAGTTGACGTCCGTACATACGTGAATATAATTTTGCCCCCCCCTTTTTTTAAAGAGAGAATTAACAGACAGGGAGATCATTTTGCCTTTTTTTCCCCAACAAGACTCTGCAACAGCACATACGGCCAATATTTTGATGAGAACAATTGAAATTGTGTTTGAGGACAGAATTATTAATAGAGAATTGTGGCCCCCTCAGTCCCCCGACCTACCCTCCTGCGGTTTATATCTCTGGGGTAACTTAAAACAAAGTTTACACAAGACAAGCCCCCACACACTAGAAGAATTAAAACAAAATATCCGCCAGGAAATTGCCAGCATTTCTCAACGTGAATTACAGCGAGTGAAACCATGACAAAATTTCAGCTTTCCTAGAATTTGTTTTGGGGATTTTTTAACCAGAGAAAGAGGTAGCTCACATTGTCTATTACTATTACAACCTTCCAGTCTCTAAGGAGATCAGTAAACCATTCTGTAAACACTGCATTACTCATCTCTTTATGATAACCACTGCTATTTTTGTAATGAAACACTAAATCTGCCCCTTATGAAGCCATATTTTACCTATCCGGCATGACAGATTATTAGATATGATACTTTATCAAATGGAATCTTTAAACCACCGTTTCATTTATAATCTGCCAGGTAAAACTTTTAGCATGTTTTAGCAAGTTTCATCAGTGCAAATATTAGGACGAGGGTGTTCTGCACTTTAAAGAAAAATCATTATTTCATTTGTTCCATTATATTATATAATTTGTAATGTTTATTTAACTGAATGTTTATATGAATGAGTTGTTTTCCTCTCACAGAAATTCTGAATGAAATGGTATAATAAGCTTTTATGATTTTCACATATATTTTGCTTAGATGTAATAATAAAACAAAAAATGTAAATAAAATTTGTGCATCATAATGCAGTAAAAGAAATCTTGACCATAACAGTAGGTAGAAATAAAGCCAAAAATGCAGTAAAATGACAAGCTATTGTCATTCCTTTGCCTTAACGCACTGAAGCAATATGCTTAACAACACTTATGTGAACTCTAGAATGAGTAAATACTCGAAGTAAATGCCCATTTTCCACAAAAGGACATGTGAACCAGAAGCTCACTATAGTTCAGTATATTCATTGCTGCTTTTCAAATGAGTTGGGCTAGAAGAAATGAGTAAGTCTCATCATGTACCATATGAAACGAAAGATTAAAACACATGTCCTTGACAGCTCTAAACTGCAAAGATGCCAGGACCTCAGTGCTGTGAATGAATGAATTGTGCAAAGATAACCTGCTCAGTTACAGAGAGCCCTCTTATCAATTACTGAGAAAAGTACCAAGACTTGTGAGGACATGGTATAGCAACTCAATGCAAGTGTAAAAACTGTATGCCTCCAATTCCTTCAGCTTGGAGAATGGGAATAAACTCAGTTGCAGGGTTCCACACTAGCGGACAGAGCTCAGAAAGTAGCAATGAACTGACACTTGTCAAGTCAGCTGGAGGATCCTTTCTTGATAGACTGTTGACATTCAATTGCAAGTGGATCCTCTGCAACGATCCAATAGTTATTAAGACCTTGAATCTCCCCCAATTAAACGAAACCACCAATGTACCTTCTTAAGCTTTGTGTATGCCAGGCCATGGAGGGTATCTTGTCTCATTAAATGTTGCCAGCTGAAACAGGATTTTATGTACATCCAAACAACACCTGACTGTATGATTGTTACACACATTGATTTTTATATGATGTGGCATATTATTAATTTTTTCATTACCAGATGCGCTGTTTTGTTGTTACTACCAGATGTAGCATTATTGAGTTTCCTTAGTTATACTTCAGCTTAACGGTCTTTCCTTTTGGCATGCAGCCAAAGGGAAAGATCTGTTTGAAATTGTCTGGTATGATGCCAGCCCTGTCTGGCTTTGGCTAGACACGGTTGGTGGGGGCAAGATAGCATCACTCCAGTGTAAGTGGTCGTTGGAACCAGATGCACATGTGGCCGGTCTAATTTTGTGGCATCCCCTCCATCCTGTTTCCTTTGTTCATTATGTACAGTCGCCAAACGCTTTTGTTAATAAATCCCAGGTATGTGAAGGTAATGTGTGTTGTGTAATCTTTCACTGTAATATACAACCTATGCCTTCCCCCTAATTCTACACACCAAGGTCCCAGATTTTTTGCTGCCAGCGAGTTACACCCCATGTGGTGTTGGAGTGACCTAAATTAATCATTTTCTGGTAACAATATTTGATGTAATTAAAGGTTGTTATAGCTTCTTGTTTTATATGAATATTTGTTCATATCATTAGTTTTGTTAATTGATTAGTTGTGAATCGCTTATGTGTCTTAAATATAAACATACATTTAATCTAAATTAAGCATAATTTAAAATTATATAGATTAACACGGCCACCTATGCATAAAACTTAAGTCACCACAAAAACACTTTCTATTTATTTTGTACCTGTCTGAAAGGAGTATACAACTTAATGATTTTTTGGTTGATCCATATATTACAGAGATATAAACAAGTAACCAAGAATAAATTAAAATTATTTGTAAGTACTTCACATCCAACCATCACAGCAATTGTTCATGCTGATACCAAGCACTGATTCTCTATAATCCTCTATAATATCTCTTATCTCTATAATAGGGTATATAACTTTAAGACAGAAATACATATTCTAAGCTAGTATGCTTGAATAATAGTTCATTTTAATTGAAATAAATTTCTATTTAAATAGTTTAACACTGCAATTTAGGTTTAAGCTAAAATATTTGAATTTTATAGAACTTATATAGTAAAGTAATTTGCTCTTGCAATGACCATTCTTGAAGATAAGAACTTGTTGCTTAATTGTCAAGCAGGGCACACACATTTATTAAATTAAATTAAAATAATTTTCAACTTCAACATCTTACTCCCACTTCTACTTCAAATGACATTTATTGTTTCGGCTTCCACTTCTACTTCATTCTTCACTTCACAGCTAGCCAAACAATCTATGCCATTTATAATCTAGACGATTAGGATGTGCCCACAGGCTGGACTCCTGAGTTACATGTTATTCCTTTGTAATGCTAAATCACATATTCTAAGATGGTTCTGTTTCGTTGTTTGGATAATCACCTTCAAAGAATGGAATAAATTCTAGATTTCTGGAAATTTTGAACTCTGATTGCATGAATCTCTTGCTTCTCACCTTATGGAGTTTTAATAATTGGAATTCAAGATCTTCATCACATTAAAAGAATGGCAACAACAATGGTGACTGCCTTTAGTAATAATACTGTTAAAATATTATACCTTGAAATGTTCTCTACTCTGAAAGCAACAGAATGTTTTGGTCCTTAATAGCATACATGCAAGACCTGAATATGTGAAGTTTAAGGCTTGTTACTAACTAAAAATTAGTATCAAAGTTACAACAAAAGAAGTGTAAAGCTATACATATTCATTATAAGCTACAATGACAATATTTATATGACCCATTCCAGCAATTTAAATCGCATTGGTATTTAACAAAATATATACCCCAAGCCCAAATCTTAATAATTTCTTACAATAAAAAAAAATGGAATATTCAGGTTAATTACTTCAAGAATGAACAGGTGATTTTGGGATCATAATACTTTTTCATTCATACACAATGTGCAACTGCTACAGAACTTTCCTTTTTAGACATTGCTGGAATATTTATTACATGCAAATTTCACCATCACTTTCTCTATCACTTCCATAAAAACTTGACTACTTTAATTGCTAGAAGTTACTTTTCTTTTATGCATTAATTTTACTCAAGAATGGCATTATTTTAGTAAATGTGTGCTGCAATTATATGAATGAAAGTATAACAAAATCTGATACACTACATTAACATGACTATCTACGTGCTATAGTTCATTTTTATATAGCTTCTTCAAACTATTCTTACAAAAAAATATTGAGACAAACCTTAGCAAATATAGTTTCATTACACACTTCATTATAGATATCAAAAGATAGAGGAAATGATTGATAATCAAATGTTTAAAAACTAGTGGCTACATGCTCTTTCCACTACATTGCGAGAAACATCTGAATAGCTATAGTACTTTAATAAATGACAAAGTATTGAACAATTTTAATCAATAATAATGGACATCTTGGAATTGTGGCATCAACCATTTCCAATGTCCAACTGATTAACACTTTGGGAAAAAGTTTTTAATCTGAAAAACCAAAAACATGATAAATTTTTATATATCACAGGCAAACCATCTCATTTCAAATTCAGCTGCACTACTAAGAGATATCTACAAGCTGCTACCATAAACTTGCAGTAAATCTCTGCCGGGGATGGAGGCAAAAACCTCCAAAACATGTATGAAGTTCTTTTTTAAATAGTGAAGTTAGAATGTTAAACCACTTTTTCTTCTCGGATAATAGGCGGATATGTTTACTGGAACGGAACTACTTTTCTCTGCAAGCTGCAAAATAGAAGTTAAGCAAATCTAACTGGTTTTAAATCTAAATGGCTTGACAATATAGCAAACTCTTCTCAAGTAAGAAGACAGTTTCATTCATGTCCATGTAACTTTAATGCTGAAGCTGTATATCAACTTAAAACACATGGAACTGAAGGTATCCTCCCCCCGAAATAAGTTTGAGCATGCTGATAATTAGTTAACATGCTGATACTAGAAAATTGCTCATGGTAGCATGGTAAACTTTAAGTAATGATTAAAAAAGGCAAATGGATTTATTTTACCATTGACACTACATCAGTGATTAATTTCATAATGAATACTGTTTGCCTACAGTATACTGTAGAGAAATAGAGAGTTTGGCCTTATCTTGGAAAGGATATGGCTAATCAGAAAGAAAGAATGAAAACTACCCTTTCCAAAGCTAAAAATTGAATGCGCATATTATCAAAACATATGAAAAAGTGCCAGCTAGCCATGTTATGCACTGCTGCAACATTAAGCACAAAGTGTTTCCAGTGTTCAAACGGCTAGAAGTAATGTCAACATGCTTGGAAATTATGGAAAAAGTAAACAGGAATTTGTGTGTGAATGGCTAAGTTCTGGACCTTGATTTAAATGTATCAAACACAGATGACAACCCATGTTTCGGTGAATGGGAAATCAGGTCGTTATGCACAGGATTCCTATTGGGTCTTTCTGAATCTTGGGTTATTAATTTCAGGGACCAAGTTATACAGGGTCCCACCAAAACCCTACCTCCAAAAGAAAGCCTAAAGTAGAGTAGATAATGAAAGACTGTTTGCTAAGATGAATTTGATGACTTGCATAAACTTTCTACATAACATTAATCTCATGTACTACTTGTATCTTTCATAGGTTCCACTTCTCCCAGTATGGAAACTTGCATCATGTGAAAACTTAGGAATGAAGCATGTGAAAGCAAAGAGTCAAACCTTTTTAAATTAGTTTGGAGAGAGAGAAACTTTGGTTATGTAGAAATTTACCTCTAAATAACAGGTATGTACAACCACAATCTGAGATCAGCATTACGGGCAATTTATTTCCATATCCAAAATAAAATTCAGTCTCCATTGAAGAATACCCACAGTAAAAGCACTGTATTTAACATAATGTACTTAGCCATTTATAGCACAGTTCCTGTACAAAGTTGGACCCACTTTTAACATTGCATACACACAACTAATGCAAACATTAACTCCTCTCTCCCAAGTAAGTGCAAATAGTGTTCTGGAGCTTTTAAAGCAAGATTTAATAATTACTGAAGCTAAATATTCCAATTTCAACCCTATATCCTGTTCGCTGTCTTGGCACGTCATTCAATGCTTCTCCATGAAAGATATACAGTTTATGTAGTATACGCCTGATGATCCTCTATGAAAAGCTCTGAAATCCTGGGCAAGTACCTCCACTTTTTCTCCATTTAAAACCTGGTTCTCAAAGCTCTCATTACTTCAAAATACTGATAACCACCACTCGCCAGCGAAAACACAGGTGCGGCATTGCTAGATATAAAGAACCTTCTGGAAGCTTTATCTCCTTCCCCTTCCTCCAGAAAGTGTGTCAAAATAGTTCAAGAACGTTCAACAACCTTGTGGAAAGATTCCACTAACTATACAGGAAAGCGCTCTTGTGAGAGCAGTCAGTGGCGACAGTGGAGTTGGGTTGCAAGTTGAGTGTGACAAAGTAGCGACAATGGAGTTGAGGTGCAAGTTGAATGTAACAGTCATTGAGTCAGTCAGTGGCAACAGTGGAGCTGAGTTGCAAGTCAAGTGTGACAAAGTTGTTGAGTCAGTCAGTGGTGACAATGGAGTTGAGGTGCAAGTTAAGTGTGACAGAGTTGAGTCAGTCAGTGGAACAGTGGAGATGAGTTGTGAGTCGAGTGCAACAAAGTTGAGCAAGTCAGTCAGTGAATGAGCAAGTTAGCGAGTGAAACAACAAGAACAATTCTCTGAGCAAGTTGGTAATGGCTGTTTGACGTGCAGCAAGTGCTACGCAGAGCAATGGGTTGTGGAGGTCGTGTGTTCAACTCTGAAGTAAAATGAACCATCCAGCATGAAAGGCTATGTCGCAAAGTGAAGCAATGGAGAATTGAAATAGTTCACCTTAGTGAAGTGAAAGTGCGAACAAAGTGAACTAGATAAAACAAAAAAGCGACATAAGAACTTAGAACAGTGACAGTGAGAACATGAATGCGGGACGGGCCGCCGAAGCAGACACCACGCCCACTAAGGGCCCAGGATTGCTCGAGGGCCTTTACCGTTAGGGACAGCACCTATTTTATAATCCGCACCCCCCCCCCCTGCCTGGTCAGAGCGGACTGGAAACCAACCCGTCCTTCCAAACAGGGACGGAAGTGGATACGCCACTTACGCGTGTCAGGCCAGCAGGACGAACCTTACTGGGGGAGACTACCGATAACCTCGGTGGGGCCGACAGTGTCTAGCCACCATCTACCAGCTATCCCTCAGTGACAGTGAGAACAGCTGAACAATGTCACAATATTGTGGTTTACAGGGTTTTTAAGGGATTAGTTTAGTATGTATATCCTGTGGTTGGCACTATTGGCCAGATACGGCATACTGATTTAGGGGAGGGACAAATAAATAATTACTAACATGTGTTCATCTCTCTGCCTCTTTCATATTTTAGAAGTAAGATAGTCAACATGGGAGGGTAACTAGCACACATCTCCCACTAAATACCAGGTAAACATGCAACAATATAACTTTACTTTATACTCGTAATAAATGTGCCTAAATGTTCTTTGAATTTGTGTACAGTTCTTGGAGCCATATTTCCTTCCCTACCTGTTAATGTAAGAAAGACTGCACGTTTCATTAGGATGCTTTAGATTTCACCAGAGTAACCTGTAATGAAGTAAGCTGTGCCCCAAGTCTGATCCAGTTGTGCTGCAAGATAATTAATATAAATGTAAGAACCCAAGAGTGCTTTACTTCAAATTCTTTTGGGTTATGACAATATTATAATCAACAGTATTATCAATATACCAACATGCCTTTAAGCAATACAACCAAATAACCAAATTGCCCTGCTGAAAATTCACTTGTGAGATTGATGCCATCCTAAACTAAGCTAAAAAGAGCAATGTGGAAAAATTAAGTGAAAGTATGCTACTATACCTAGTTTTGAAGTAAATAAGCAGAAAAAAAGATTGAATTTCAAATTTTCAGAAAAACCATCCACACACAGAATTACAAGAAAAGCCAATGGATTCAACCCTAACCAACAAACATGTCGTAACCAACAGTTTAACCCAGAGATTGGTGAACCCACTTCTTAACACCAGAGAATTCAATAAATATTACATTGAAATTAAGATGCAGCACAATGCAATAGCTTCATTAAAGATCTGGTGACAAAGAAAGTCACCAAATTCAAAGAACAAAAGCACTTGGAAGATACAACCAAACTCTCAACAAAGAGAAACAGACTATATTATTACACTGAAAATTCACAGCATATTGAGGAAAAATGGAATGGGATGAGATACTGGTACAAACAAAAATTTCACTCAAGATGCACCACTGTACCCCATGTAATTTATTTTATATAGTTATATCAAGCTGCAAAATATTAATCTGCAAATGAAATTGCCGTTATGGTTAAATTATGATATAATTTATTTTTGTTAACATAAGCTGCATATTAAGAGAGTCGAAATCAACCTGCAATAAATTGAGTACGTAAGCTTCAAAATACTTCTGCAATAAATAATTCTGGAAATAGAGTAGGAATGAAGTTCATAATGGTTTTATTTAGAATTCAATATCACTGTAAAACAGAATTCCCCCAGTATGCCGTAATTTGTACTGCAAACAGAAATTGCCAAAGGAGATGAGAAAAAAAGTATATTTAATAAGTTAAGTGAGCAATAATTATAAATATTGAGGCAATATTTTAATACCTGAATAATTTCAATTGTATTTTATAATAATTAAAATTCAATAACAGCCCGCCTTGAAACAATATGTATGTAATAATTATTTAAATGTATGTAACAGTCATTGCATATGCTTATTTTTATTGTAAACATGTTTAATAATGTTATGTGAATACATTACATACTTTAATAATGCAAGAGCTGTGAGAATAATAAGTTTTAAGTTGCTAACGATGAGGTAATGAGGTAACCTTGTAGCAATAATGAGTTTGATAGTTTGAAAGTTACTAGTCATGATTAGAGCAACAATAATGTAAATTCAGTAACAGTTTATAATTAGCCAATCAACAGCAAAGAAAAGTTTTAAATAAAATGCAGATATTCTATTGGACTAGGATTAGCCAATCAGAGGCTTCAAATACAAAAAGTTAAAAGTTTATATGGTTGAAATATGTTCAGTTGCTGGCAAACCTTGGTAGTGACCAGATGGAAGATGTGTTCTCTACAGAAATATTACATGTGAATCGTAAAATATGTCTACACGTTAGCTAAGTGAAAGTCTTAAAGAATCTCACAGCTCTTAAAAAGTATAGTGCTTTATTAAAAATGTGCAAGGATTAATAAAAGAAGTGAATTTAAAAACTTAAATTCTGTGTATGTCTACAATTATTGTCGTACCGCACCTTGCCTAAGAAATACATGACTCTACAAACATTACTGATGCAGCCAAGGCAAAATTCAAACATAAATAATATATAGAAGCAGTTTTAATAACAAAGTTAAATATTATAGTGTAAAACTTGGAGTGTAACAACAAAATTACATCTTAAAATCAGCTTCTCGTACGTAGCAGCATATTGCGTAACAGTAACTATTACATAATCAACAACTTCAAACCGACGCCCAAAGCGTGTTGCAAACTTCTTAAACAAAGTTAACTCCAAGAACAATACTTCAAACTGGCTTCCCAAACAAGAAGCTAAATAAAAGTACGTAAAAACATATTATGTAACATAACACCTACTTCAATATTTACATGTAATGTATATGTATTATTGTTTAATATTACATTAATAATTTGCTCAGATATGAAGAATATGGGTTGGTACGGAGGAGAGCACATAGATATCTCTCTCTGGGCATCCTCTGACCTTTACATCTTACACACCAGTCAGAAACTTAGATACATGTGCAAGGTTACATGCACTATCATATGAAGAGCATCACAGTGAAATGAAGCTAGTGTTGCATTCACATGACTTTCTCTATTCACTCTTCTACAAACTATTCTTACAAAACCTTATTGTATTGTCTACTTCTTGTTGGATATAAACTTTCATTTCACATTTACACATTCGTTGTATGTATAAAGAGGATATAGTAGACTAACCTAGTACTCGATTTTTAAAAACTGGTTCCTTATGTGGTGAATGAAGTTCATGCTCTTTGCATACAAAGCAAAGCAATCTGATTACTCTTCCCTTTGTAGGACCTACAAGCCAATGCCTGTGGTCAGATGCCTGTCGAGGAGCTGAAGGTCTATGGATCAGAGAGTGAGAACCACAGTGGGGAGGGATCAGCCCGACGCCTGGGATGAGAGTGAAGGAGATGATAGATGAGATGCGAGAAATGAATGACAGGAAAGGTGAAGATGAAGCACCGATGGAATGAATGGCGGGGGAAACCGAAGAAAATCCACCCAGACACCGTTTTGTCCACCACAAATTCCACATGTGGGTCCCTGGGATCGAACCTGGATCATCTTAGTGGGAGGCGAGCGGTCTAACCACTCTGCCATGGCGCTGCCATGCTCTTTGCATTACCACAGAAAAAACAAATAGCGACTTACCACTTGATAAATACTTGAAAATTCAAACCAACAATAAAGAATATCTCAGAAATGTTTTATACCATAAAAAAATTTGACCTTAAATTGTGTGCTTTAATAAGATCTACGTTTTTTGTGAAGTAAGATTTTGTCTCTTTTATGGTTTACCAATTATACAAAAGTCCTTCAGAATGAAGAGAGATCTTCACAGGCTATTCGCAGAAAATTCAACAAACATTTTTCTTTTTTTATGTGAATATCTTAAACATATAAAATTTTAATCAAAATCATTACAACCATTTTTGAGAACATAAACAATGAAAAGTTTTCAATTTAAAGAGTAGTTTCTTGTGCATTTCTTGAAAATCTTTGAGTCACATCCTTGTAAAACAGTGAATTTAAACACCAGTTTGGTACTTAAGGATTTTTGTTTTTGAGTTATGCTGTTCACGGACACACAAGGAACTTTTTCTACAAATGCTTTTGTTTGGACTCAGGGAGTCTCAAAATGTGTACTTCTGGTGAAATCTCGGTATCAAATGTTTTGGTGGAAAGCAATACTTTCTAGTAAAGAAAGTAAAAATAATCATTTTCAACACGAAGACCTGAAATGGAAAACAAAATGAACAGCAAATGGTGCCTCCCTTAATGAACTGCAGGTTTTATCAAAATATGCACATTATTCTCAAAGGCTCATTCTATCTGTTCACAACTGGTTGGATCAGGTCGCACTTCATAACCAAATACACATTATTGTATATTTTCATTCAAATATTAAAGTTGGCATTTTTTATTTTCAGAAATTACTTCACTATTCTGCTTGCTATTTTATTACGTTTGCTCCAACAACTTCTCTGAAGTTTGAATACGCACTTTAAAAATGTCAGACTGGTGGTGTGTTCCAACGAACTTTGCATTTGTGCACTTCATTCCAACAAATTTCTGAACCTGCTAGAATAAGTACATAGATAAGAGAAAGATTCAATTCTGACTGGTGACCAATGCCAAACCAACCCATGTGCATTAGGCAATCACCAAACATACATGAACTGATTACAGAATTTCAGAGTGAACCTAATACGTTTCTTCCAATAACACCATAACAAGCATTTAGCCACAGATTTGGCCCGACAGCTAATTGGGCTATTGACTTTGGCAGCTGCTTGCTATGGGAACTGCAAAAGGATGTTATATTTGTACACTCATATGCCATATTCAGTTTCCAATGTTTGAAATACATTTTAGCATGTGTTAAAATCCACAAGACCATTTAATCTGTATAGCTAGCAGCTGCTAAGATGTAAGCTCTCTAGTCAATCACATAATATGAGGTCAAATCTATGGTTAAATGCTGTCCATTGGATATTGCCATTTGCTAAGTACTAAGCCTGATGGACTAATAGGATCAAAAGATTTTTTAAACACCAGAATTCACAACACGAATGTGGTCGTCAGTGTTCCTATATGCACATCTCAGAAAAGCAGAGAATCATCAAATAATATTACAGATGCATATGCCACCTATGGTGATTGGCAGTAACCATGAACAGTTAATTAATTTTGAAGATTGAGAAGCTAGTAACAGTGATGTCATAATTTAAAATAGAGAGTTGAAAACACGCTGACGATGGGAGCAAGCCGTTTTCCCGCAACGCGTTCAAGTAAGAACATTTTAGTGATGTAGTGTAACAACCTTCAACTCTCTCTATTTTAAACCATGAACAGTATTTGAAATTCTGACAAAATGCAATGCTGTTCTTACAGACTAAAAGAAACGCAAAGTTGTGTTGTTTTATGAAAACTGTGAAAATCACATTAGCATGAAAGCCACAAATTCAAGCAAAAATATATGTTATTGTAAATGCAAACAATAAAGGTTTCTGTTAGTATTGCTCGCCGAGTTGACATACTTTTACACAGAAGTGAGACAATAACTGCAACCTAGCTATGGTGCAAAAGTTTTGAGGTTTGGTTGTCCCTGTGCTGATTTTGCACGTTATCCAACAACAAAAATCTGTTAGCTTGTTTAACTTTGCGACAATGGGCTCTGTTCTTAGAACTCGGTTATGGTAAGTTACTTTAGGATCCCAGTTTATGGAATATACTTCAATGACAAAGCTAAGCTGTACAATACACAAAAAATGTATGTATATAACTTGCATTCTTAGCGTTATATATACGAGGGTGGTCTGAAAAGTTTCCGACCTCAACATGAAGATGGCAGCACTCATAAATAAAAACTAGTGAATGTCGTCGTTAATCTGTTGACAGTTACTCACCAAAGTTTCAGCCATTTTGGACGCTCAGTTGTTATGTAACAGTCGTTTGTTTGAGGTGATGTGAGTTTTTATGAAAATGGACAAAATCGAGTATCAAGCTGTCATTAAATATTTGTTTTTGAAAGGGAATACGCCTATGCAAATCAAAGATGAGTTGGATTCTGTGTATGGGGACTCTGCACCATCATTTACCACAGTGAAATTTTGGGCAGCTGAATTTAAACGTGGCCATAAGAGCTTGGGAGACTATGAACGTTCGGGACGTCCAAAAATTGTAACTACCGACGAAAACATCGCCAAAGTTCACCAAATGGTGCTAGACGACCGCCGAATTAAAATGAGAGAGATAGCAGAGGCTATGAACATGTCAAAAGAACGTGTTTGTCACATATTAAATCAACATTTACACATGAGAAAGCTGTCCGCGCGCTGGGTGCCACGTTTGCTCACGCTTGACCAAAAACGTGTTCGATTGAACATTTCCAACGCTCTGTTGTCACAGTTTAGGCACAATAAATCAGAGTTTTGGCGCCGATTAATTACTGTAGATGAAACTTGGATACGCCATTATATGCCCGAAACAAAAAAACAGTCCAAACAGTGGACTGCAAAGGGGGAACCGGCTCCAAAAAAAGCAAAAACTGTTTTTTCGGATGGGAAAGTGATGGCAACTGTTTTTTGGGATAGTCATGGAGTTATTTTAATTGATATTATCTTCAAAAAGGAAAAACCATTACAGGAGCATACTACGCGTCATTACTTGACAAGCTGAAGGCAGAACTTGCGGAAATACGGCCACATTTGCAGAAAAAGAAAATCCTGTTTAACCAAGACAATGCACCATCTCACACCTCAGCGGCTGCAATGGCGAAAATCCACGAATTACGGTTTGAACTGCTTGACCATCTGCCTTACTCACCAGATCTAGACCCCAAGCGACTTCTTTTTGTTCCCTCATCTGAAAATTGCGCTCGGAGGACAGGGATTTTCATCAAATGAAGAGGCAATCACCTTTGTGAACAATTATTTTGCAGAGAAAAACGCTGAGTACTATTTGGACGGGTTACAGAGATGGGAGCATCACTGGGAGAAGTGTGTAGTGTTACAAGGAGACTATGTTGAAAAATAAAAAAAAAATTCTGAAAAAATGTCTTGTATCTTTATTAGGTCGGAAACTTTTCAGACCACCCTCGTATATGCAAAAACTGGCTGAAGTAATAGGAGTCTGATTATAAAACAGTACAATTAGGATTCAATTCCTGGCTATGGTAGAGAGATATGTCTCTGCTGTATCATGTTCAGCGTGTCGCTAACAAATATGCAGGCATTTCTACGAAGTAGTACGCAGCAGCAAGATTAAGTTTACTGATCAAGCTTCCTGCATATGAATCTAATTGCCTCATGAATTTTGCAATTTCTTACCAGTGTTTATTCCAAGACCTACCATATCTGCTCTGGAAACCAACCCAACAAAACAAAACAAAGGATTCTCCCATTTAACACATTAATTAAGCACTGAAAGATTCAAGTTATCAAGTATTTTAGTCCCTGCTTATGATGTAAAGCTCCATGGAAAACTTCAGGCTAATGTGCTAAGTAAGCAAACAGAGATTAAGAGATAAAGCAAGTATACTATGTATATATAGCCTTGCTGGTTCATGTATAAATGTGAGACTAAAGGTGAGAGGTTTGGGCACAGTACAAAATACACGTTGACTCAATAGCAAGCATAGATGGACATGCAGGTAAACAAATAAGGGCAGTGCACCCAAGAAAGTGCAACAAGAAGTTGCAAATATCCAAGGGCATAACAATAATAGAAGAGGTGTCAGAAAAACTCAAGAAAGGAGACCTCTAGCACCTTGCACACAGAGGATAAAGAATAAATGGCAGAAAATTCTACAGAAAAATAAGGGTTATTTACGTTGATATTGTAATGAAAAGAAGCTAGAAACAGTGATGTGTATTGAATTTATTTAAAGGGTTATTTAACTATTTGTAACCTGATGAATACAAAAACATCCGACGATAGCACAGTATACTTGACATCTGCACTGTTAATGTCCTGTGAGGTTGAAAGAAGCTTCTCACAGTTCAAAAACTAAGTGATCGATGCTGATGTTTGACATATGATAAATTTAAGAATGTCTATAGTAGTGCACAGCAATTTAGCTTGAAGCTATGGATGAATCATAAAGGCAAGTTTCTTCTTCTAACTTTACTAATGTTTCAACATATCCCTCATATTTGTAGGTTGTCATCTGCCAGACCTTAACAGAGTGTTGCATTTCTCACTTTCAGATGTACGCTTTGCGTGGTTTGTGCATGCTGAAGTTGACAGACACTAGGCATACACCTTTATAACTTCTATGCACACGCAACCTGACAAACTGCCCAAACCTCTCATCTTTAGTGATGACCAATAATGCCTCCCTCCTTACATGACAGTCAACACTGCACAAAATGCAACCAGTAATTCAATTTGTGCACTCTTATCACCTGAAAGTGCAGCACTTTTCTGCAAATTACTCACTTCATTCATACTAATTTTTGTATGCTGGCAGTAAAGTATCAGCATTACATACATGATTTCTTATATTCAAAGTCACTGCATAATTTCAATTTGTTTCACATTCCAATTACATTGCATGGCAGCTCAATCCACCCTGCCCTCAAAAAAGTTGAAATGCAAATAGAAAATAAACAGCTGCACTAAAAATAATCTCCTGATCTTTTCTCCAGATCACCAAATTCTTATGGCATAGTATACACCAAGAACTATAAAAGCAGACATTGACCAAAATCTGATTGGTAAACCCCAAAAAATCTCTAGAATATGCGACACAAAACAGCTGGATTCTTCACATTTCCAACAGACTTCTATATGGAATATTAACCTAATATGTATCTCAAAACCAATTGTCAGATGTAACACTTTAGAAGGGCATCATGTTGTGCCATAAGCTGAAGGAGGTTGTGGAATGAAGGAGTTGTAAGAAGTTGGTAGTGGATTAATATGCAGTCACTCCTATCAACCTGGAAGGGAGCTGATTTGTCCATCCAGTTCAAATTGTGTACCTGGAGAACACTGAAAAATCAGCAGAAAGAATGCTACAATCTTTGTACTGTGAACACTTCTTTACCATAACTCTACAGAAGTAACAAAAAAAAAAGTAACTGTGCATGCATTGCTTATTCCTAGTGCTTAGTATGTTATTTCTGAAGTGCAGTTTAAACTTCAGAAGCTATGGCAAACATCATCAACTATTCATGTATATGTGCTCCTATATCATGCATTTACAAAGTAAAACTCTTTACAAACCGCCATTTCTAAAATGACAAGACTTTTAGGTTCAACATACAGAGCAAAATTCTAATTGAAACAGTTTAATTATTTTACACAAACTTGTTAAAATAGCATGTCATGTTCACCTACATCATTGTCACTTCTATTTTTGGCATTTATAACTATCAGAAAATTTTAATGAAGGGTGAAGAAAGCAGCAGAGGATTTCAAAATAAATGGTTTTTAATTTATGGTTACAAATGCCTTTTCCTTTGAACCACATTTAATCTATTATACAATAAGAAGTTAACAGTAAAGCCTTTAATTGCATATATTAATAAAAGCTACTAAAGCTCCACTTACATTTTTGATACTTAGAAATTTGCAACATGATATGTGAAAGGTCTCAAAAAACAAGTCCAACTCAAAATAAAAGCTGAAGTTTAGTAGATTTATAGTTTGCCTTACAATATATTTCAGTTCAAAAAAAACATCCAGAAACCACTTCTGAATAACTGGTGGAAGAGCAATCTGCAAGTGTCGTCTTATTTCACAAACTTTTAAAATTTCAGAACCTGAATATCATCAGCTTGCTGATGGTGATTTTTAAATACAATTGCTACAGACATGTACTATTATACCATTAACCTTTATATGATGTAGACTACTGCATGGTTTTATGGTAATGATAACTCTTCTCAACTCAAAAAATGTTTGCTAGTGCCATTGTTCCTACAGCAATTCATACCACTGATTACTACAAACACAAAAATTCAGACATAGTTAAATTGCAATAAAAGGTTAACTTTCATGCAAAATTTGTCTAGCTTTAATTTATTACCTCTCCCAAGTTAGCAAAGTTTACCTTTATGATGTGTGTCCTTGCACTCCGTTTCATCACTCGCTATAACCACATAGTGACAGATTGCTTACTCTTGATGTTTGATATCATTTCACGAGTGCTTTTAGACGTTCTGTTTATGAAGTTAACTACACAGATTTTGTAAAAGCAGCTTTGAGAGTAGATTAGAATCCAGATCAAAACTGTACTCAAAACAATCCCTTATTGCGGCATAATTTCTGGCAATTTCCATTTTTTTTTATGTTGTAGGCTTACTAGAACTGGTTAAACAAGTTTCCACTGGCTAATGCTAGACATAGCAGTGATAGGGGTGCAGAATACATGTATGTAAATATAGGGATGGGAAAATGAAAGGCACCTGTAGGCATACTTGCATCACAGAATAGAGAACTATTGGAAGAACTATTAAACCAACTCTTAAAATCTCTGGTTATTTTTATAAAGCAGGAAAAAAGTACAAAACCAAGAGTTATAAAACACTATACCTATAATTTAGCTGTTACGTAACTTTACACAATTACGTACTATATTGTTAATGACGATATCAATCAGAACTGGAAATAGCAACAATATATACCATTAAACTTTTAAAATTATGGAAAACTGTGTACAGCTGAAAATTTCACTAAAATTTATACAATGGTAACTATATTTCATACATTAAAGTAAAGCATTAAAAATGCATTTTAAATCATGATTGACCTTAATTTTCACAATCAAAAATGTTATAAACAGTGATTGAAAAATTTGAGATAAGGAATGAAAATAGTGGAACAGGTGTTTAAACATGGCAAAAACATGAACATTTTGCAATATCTTATGAAATTAGCAGCTCACTTGACTGATAAAACTTGCAGCACATAATCCTGAAGTACTTAGGTATATTTTGGGTTTATATTTTGTTAATGTCTCAGTAATCTAAAACTCAAAGAAAGAAGGAAGAAATTAATGAAGTGATGTGTGCGGCCTTGTATAGTGCAGAAACTTTCACAATGCAATGAAGAGAGAAAAGTTACTGGAAACATTTGAAATGTAGATAAGGGGAATGGAGCATGTAGATAATAAGGGGAATGGAGCGTGTGAAATGAACACGAAATAAGTGAAGAAGCTATTTCAGAGTGGGCAATGGAAGAACAATGCCGAAATAAATAATGAGGAAAAGAAATTGGATAAGACCTATTAAAAGAAGCAGCAGCTTGCTAAGAGATACACCAGCTCTTGGGCAAGAAACATAAGTATTGCTGAAAACTGCCAAGTTTAACAGACATTAAGTTTAAGACAGGAACATGCAAATACATCCAGAATACTGAATTCCAATGTATCCCTTTTTAAGCTAAGGAAGAATTTTTAAGAAAGCCCTTTTCTCAAAACTCATCAGAAGGAATTGAATTTGAGTGCCTTCAGATTTGTAGGCACACATACTGAACACACCACGAGTGTTCTACAATTTAACAACACAAAATTCTAAACGTAAGTGAATGTGGTAATTTTTATTAAGAAAATATATAATATTTTGACAATGAAAACACGTGATCTTAAAACTGAGTTGTCCATTTACAAACCTAAATCCGCCCAATATTTCCACAAAATGGTGATGGGGGATGCAACTATGCCTCAGAAAGAATTTATTTACACACACAAAAATATATACTTTCCATTGCATTTTAGGCTCAAGAATTTGCTTAAAATACAAAAATTACATGGTACTGACATGATATTTAGAACCTTAGCCTATCTTAACTCTTCCCAACAATGAAAAGATGTTTTTACATCTTCTACAAGAAGGCATCTATAACACACTTTTGATTTGGGGTGGACTTTATGGGGTTTTTAAAATGGTTGACTCATTTGTCATTTACTTGCATAGTGGAAGAATTTAGTATTCATAACCCTACTAATACTGGTCTATCGCCCTTCATGATTGGGTGAACTAGTTATGCACAACAGCACAAAAAGTTGATGACATCTGCCATACGCTTTTCAAATTAGAATTAAGGCAACTTTGCTGCTTACCTTTTGTAGTGATCAAAAAGATAAAAGACAGAAGGTTCTACATATTAGGATTATAACTGAATGCAGTTGCTTCCATTTTCTTGAGCTGCACCCTTCCAATACATATAGAAATTAAAATACACAGACTTTAGCATGCAGGTTGTCTACGTACATGGAGAGTGTGGTAGTCGCCTGTCTCTTCAGGTTGCCTTGGTTTACATTTGCCACAACAGAAATTGCAGCAGCAACAGCAGCAGCAGCAGAGGTAACAGCCTGTGATGATTCCACAGAAGAGAATAAGTGCCTGAAATCACACCATTAATAAAGTCACAATGTGATCTGGATTGACAGCATATACACATTTCAATACCTGTGTTAAATTAAATCAAGACCTTAATGCATTCCGATACCTGTGATTATACAGAGCAAATTATATACAACTAGCACATCTCCTTCTTTATTTATTTAACTGGGAATTTACCAAAATACTTCCTGCATTTGGATGAATTCCCAGTTCCAAGTTTAATGCCAAATTAAGCGGAATATTTTAGAGTTTTGATTCCCTGTCATGAGATGCGCAGACATTTATTTTTATTCCATTTTTTTCTTTCTTTTTTAAATGAATTATTGAAGTACTAAGACATTAAATGTAATTGGATTGCACATTGAAATCGGCCCTGACTGGGCAACTCATCTTTTACAATCTACATTATTTATATACTCCTAAATTATTCCTTTCCTCTTTGCTTACTTTTTCTAAATATTGCTTAATTCTCTTATAGTTTTTGTCTAAAATTTTGTCAATTTTACTGCTTGTTCTTAGCCACACACTTTCTTTTCTCCAAATCTCAGTTTCCCTGCACTCAAATAGTATGATTTGTACATCTCCCTCCCCCACATAATGGGCATTTACCTTGTGGATAGCCATTTTGTTGACCTTTTAACCTCCATACTCCTGCTCTTACTATTATCTTTATTGGTGTTTATACAACTCTCCCTTACCCAATTGATTTTCATTAAAACATACAATACTAATGACCTCTTCTGTTAGTTGACTGAACAACTTTTGTATCTCAATATCTTCATACTTTCTTGAGCCTTTTCATAAACCTTTATTATTTGTCTTTTCCTCAAATATTTCCCAAGCCATTATTTTCTGTTACTTCTTAAATTGCTAATTTAAGAACCCTACTTCATAAACTTGTTTCTTGGTATAAATTAAAGTGAGTCATTACACATTAATTCTCATCACATCGGCACTTGGTGCTATCTGAATAGTGCTTTCAAGAGACAGTGTTTTTTCTCTCTCATCTTCAGCTGTAGTCGATTTGACTACAGCTGAAGTAGTAATGACTCCCTTTAATTTATAATATGATATCACAATTATCAATACTTCTGTCCATTATAATCTTTGTTTCTTGAACATATGATACTTGGAGGGAGAGAGAGAGTTCAATGAAAATTTCAGTGTTAGGAAAGATCTTTTACATGCCTTTTGAACCTGCTTGGAGAGCATTTAGTAACAAAACTCAAGACACGAATTCAGCTCTATAACCCAAACTGCAATTATTGTTATACATTTGAGTGTTTCGTACCAGAACATTTCAGATACTTAAGTCAACATTACAATGAATTTAACATAATGTGACAGTTTAAGACTGTGTTATTTTATTTATTTCTTTATTTATTTACTTATTTGTTTGTGCTAGCAATCTTCCTTAGAATATGGCTATACCTATACATCAGTCCAAGCTGTTATCTTGCCATATTCTACCCATATTACTTTCTTTATTTATAACATAAAAATTACTATAATAATAATAATAATAATAATAATAATAATAATAATAATAATAATAATAATAATAATAATAATAATATAATGGTAGTAGTAGTAATACAAAATGATAATCCTATAATACTAATTTAATGGTAATATAATTACATATCTTAACATCTCATGATGAAATTAGTTCACATCTCTTTTTATTGTCCTTGTTAAAAATCTTGCTTAAAGCTACTTTCCTGTCCAGTTTTAACCATTTTCCATTTATAGCTCGCTTTCTCCAATGCTGTGTACCATTGCAATCAAACACGATATGTTCTAAATCTTCTTTCCCTACATATTGGACACTGGTTCTGTGGGAACCCATTTCTTATTCCTATTAGTCTCCATATACCTACTCGTACCCAAGCTATACTCTCTCTTTGTTCCTTATTTGAATTATCCACATACTGTTCTCCAGCCCATACATTTTTTAACATATTTTTTTATTATTTTCTTCCCGATGCTACTAAATGAATTTTGTATCTCTAAATCTTCAAACCTCCACCTAACTTCTTTCCAAAAACCCTTAACATTATTTTCCCTTCTCCTTCAAATTTCTCCCAAACCACTATATTCCAAGTTAGTTTGTATACTATAACTCCACCCATTTTTCTTTAAGCTCTTTTCTTGAAATTCCAGACACTGCTTGAACAAGTTTTTCTCTTCTAAATTTAATAGTCTATACCAATATTTAAGAGCTCTCTTCATTATTACCCTTTTCTCCCCACTCTCTGCATTTCAATTAGAGCAAATTCCTTTAGTGTGGCATTTGGCAGACCTAACACTTCTCTACAAAAACTCCTATGTACCATATCCATCACTTCTCAGCCTCCTCCTACTCCCCATATTTCACTCCATATAACATTTTTGCTTCAAATACTGTGTTATATATTTTCTCTAGCCATTTAGCATTTATATCCAGTATTCTATATTTCTACCCTCTAATCTCTGACATTACCCCTTTCCCCTTTGCCAATACCAGTTTCTTCTATTTCTCTCATTTTCCACCCCCATCCATTTTGACCCCTAAGTATATACAATCTCTGACCACTTTATATTCCTTCTCTCCATTCTTCCATTTTTCATACTTGCTCAGTTTGACACCTTTCTTAAATACTATGATTTGTGTCTTCTCTTGGTTTACTTTCATATTCCATTCATCACAGTATTTATTAATTTGCTGTAGGGACTGCTTCAAACCAATCGTTGAAACAGATCCTAGCACTAAATCATCAGCAAATAATAACCCAGGAATTGATACCTTATTTATCACAGGCAACCAATTATTATTTCTTCCTATCTCAGTGAGGATATCATTAATATACAGATTAAATAACACTGGACTTAGCTTACATCCTTGTCATAACCCCTTCCTTTGATTTACTTTTGTTACCAATCCTACTCCTACTTTCACACAAAATGTGTTCTCCTTGTATAGAGCTTTAAGTAAATTCACCATCTGTTGGCTTAGTCCTTTCCTCAAGAACACTGTATTAAATGGAGATATTTAGGGTTGATTTAACGCAGCGAAACTTAAGAGTTTGGCAATGTCAAACTTTTCCTTCCCGCTAAGCCAAGTTTGATGTTACATGGTAATTAGAACCAATTGGCGTGAAGCACTAGCTCAAAGTAATAAAAGAACTATGAATCAAGAGCCATTCCCATTAAGTTGAATGCATGTCAATTAGACCTTTAGTTTACCAGCATTTCTTAGCTTCATAACATGTTATGTAAAGCTCATTGTATTCGCGGCATTACAGGCAATCTTATAAATAAACATTCATCATGCATCTGCTGGTCGTGTATTTCATCGCCTTGTTAGAGCACTTTTGAGGTTAAGAGCAAGGTAGCTATGAGCCGTGAATATGGTGAACTTTTCCGAAATTGGAAAGGATATTTCTCCATTAACATGCAAGTGATCTGCAATGCAAAATGAACATTAGAAACATTGCCTACAGAATTCACCTCACTTTTATTCAAAACTGTCGCCTTGAACATTGAAATTGTAACCCAGAAAACTGCCACCTTACCCATTATAATGTTACTTGAATATACATACCTTGCCTTCAGTCTTTGCACACCTGGTCATGCACTGTTTCGCGCTCTTGACGAAGGCAGCAGGATATATAATTTATACTTCTGATAATTTACAAAAATACATTCTTTGCAACAATAAATTCTGAAAGACATCTGCATACTTTAATTGTCTAAATGACAATCAACATTTTAAAAATGTTACCAGAAATTTTCACCTCAGGCATAACATGTACACTTAAGACCACGATTCTGTGAATATGCCCCAAATCCTCAGTTTGACTTGTTACTTATAGTAATCATCTCTTAAAACTTTCTGCTCCTTTATTGGCCAACACATTTTAAAAACATGGGTTTTTCAATTCATGGGGTTCCTTCCCCCGAGGTGCTATGCGGGACCCGACTAAAAGCATGCAAACAAATGCACGATACTACTCAGCAATATACAATTAACTCGTGGTAGGGTTTTTTAGTGGGTATTCCGCTTCTGAGCAGCGAGCCCCACATATCCCCCCAGCCATTGCACACCGGCAATGCAATAATGCATTTTTCCCCCCACGGAAAAAAAAAAAAAAAGGGTTCCACTTGTATATGCGGAAATGAGTGATCTCTTTACAGAACTACAGTTCTTTCCGAAGCTACTGAACATTTTCCGTGTGCATATATTATTTCAATTACTTCATCAAAGCAGTAATACGTATGTATTTAACTAAGTATTGCAGTCAGAACCTGAGTGGCTAAGAACGTTTATGGTGGGAAATAGATCACGCCCTCGTGAACTAAGTCGTCTGACACACATAAGTGTACATACAAATGTGAATTAGAACAGATTATCAAAATCAATACCCATTAACGATGAAATACAACACTTATAGGGCAAATGAAAATGGAAACTGATCTTAGCATAACCGCACACAGTAGAACCTCAATTAACTGTTATAATGACAGGGGTGGAGTTGATGGTTAACCAAAACTGATGGATAATCCATCTTACTCAATATACACAGTAGGTTTAATATGCAATTACACAAAAAAACTTACTAAACACATGAGTCTTGTGTTACTTTTCTTCTATATTTAGGAAAATAGCAATAAACGTGATTGTTGTCCATGGAACAGGACTGGACAGTAAGAAGTAACAGGCTTTTATTCTGTAAAACCAATATAAGTGCACATGCGGACTCGCATCTGTTTTCCATCAATTTTGTAGGTACATCACTAGGCGACAACATACATTATGATCACTACTATTGTCTAATTGCATGATGTCGCGGTAATCTGTTCGTGTTATCTTATTTGCCGAGCGCCTGTTATTGTTTTATTATTTTTTAAAATTAGAGTTCTTTGTCCTCTGGCTAGCTATTATTACTCAGTTGAGCAAATATCTCTGAGCAGGGCGTGTAAACGGAAAGGAGTTGTTACTAAAAGATAACATTGATAAAAGAATTTGTTTCTACACTTTTATTGCCGTCACAATTAATTTCACATCTTTAATCTTGATACACGCCTGACTGAAACTGTTATATTTCCGAATGTAATTACTGTCGTAATAGTTGTCGCGTACCTACTTCACATTTTGTAACTAACTTTACCACGCGAGAGATTCATCCAAACTGTATTACATTCACCTCACGAGAGATTTCTCAAGACTGCGCGACATGTATCTCGTGAATGATTCTGTAGAACTGCGTGATGTGTACCTCGCGAAAGATTCCTGAGAACTGCATCATGTGTACCTCGTGAAAGATTCTGTAGAACTGCGCGACACTTGCTTTTGGCTCAAGAATTTATACTCCCTCACCCCGATATACCCAAACATTATAATAGAGCTACTATTGGTTACTAAATCACGCCAACATTAGCATCTGTTTTGTAAGCCAATCACAATTACAAACACATATGCTCTAGGGAAAATATTCCCTCCATTTCTAAAGAAAGGCACGCTACCCTGAAGTCATTTGTTTGTCTCTTCTTAGTGATAAACAACTCACCCCCTCGCTTCATTGTTACCCACTCTATTGTCAGTTTCAGTGAGGCCGTGTAAACTTATTTCCTAACAGTGCTTATAGCTAACAAACATCTAAAATCATTGTCATACAATAATGTTAGTTTACACTACAATCACTCTGGCATTCACAGTGTTGTGATATAAAATACTGCCTCAATGACCACTTTGTGATTTGAAACTAAAACTTAATACACAGCTGAAGGCATCAGACAAACCTCTTCACTAAAGTACAAATTCATTATGTATTCAATTCGTATCATTGTTGCCATGCTTGCAATGTAACAGACTTTTGTTCCATTATTTTTAATGTGCACTTCGCTTCAGAATTTTTGGAATACTGGAGCCATCTTTAGTAGATGGCAAATACACATCCAGGACACATCATAGCTGTATGCTTTGTGAATAAAAACTATTGCAACATGTACAGTTAACCAAGAGACAGAAAATCAAGGTTCTAATGCATTCCAACATAATTTTTCCACCTGAAGCCTTGCTACTAATTTAAAGTACCAACCTTGCACCATCCTGAAGTAACCAGGAAATATGCGTTGACATTCTCCTCACCAAACTGCTCTGCTATGTAGAGTCCCAGAGAGCCATAGTTGTCATAGATGTTGCGTTTTGTCAAGTCACTTAGGATACTGTGGGCTCTGTTGACTTCTTTGAACTGAAAAATTATATTAAACCATAATAAAGCTTGTCTAGCATTAAAATAATTTATGCTGAAATGAAGTGGAAGCAATTATTAGCACTAGTAGTTTAAAAAAATATATCTTATGTTACATTCAGACGACTTTCTCTACCTACTCTTCAAAAAAAAAAAAAAATTATCTTCACAAGTAGTCTCACATCTTATCTTTGTCTACTTCATGCTAATTGAGGTAAGCATTTGCAAAAATTGTCTTATTACATATTTCCTTGAAGGTACATGGGGAATAAGGGAATACGACATGGGGAATAAGGGAATACGGTAGGCTTAAGTGATAGTCAAATGTTTTAAGAATGGGTCGCTATGTGATGGCTTTGAAATTCCATTCTTTTGCAAAACAAACAAACAAAAAAAAAAAAAAAAAAGTCATTTTGCAACTGGAAAAGTATAAAGTAAGTAATTTTATTATTAACCCAATTAATTGTACAAATTTACAACAACAATTTCACAAATTTATTCTTAACCCAGTTTCTAAAAATAACAATAAAATAAAATATAAAGAAAACTAACCTCTTAACTACTGGTATCCAGCAGTATGGAATGCTTGTAGCCATCATTCTTCCTAATCTTAAAGTACAATTATCAATTCATTTAATCTCCAATACTAACTAACTCTACCTTGAGTTGCTTTACCTTGGACCCCAACAAACTCAAACCTTGAGGTTGTCAAGTTGTTGGGTCCTACTTGCAACATATCAAATAAAAACTACTGTAATTTAACTCATTTGCCTCTTCCTTGCTAATTTTCCTCATCCATTTTGCTCTTACTCTGCCCAAAAAGTTTCCTACTTCTATTATATTTTTCCTACATTTTACATTTACCAACTTTTTAGCTTGAATTTCTATTGGTAAATTTAACCATTCTCTCTTCTCTATCCTCTTTCTAAGCATCTTCATTTCTTCAGACTCAAACTATTATCCACTCTAACTTTCCAGTGTCATAGTGGGCATTTCCTCAAATCAACCTCTTTTCTCAAACCTTTCAAATTCACCACCCCTGTCCTAGCCCATGCAAATCCTGCTCTTGCTGTTTTATCACATATATCAACATATGAGGTGCACTATTTATATTTTGAGCCTAATAATTAAAACAAAGTAATTTCTGATTGAAAACTGCCTTATTGTTTTTCAAAATATTCTCCTTTATGATCAATACACTTTTGCATCTGTTTGAACCATTTGTCAAAGCATTTATTCCAGTCTTCTTGAGACACCTCCAAAACATGATTTTTAAAGGCATCAACGACTTCTCCAATGAAAATCGCTGTCCACGCAATTTATTCTTGATGTTCGGGAATAAAAAGAAGTCATTGGGTGCCAAATCAGGACTGTATGGTGGATGACCCATCAATTCGATTTTTTGAGCCTTCAAATACTTTGTTAGACGAGATGCGTGTGCGCTCACTCTGTCGTGATGAAGAACGATACTATGGTTTTCCTTACTTCACCAAAGACTTCTGGCAAACAAATGGTTGTGTACCATTCGGCATTGACCGTTTTATGTTCCTCTAAAGGCACTATTACCACATGGCCAGTTTTGCTGGAAAAGCGGGCAACCATTTGTTTTGAACTGCTTCGAGTGCAAACAACTTTTGTTAGATTTGCTTCATCTTGAAACACCCATACAGTCGACTGCTGTTTACGTTCCGGCTCATGATTCGTCACCTGTTACAATATTATATGCATCTTTTGAGGCACCACCATTGTATTTCTTGGGCATTTTTGTACACCAATCGACACGAGCATCTTTTTGAGATTACGTCAAATTATGTGGGATCCAACGAGAGCAAACCTTTTTCACGGCTAAATAATCATGCAATATTTTATATATGCTGGTGAAACTAATGCCTAGAGTTGCCTCAATCTCACAATATGTCGCATGACGATCTTTCATTATTAGTTTTTACACAGCATCAATGTTTTCTGGCACAACAACTGATTTTGGACGACCTTCACGAACTGCATTATTGAGCAAACAGCGGCCACGATTAAATTCATTATACCAGCGTTTCACAGTGGCAAAGGATAGAGCTTCGTCGCCAAATGTGGAAGTTAGTTGATCAATGCACTCTTGGCTTGATAATCCACGTCGAAAGTCTTAATAAATCATTGCACGAACATTTTCACGAGTTAATTCCACGTTTTTGTTGACACACAATTTTAAAGTAGACACAATTTTTTAATTAGATTATGGTCAAAAATGTCAAACTTTCCATTGGAAACGTCAGATGGCACCTACAACATTCATGGTTGCCAAGGCTTAACATATAAATAGTGCCCCTCATACTGTTCCCTGCTACTTTCATTTCTCTGTATAATCTCAGTGAGCTCTTAAAAGTAAAACTCGCTAATAAATCTTGTTTTTCCATGTCCTCTATTCTTATCCTAATTTCATTACAGAAGCCTAGTTGTAGTAATTCTTTATCTCTCCAAATCGTAAAAGTATAAAGTACATATTTGACAATTCAAACCTATAATAAATAATATCTTAAAGATGGTTAATGCCACAAAAAATGTTGACAAATTGTGTGATTTAACATTTACATCTTTTGCATAATAAGCTTTTGATATCCCTTATGGTTTACAAGTTGTAAAATAACTCATTCAGAACAAGATGACTTCTCAGGCTATTTCCAGAAATTTCAAGATAAACATTTTCTTTGTCATGGAAATATCTTAAACATATGCTATTTTAACCAAAATCATTAGCGCCATTTAAGAAAACAATAAATATTTTCCACATAAAGGGTGGTTTGGGGGATTTTGTTGAAAATTTTCATGTCATATCCTTAGAAGATGCCAAACTTAATGCACGCATGCACATGCCTTCTTCTACAAATGCTTTTTTGAGTTCAGGATTTTTTTCTAGAATCCTTTTTCTGCATTCAGGGGGCTCAAAACATGTATTTCCAGTGAAATACAATACCTCCTCTTACCTACAGTAGACTAAAGCCAGTCAGTTCTTTAACAAGTCAGTATGTGATGGCTCTGAAATTCCATGCTCTCTGAGTGTCCACAAGAAAAAGTGAATATAGATAAGGGGATAAGTATTTGAAAACTCAAACCAATAACAAAGGATATCTTTGAACTGGTTAATGGTAGTACAAAAAAATGTATTTGCAATAAACTGTGGGTTTTAATAAGATCTACATTTTGTGTGCAGTAAGCTTTTGTCTATGTCTTGCAGTTTACATTCATCCAGAAAAAGGAGGACTTCATAGGCTATTTGCAGAAAATTCAAGATATAAATTTTATTTGTCATGCAAATATCTGAAATATAAAGGTATTTGAGAACGTAAAAACTAACAAAATATTTTCCATATTAAGGTTAGTTTAATGCCAGAAATTTTATTTGATAAACGTGTGTTTCAATGAGATCCAGATTTTTTTTGTCCAGCAAGATTTTTCCTACCCTTATGGTTACAAGCTAAAAAAACACCAAATTTTGCATGTAGTGCGAGATCTGCATAATCCTTAGCATATTGCAGATTTTGTTGTAAATCTTTGTGTTGCATCCTTGGAAGAAGTTGAACTTAAATACCAGCTTTGGGTATTTAACATACTTTTTGTTTTTGAGTTCAGTGGTTCGAACATGTGCACCGTTTTCTAAATGCTTTTATTTTAATTCATGTGATCTCACTGTATTTCCAGTGCAGGTATGTTTTAAAAAAGGCACAAGGACATAAAAGAGATAGCTGTCAAATCTAATTCTGAGAAAGACTCACTACCCATCCACTCTGTCAAAGCTTCCATCTACAGATATCCCCCTAATGGTTAATGTTATTGTTTCTCTGACATAATAGTACTGCTAGAAGTTAACATTGACTCTCTGG
Organism: Deroplatys truncata; assembly: GCA_030765065.1. Classification (NCBI taxonomy): domain Eukaryota; kingdom Metazoa; phylum Arthropoda; class Insecta; order Mantodea; family Mantidae; genus Deroplatys; species Deroplatys truncata. The sequence goes on along the minus strand of CM060987.1, from coordinate 31,682,009 downwards.
CTACAATCATTACCAAAACGGTCTTCAAAAGAATACCAAGTCTAGGAACCAATAAACATGTGCCTTTGTCTACAACATTTAGGAGCTACAATAAAAATGTTACAAATGTTACATGGGTCTTTCAACAAGAGTGTCCTATCTTTTAACTTAAATAAAACACGTTCTATAAATGATAGACGTTTATTTCTTTTTTTTTATTTTGGAATATAATTAATGTCATTACGTGTGAAAGAGAACATCAGTTAAGTGATCGCTGCAACTTCATTGGGTTGCGCGTATACGGTTGACCCAATTTTCAATGACAGAAGAACGTAAATTAGGTCCAACTTTACGAATAACACGCGTGATTTTATTCATAAGATCATTTACTGTTTCTGGCTTGACATAAACTCGAGATTTAATATAACCCCACAAGAAGTAATCCAATGGCGTTAAATCACATGACCTCAGGGGCCAGTTAACATCACCACCACAGGAAATGATGAAACCTCTGAACTTCTCCTTCAAAAGATCGATTGTTTCTAGAGCAGTATGACATGTGGCACCATCTTGCTGGAACCAGATGTTTCCGAGATCCATACCATCCAATTGAGGCCAAAAATAGTCCCTTATAAGAGCCCAGTATCTTTCCCAATTAACAGAGCTTCTCCATCTTGGAAAAAATATGGACCATGATTCCACCATACCAAAATCCACACCACACAGTAACCTTTTGGAGATGAAGTGGTCGTTCTTGAATCTGCATTGGATTGTGATTGCTCCAATAGCAGCAATTTTGTTTGTTAACACATTCAGCTTCGTCACTGAAGATGATTTTTCGACAAAAATCCGGGTCAGCATCCAATTGCTCCATAGGTCAGTCAGCGAATACATGGCGCAACCTATGGTCATTGGGCTTTAGTTCTTGAGTTAACACCATTTTGTAAGTGTGAAACTTCAAGTCCAGATGCAGAATTCACCAAGTTGTGGTCGGCGAAAGCCCCAATTCTTGCGGTCGACGAGCAATTGATTTGTTTCCGTTCTTACGAATGGCGCCAATGTTTTCGTTGGAGCGCTTACGTCGATTACATACAGGCGTTCTTTGATCGCTGAGAACCACTTCTTTCAAATTTATCGATCACACGCCGAATTGTTCTCTCTAAGGGACGATTATGCACACCGTAAACTTTACGCAATACACGGAAGGTTTGGCGAACAGATGATCCATTTTGATACTAAATTTTCACAATTTCTACGCATTGCTGAATGCTGTAACATTCCATGACTATTTGTCAATAATAACTGTAACCACATGAAAAAAAATGACTGCTGTAACTCAATAACAATGGCAGTTATCACATGTTAAAGATAGGACACTCTTGTTGAAAGACTTTATAAGTCTTGTGGAGTAGCTAATCTAAAAGTTTCACACAGAAGCATCATCCATACACTAATGATGTACGTAGTTGAGCAAGATTATTCATCTACCATGGGTTGAGATTGGATCAATATATTAAATATCCATAATACAAAGAGTATAAGGTATTTTCTAGTGATTCAGAAATAAACGAGTTGCTGCATAAATATGAAAGTTTGTTTCACAAAACATTTGAACTGTCAAGGGTTTATTGCACAATCTTGACTTGAAAGAAAATGCTCAACGAGCTAGGCCAGTACCCTTTATCTATTCTCAGGAATGGAAAATGAGTTAGAAAGATTGGAGAAGGAAGGAATTATCAGCAGAGCACCATATTCAACACCCGTACCTGTCCAGCCCAATGGCAATATTCGCATATACCAGACTATAGTCAGATGGTCAATCCTCAACCCAATATCCTTCAGTACCTGTTTCTGGGATTTGACGAAGTGTATGTAAAACTCAAGGGAGGACAGGAATTCTCAACCTTGGATATGAAGACTGCAATTTTTTGCATATCCCTGTCACTGAAGAGTCTTCCAAAATACCAACTATAAATACACACAGAGGATTCTTCCATGTTCACCACCTTATATTTGGCATTGCATCTGCCCCTCCATTTGGCAAAGTTACATAGAATCAAAAATCAAAGACATTCCTCCTGCGACTTGCCCATGATGACATCATAGTTACAGCTCAGAATAAGCACAAACACTTAAAAACCTTAGAAAGCTTTTCTACAAAATATGGCTAAGCTAGTAACAGTGATGTGTTTAAATTATTTAAACATTTAAGTCGGAGTTGAAACACTTATCACTGTTTTTCTTAGCTCTCGAAACTGGTCAGACAAAAAACATAAGTGGTGTTAAGTGTTTCCGCTCCAACTCAAATTTTCTAAACAGTTTTTTAGAAAGCTTATTTAAAAGTCTTGCAGGAAATGGTATACAATTAAATCCTGACAAATACAAGTTTCTACAGAAAGAAATCAGATTCTTAGGACATTTAGTGAGCAAAGATAGTTTTAAGGAGAACCAAAGAGATGGTATATACTATCTTGAAATGTGAAACTCCTTGTATTGCTCAAGATGCTTGTCTTTTATGGGTATGGTCTGGGTTCTACAATAACATGTCAACTTTGGCTGAACCCCTTTATGACGTGAGTGTGTCCAATGTAGCCTTCAAATGTATAAAATGACAAGAAAAGTTGTGAAAATATAACAAAAGAAATTTATCTGAAAAAGTTATCAACTATGATCCATCACTGCCTTTGGTGCTCCCTGTAGATGCAACTCCTTTTGGACTGGGAACAATTCTAGCTCAAAGGATAAGAAACAGGAAACTACCTTTAACTTTTGCTATTAGAACACTTGTACAATCTGAAGAAAACTTGTCTCAAATAGATAAAGAAGTTCTTGCCAACAAGTGGAGTGTGGTAAGGTTCTACAATTACTTAGATGGAAGATTTGTATTAATCACAGACCTCTCATCCATTCATTTGTAAAAAAACGAAAACTGTGTCTGCACAATGCAACCCATCTGCTACAGTATGCTATTGTCACGACCTATAGTAAATCAGGGGAAAGCACTGGCAGAACTTTACATAATTTAATTACATAGGGGGCAAGCTAACTGCATTGCAAATTGTTCAAGTTAAAACTCTTAGTGAATTATGTGGTTTTTCTTACATTAAGGGGAGCAAATGTACTTCGGTGATTAACACATTTCAAAATAAAAGGTACTTTTATTCTAAAAAACAATGTTTTACATGTTACCTGGCTCTGGGCAAGAGATGTGTATTGGTCCCCTCCACATGTTTACTTCTCCCTCTTTAGCATGTGACTAACGAAGGGGCAAACATGTGGAGGGGGACCAGCTCACATCTATCACCTAAAGCCAAGTAACCTGTAAAATACTACCATTTTACTTTCTCTACTGCATATAGTAAGTAGGGGAAGTATTGTATTCCACCCAAAAATTCCATACCAAGATTTCACCGGAAATATATGTTTTGAGGCCCCCTGAATCCAAAAAAAGCATTTTTGGAAACATGTCCGTGTGTGTGTGTGTGTGTGTGTGTGTGTGTGTGTGTGTGTCAGTCTGTGAACCGCATAACTCAGAAACGAACGGTCGGATAAACACCAAACTTGGTATTTAGGTTCAGTATCTTCCAGAGATGCGGCACAAAGGTTTTCAAGAAAATCCCCCCACCCCAGATTACCCTTTACATGGAACATTTTTCGAAAATTTTAATTTTCTAATGGCCCTAACGATTTTGATTAAAATATCATATGTTTAAGATATTTTCATGACAAATAAAATGTATATCTTGAATTTTCTGGGAATGTCTCCAAAAGTATTTTCATTGTGAACGACTTTTGCATAACTGGTAAACCATAAGAGATAGACAAAATTTTACTACACAAAAAATGTAGATCGCATTAAAATACACAATTTATGTCATACTTTTTTTTTTTGTTGAGTGAACTATTTTCAAGATATTGCTTGTTATTCCCTTAAATTTTTCAATACTTATTTACTCAAATGGGAATTCGTTATTCATTTTTTTGTCTTGAATATGCAGAGAGTATTAATCTGTGGCAAAGAGAATGGTGCTGCACATAGCAACCAGCTATTAAGAGTAATGTCTATGCTTAAAGGCTACTGTATTTCTATATTGCCCTTGTAAATATATATTCCCCTTACATCTACAAGAAAATTAGCAATAAGATAGAGTCTGCAAATGTTTATCTCGAATAACATGAAGTAGATGGAGAATAAGCATTTGTAAAAATAGTTTACACAAGAGTAGAGAAAGTCATGAGAGGGTAACACATCAGATTTTTTAGAATAAATGTGCCTTAAATTTTGAACTGTATTAATTACTGAAAGTACACTCAGTTAAACTAAAAGTGACCGATTTCTTGAGCAATTAAAAGTTTTTGATTCTCTGTAGTGAATTGTTTTTTATTTTTCACCACTCATTTTACTGTAATATACTTAAACAATATCATTTGTGTTACTTCAATTTTCTTACAAATAAAATTAGAAACTGGTCCAATTTATGGTTACAAAATTAAATTGACTGAGTATGAAATCTCCCATTGATCGATAAATTAATGTCGTGGTTGTCATTTACTGGTATGATGGACTACTAAACAAATATCACATACATAAAAAATCTGATGTGTTACGCTCACATGACTCTTGTACAAACTATTTCTACAAATGCTTATTCTCCATCTGCTTCATGTTAATTGAGATAAACATTTGCAGAAACTGTCTTATTACTAATTTTCTTGTAGGTGCAAGGGGAATATGGTAGGCTTTAAGCAATAGTCAAATCTTTTAAGAGCTGGTTGCTATGTGGTGTATTCCATTCTCTCTGCATGTCCAGGACAAACGATTAACGAATTCCCATTGAGAAAAAGTATAAGTATTGGAAAGTTCAAACAAATAACAAGGAATATCTTGGAAATGGTTCACTCCATAATAAAAAAAAAAAAAAAAAAAAAAAAAAAAAAAAAAAAAAAAAAAAAAAAAAAAAAAAAAAAAAGACAAAAATTGTATGTTTTAATGAGATCTACATTTTTTGTGTAGAAACATTTTGTCTATCTCTTACGGTTTACCAGTTATGCAAAAGCCATTCAGAATGAAGAGAACTTTTGAGGACATTCCCAGAAAATTCATGATATACATTTCATTTGTCATGAAAATATATCTTAAATATGTGACACTTCAATGAAAATCGTTAGCCATTTTTGAGAAAATAAAAATTTTCGAAAAATGTTCCATTTGAGTTAATGCACGCACAAACGCACACACACACCCACGCGTGCACACTATCACTGAGCTAAGAGTGCTACAGTATGAATGAATGAATGAATGAATGAAACTTATTTCTCAAACCACAATTACATAATTAAGTTACATTTTAGACTACAGCAACATTTGAAAATATTAGACTATCTGCGCTACAAATTCACTTCTTGATTGCTTATCTATGCTAATTTACGATTTCAATACACGCAACTCCTAGTTTTCCATGTATTGATGACCCACTGTCTACTTGCTTATTTGTCTACTGCCTTTATCCCCATCTTCTTTGTAGTCATTCTTAACCATTTCTCTTTGACTTTATACAAATAATTCCCCATAGCTTTTATATTTTGTTATCCCTCTTACAGTCAGAATCATCCTTATTAATACTTACCCATTGTAGTTTTTCCATTTCTATTGCCAAACTTGTTCTCTCCATGTCTTTGTTTGATTAGAATATACAGTGGAAATCTGTGTTCACCTCATAGTGCATTGTACATTTTCCTATATCCTCGTCATGCCTTATGCTTTAAAATTTCTAATTCCTGTTCTCGCTCTTGCAAATCTTTCTCGCCCTAATTTATTCCATACTGTTTTTATTTACCTAAATATCCTCAAGGATATTTTGTCTTGTACTCCCAAAAATGTCTTGTTTGTCAATATTTTCTAGCCTTAATTCCACTTCTTTCCAAAAGCCTCTAAAGTGATATTCTGCATTTATCCATGAATATCCCATAACTATCTCTTCCATGACTTCCTGAAATTTTAATAACCATGACCCCTTCCACTTTTCTCTTGTATATAAAAACATTCCTTGATATCGCTATCTTCCAGAGTGGAGATTCTACATAAGTATTTCATAGCTCTTGTGAAAATTTTAATTCTGGTGAAGTACCTATAAGTTCTAACTGTGCTGCCCCATTTGGTGATGCTATTGGTAGACCTAAAACATATTTGCAAAAAGATCTATTGACTTTGTCAACCTCCATCTACTCCCCTTACCTCTGCCCCATGCAACAACTTGTTTTCTACTGTGGCAGTGCAAAGTCTTTCAAGCTATTTGATATTTATGCCCAGCAAGTTTTTTAAACATGATCTTATAGCACTCATGTGCTGCAGTAAGCAAGCCATTGTAACAAGATTTAGCCATATTTCACTTGAGAATCATAAATCAATAAAATGTATTTTGGTTACAAATATTCAGTGTTGAAACACACTAAAACACCTGTTTGAAATCTCATATAGGAGTTATTTTTTCAGAAGATTTTTTTAATTAAAGTTGTGTTCCCCATTACAATTACTACAAGAATATGCACAGTCTTGTGAACAAAGCTGGCTGTCCCAAGCTCTCACGGAAGCACCCGATTTGAGCTTGTCTTCCAGATGCCAGCTAGTTTTAAATTCATCAAGTGTATATTTCCTTCCCTTCTTGTTAATGTGAGAAAGATCACATAATTCACTTAGACGCCTTAGATTCAACTTGAATAATTTGCACTGCAGTATATAACTGGAGAGCCAAGAAACTACAAACTGGCTGGACAGTGTTTTTCCACTGGGCATGTGGAAACATGCTAACTCACTGCTACTATAAACAAGATCACGCTGTTGGCGTGGTTTTGCTCTGCAGCATGAAGTGCAGTATTGAGTTGATGGTGATGTGATGTAGTTCAGTTATGAGTTATTTATTATTTTGTCCTGTACTTAGTCACAAATATATTATGGCTCAGTATATGTTTTCTACTTCGCAGCATGTATGTATGATTTGTACTCAGCTCGCCAAGTGAAAGTATGATTTGCAGAAAGATTTCCAGGTGTAAAAGTTCCAGGACGCACAACAATCCATGAACTTTACAATAAATTTCATGGCCACAGGAAGTGTTCAGGCTGAGAAATCTGAAAGATGGCATACGGTTCCTACCGAAAAAACATTAAATGACATCCATCATCATTTGGAGAACTCCCCCCAAAAATCACTTAGGCGCCTTTCACAACAGGCAGGCATTTCTTATGGCTCTGCATGAAGAGCTACCAAACTGCTGAAGCTAAAACCATATAAAATAACTGTGGCACATGCTCTTCAACCAGGTGATCCTGTAATTAGGTGCACATTTTGTGAGTGGAGTCTCAATAGTGTACACAATGACAAAATAGACCCATATTTAATATTCTTCACAGGTGAGGGTTGGTTGCACCTTCATGAATATGTGCGTACACAAAATAATCGTTATTGGAGCTCTAACAAACCTAACATTGTTCATGAAATGGCCCTTCATGACGAAAAAATTGGTTTATGGTGTGCCATGAACAGAGGAAGAGTTATAGGGCCAATTTTTTTCAAATCAACAGTTGACGCACATACATACGTGAATACAATTTTGCCCCCCCTTTTTTTTTAAGAATTAACACATAGGCAGCGTGATTTTGCCTTTTTTTCAACAAGACTCTGCAACAGCTCATACGACCAATATTTCGATGAGAAGTGAAAGTGTGTTTGAGGACAGAATTATTAGAGATTTGTGGCTCACTCTGTCCCCCCGACATAACCCACTGCAATTTCTATCTCTGGGGTAACTTAAAACAAAATGTACAAGACAAACCCACACACCCTGGAAGAATTAAAACAAAATATCCGCCAGGAAATGGCCAGCATTTCTCAACATGAACTACAGCGAGTGATGGATAGTATCCTAAAGAGGTGCCAAAAATGTATGGACAATGTGGCCAGTTTCAGCATCTCCTTTCATGAAGTTGATAAGTAAAGCCTTTAAAAGTAGTTTTAAAAATGTTGTATGGTTTCATTCACGCCTTTATATGATAGCAGCAGACGGCGAGCGCCAAGGATGCGGATAGTAAAAATACTGTGCAACCGGTTCATAGTTTTTTTGGCTCTTTCAGTATATAGTAAACAACTCGGAGCAATCAGAATAAAATTGTGAATTTTTTTTTATTTTCACCAATGCATTACCCTAATGGAGTCTGAGTATTTCTACCATGGAAGTCACCAGTTAAATTAAAAAATAAATAAATAAATAAAACAAAATTTAAAAAAAAAAGCTTTAGCTGAACTAAATGCATAAAATTAAAACAAAACAAAAAAAACACACTTGTTGCTCCACTTAAAATTGAAACATGTCCGATTCAATTTTAAGTGGACCAATTACTGTTTTTAAATGTCAACTAGTGTTTTTTTTAACATTTTATCAACATGTGGCACTGTTTTGAACACTTCATTTTAATTATTAATTTTATACATGATGCATAACTGGGAATTGTGAAAATGAAAGCTTTGTCATGTCCTGTGGTGTACCGGCCACATATTGATAAAGGACAGAGAGGAGTTGTGTCATAACTGCACAGACTCTGCTGTGTTTCACAGACAACCACCAAAAATCTCAAAGCATTGCTGGGAATATCCCTCAAATGCATGGGAATGCATTCATATTGACTTTGCAGGACCATTTATAAAACCACATTTTCTTTTCTTGTAGTGGATGCACATTTCAAATGGCTAGAAGCATTTATAGTATGCTCAACCTCTACTCAAGCAGCTGCAAACACTTTTGCATGATATGGACTACCAAGAACCCTTGTTTGAAAATGGATCTGCTTTCACAAGCCACGAGTTGCAATTGTTCTCGAGGTTGTATGCAGTCAAACAACCTTTTCATCCTGCATCAAATGGACAAGCTGAGTGGTATGTGTACACTTTAAAGACTTTGCTGAAACATATACAAAATTACAGAAGTACATTGCAACATAGATTGAACTCATTTCTGTTTGCTAATCAGCGATCCCCAAACATTACAACTTTTGAATCCCCTGCGCAATATTCCTCAAGCATGACATCAGATCATAGTTGGATGTACTGAAACCAGACAATCAAAGATAATGTTGACAGACTCAGTAAAACTACTAACTTCCACGATAACTTTTTTTGAAGGAGAAAAGGTTGTCGTACTGACTACAGACCGCCTGACAAGAAATGGATGGCAAGGATGGATTTCTCAGCTACACTATAGATAGTGGTTAGCTATGGAGGAGACATGTGGATCAAATAAAGCCTTGTGGAGAGGATGTGCAAGACAGATTCATATCTTCATGTGCCTAGCCTGCAACCAGGAGTGGATTTTGGTGACACACTCCCTAACAATACTAATCACCCCTGCAACCTATGCAGACTGGATAGAATTCTCACAAAAAGACAGAAGCAAAGGAGAAAATACTGGAACCATGTGCATCCCTGCACCTACACATCAGGAATCAGGAGCTGTAGCAGTCAAGAAAGAAGATACATAGGAAAAAAGGCTCATCAAAAATATATCTTGTTAAAATAAGCACAAGGCATATATTTATTTTGTTTTAAGAGGGAAGACATGTTATATCTCTCTTTGCCATCATCTTTTGTTTCATTACATCACTAAGTTGTATTTGGTTATAGAAAAACAGAATAGAGAAATAAAGCGATCTGATTCCTGAGTGTTGTTGATTTCAATACCCACAATTATTCTAAGAAAATAACTAGAGTAGTTAACAGGAACCAAGGAGAATATGCTGTGGGAAGATAAAGATGATGCTGCTGGCAGTAATGAAGAAAACAACTCTCCTTGCAGTGATGGATAGAGGTTACGACAACGCAATAAATGCACCTATATTTTATTGCATTTATAATGCAAAATAGAACAAAAATGCTTAAGATGCTAACTCAGACAAGCACATTTTCTTCCTGCAGAATACCCAATCATTCTGCAATTCGTCAAACAAAATTATGAAGATTACTAAGCAATAAATTTGTTCCAAATGTGTAACAACATTTTAGGTAGTAATTTATTGTGCTATTTATGGTTCATAGAAGTTTTTGTCTTTTGATTTTTGTATGGTGTAATACTATTGTTGTATGTTACGATATGGCAACACTGATATTGGCTTGAAAACCTTTGACAACATGGGAGACTTTCATTGTTTACTTTTCATTATGGAGCTGTGAACTTGCCCTGTGTGCCTTTAGTTCAGGTGGCAATAGTGCTACAAATCACGTAAGTACTGCTTTCATGTTATCTGAATTATAGAGCTACTAATTTTGTGCTATTATAAGCAGCTTGGTTGTAAGTAAGATGGTAATGAGGCTACCAGAAGATGTTGCATCTTACTAGTGATTTGAATGCATCTATGCACATAAAAATGGTAAAATGGATCACAATTTTTTTATATATATTTATGGATGCTCTTTAACTGCTGCAGCCCTTAGCATCCCATTTTAAATTGAGCGTGCAAGGCCGGTAATTTTGCTCAGATTTCTCTTTATCAGGTTTGAGGTTCTTTTATGTATCGACATGGGACCATTGGCTTTACTTCCCTTCCGAAGGAAGCCATGCTAAGGATTTTTACACCCGAAAAAAATCCATCGCCCTTTGCCGGGTTTGAACCCGCGACCTCGGGAACTAGAGGCTAGCATGGTAACCACTGCACCACAGAGGACGACTGAGTCACAGTGGACTGTGATATAGGTTCACACTCATTAAAGAGTTTTAACATTAATTGTTTTACAGAATCACTTAGAAATACTGTTGACTTAGGCCTAGGCACAATCTACATTTTTGTAGGAATCCCAAAATGGGAAAATCTAAAAACAGAGTAACTAAAACAGAATATGTAGGTTAGGAGCCCCAGCTCATTAGTAGCAATTAACTCTAATGAATGAATTTATTTCACTTCCATTATACATGAGCTATTAACCTTCTAGAACTATATTGTATATATATATATATATATATATATATATATATATACCAACTCTTCCTTTCTAATATACAAAATATATATACTTGAGTTGCACCTGGTATAAATGTAGTACCGTAGAATGGGGTGAATAGAATCACTGGGGTGAATGGGATCAAAAAGTTGAAAAGTTTTAAATGAGATTATGAGATAAACTGTATGCAAGCCAAATGTGTATACCAAAGATTATAAATGAGTAGCAATGTTATCTTTGACATTTGGCTGCTTTTAGATTACCTGGGTTGGTTGCCCTGCAATCAGCTGACATAACCTCCAGTTTTGTTTCTTTGGTGAATTTTGATATTGAAATAACTTTCTCTGTATCTGTGGATCTATTGGAGCTTAGAATAAAAGGTATGCATTTTATTTGTGATTTATATGTAGGCTAACTATGCCAAAGTGGTTATTAATACATTATACATCAGGTCCATTAACTACCTACTTGTAATACATACTTATTAATTAAATATACCAATTTACTTGATAGGCATCCTTGCAAAATATACAGATTTATAACTTTGAAATTACTCTTATATTTTTCTTTAGTCTTTCCTAATAGTCTGCCCAACTTTATAATCTCTTCTATATTCTTAAGCTTTACAATTATAATTTTAATTATTGGTCTTGGTAATTTCAGCCACCTAACTGGTACCCAATGATTTCTCCATAGTTTAGTCTCATTACAATCTAGAATAAAATGTAGGTCATTCTCCATTTCCCCACATAATGGACACTTCTGTGGATCCATTCCCCCTTTCATTCCCCTTAATTTCATTGCTCCAGATCTAAACCATGTCCACGCTTCCCTTTCCAATTTATTGCACACTTCAATATAGTTTTCCCCTGCCCCCATCTTTTTTAATTTGCCTATACAAAACCAAGGTTCTCTTATCCCTAATATTGCTAAAAATATCTTGTATATTGATATCGTACACTCACTCTGATTTCTTTCCAAAACTTTCCTTCTAATAATTCCCTCCATCTCCATACATTCCCCATACCTATTTCCTATATAATCTTTTGTACAGATAAGGCCCAATTACCAGACACTGGCAATTTCTCTTGCATAATCATACATTGTTTTAGAATATTCTGTCATCCAATGCTCTAACTCGATGCCAAAACTTTATCAATCTTTCAGTTATTAACCCTTTACTTCCTGATCTCCCTAATTCCAACAATGCTACTCCCTTCAGTGATGCAGCTGGTACACCCAAAATTAATTGACCAAAACTTCTAAACACTAAGTTCACTCCTTGCGCCCCCCCTTCATCATATCCCCAAACCTCAATCCCATAGAGCATTTTGGCTTCTACTATTGCCTTATACACTCTTTCCAACCACTTGATTTGTATTCCTGGTGTTTTAAATGCACATGCTCTTATCTTCTTCATGGCAATTTTATCCTTAGCTAAAATTACTTTCTTTTGTTAACTCTTATGATTTTGAGTATCATTCAATAAAAATTTGGTGTGCTGATTTATCTGGATGTATTCTTATTGTACGGCCAGTCACTGAGAATAGTATGCCTTGTAGTCTTAGTTGGTAACTCCGGCACGAAATTTTTTTATCTGGTTGTCGCCTTGCCCTGTGTGGGCTGGTGCCTGCCAGCCGGGCGGCCGGTGATTGTCTTGGAGAGAGAGTCGTTGGGCTTCGTGAAGGAGAGACAGTGGAGTTACGGCTGCTCTCGGGTGGCAGTTGGGACAGCACGTGCCGGAGTGGAAATGCATTTAAATTTTGTTTGCCTGTCAGTACCTTTTGAAAGTCTGTAACATGGTTTAACGTTTATTAGCGAATGTGCTGGTTTAAAATCATTCTAAATTCTTTGGCTAATTGCGTCTCATTTCCGTGTGTTTCCCGGCGGAGTTTTCGACTTTGTTACACAAAGGTAAGATTTGTTTTCAGCTCATGCATTCTAGTTTGAAGGTAATGGGGATGTTGAAGCCATATTTAAAGCCATGATATTTGCAGCAATTATTCTAAGTGACTGGCCCTCTTATTTTGTTGCTTTAAAATGTCTCTTTGTGCTTGTAAATTTACACGACATTCGTGTACAGTTAAATTGCCCACGTGTTATTGAGCAGTTCCTTTGTCATTACATTAGTAGCAAATATGCTAAGTGACTAGCTCACACATTTAGCCGTTTTAAAGTATCCAGTTAATTTGTAAATGTTCACTTCATTCTCTTAAGAATTGAATGGGCCATGTGCTATGCAGCTGTTCCATTTTACTTGTACGGGTCCCTTTGTATTTAGGCATTATTGTTATAAATTGTAATTTCATAAAAGGGGTTTCCTTTAAGCAAGATATTTGAAACTAATGCAGTTTGGTCGCTGATTTACATTACGTGAGAACCTTTGCTTTGAATTTGCCCTGCTATTTGCCCTTTCATTACATGTGTTTAATTTTGTCTTTCTTTCAGCAACAGTTTAATGAATATTTCCTTGGCTGGTTATTTCTTTTCTTTGGCCAGAATATTATATCGTTTATTGTTTTAAGGTTTCAGTTAACGTTTTTTGAGTATGATTTTGCATTGATGTTTGGTTTGTAATATTACAGTAAATTTCAAAATTAAGCTCTAGTAAATGTGTAAAATTTTGTTTCGTTTTATTGAGCAGTTTGTTGTTCATTTAAATGGGGCATTTACAATGGGGCATATTTTGGCATAAAATAAAGCCAGTTACAATTATGGTGTTGTTTCTTAATTAATTTATTTTTGGGTAGATATTTCCTTCTCTATGTTTTATTTCCTACATTGTTTCTTTTACAGCTTAAGGTCTTTATTTCCCTACGGCACTCGTTAGGGCTTCCCTCTTCGTTTTGCCGGAGTTCCTAACCTCAGACAAATCTTGGATTCTTTTGCACGATTTCGGTGGCCTCTTAAGGCTTTGTGCCTGAGGTCGGTGATATCATCGCAAGTTACTGGTAGCAGAGCGTGGTTAATTTTGTCTGTTTTTGGCTTAGGAATATTTTGGGGACTCTTTTTTATTGTCATTTACTGTTTTGTTGGGCTGTTCCAATTTCTGCTTTATCGCATTAGTAGTATCAAGATGGCGGTATCGGTTAGTAATGTGGACAGATTACGGAAAGGTGAATTGTGGGTAGAGTTGGTTGTACGTGGAGGTCAATGTTCTATGGCAACTGAAGTGGCTATTATGTTGGATGTTTTTCGACAAATTAAGGATGCTCCAATAATTACTGTTTCTATTGATCACGTGATAGTGACTAAGTGTGAGTCCACTTGCTCGTTGGCCTTAGCAGAGATTCAGGATAATTTAATGGATTTTGGGCGCGAGGATACTCCCTCTAAGGCACAGTTGCTCCGGTGGCAAGTTAGAATTCGGCATTACTTGTTCTATTTAGATTATGTCTTACAGAGATTCCCTACTTTGCAGTCTTGTATAGCGCTGCAAAAGTTAAAGGATCAGTTTAAGGAATTAGCCCATAAGGTGGAGGAAGATTTTGGGACTACACAGAATGACACTGGGGCGTCTCCCTTGTATAATCAAGGATTGTCGGATGTGGTTCAGCCTGCGATTGCGGTATCTGCGTTTCGGCCACTTAGACTCGCTCATCCCCTCCAACAATTCGTGGAGGGCTTTCAGTTAAACGACATTGTTGATGTACCATCGGCTTTACAGTTTCTCTATTTTCTTGTTCGATTGACGCTAATGGCTAAGCGTTATTTGGTACCCACGGCTCAAGTGATAGAATTATTATCTGTCAAGGTGTCTGGGATAGTTTTGGACCTCTTAATGCGGTGTGCTGGTTTGGCCGAGCTTGTGACTCGCTTTCATTTGGCCCTATTAGACATGTTCATTCCGCGTAGGGAATGCACGAGACTAATGCAAGACGTATATTTTCGTCCTCAGGGTCTAACGGAACCGTTTACAGAATATATGGTTCGGGTTAAGGAAATTGCTTTAGTGTTGGTGCTCCCTGATACGGAAGCGGAAATTTGTGATGTCATTTTATCAGGACTCAATCCAGTCGTCAGGTCGGCTTTGGTATTAGGACCTCGGCCGTCAAATTTGCAGCAGTTGGAAGCATTGGTACCCAAACTCAATGAAGTTATGCTTGTTGATAGGCTGCGTCTGTCGGAGCCTCCGGGCTCATTAGCAACTCCTAATACCACTGCATCAGCTCCTTCTTCGGCCATTGTTCCGGTTTCGGGTCGTCTGGCCACTATTAAATGCTTTCAGTGTGGTCAGGAAGGCCATGTTCGACGAAATTGTCCCAATAGGAGGACCGTGAATCGGGGTTTTCTTCGTGTTTCTAATCAGGGGCGACCGTTTCGACCTTTATGGCGCCAGAAGGTTAAGTCGACCATTTGTTTGTCTCGGCGTATTTGTGGTTATCCGTTTTCGGGTAAACCCTTAGTTCAAGTTTCTCTTGAGAAGTTGCCTTTATTGGCGTTATTAGATTCCGGAAGTTCTGTCTCTTTGATTCAGCTTGATTGGCTTAGGTTAAATTTACCATGTATCATGTCGCGTGCAACCACGTGTCAGTTGGTTTGTTTGATGGTCAATG
This sequence comes from Deroplatys truncata, assembly GCA_030765065.1. Taxonomy (NCBI): domain Eukaryota; kingdom Metazoa; phylum Arthropoda; class Insecta; order Mantodea; family Mantidae; genus Deroplatys; species Deroplatys truncata. The sequence goes on along the minus strand of CM060987.1, from coordinate 31,666,492 downwards.
GTCAGACCTTTCAAGTTACTCAAAGCGTATCATGTACTATACGTTTCCCACGTTTTACGTGGAAACATAGTTTTTTCGTCGTTCCCAGGCTTCCTTATGCATGTGTCCTAGGTGCCGATTTTATGTCAAGGACTGGGATGGCTATTGATTTTTCCACTAGGCAGATCGCCTTTCATTTTGCTCCCCGGATAAAGTTGGATTTTGTGAGGGATTTTAAACCATCTCGGCCCCCTTTAACCTTGGGAGATATTAATTTGGTAACCCAAAATTGCGCAACTTCTCTGTCATTTGTCTCCTGAACAGGCAAAGCAAATAGAGCATTTAGTTGAGGAATTTGATTCATTGTTTACAGATGTTTTAGGGGCCACTCATTTGACTCAATATGAAATTCAGTTAACTGATTCTACTCCGGTCAAGTTATCTCCATATAAGCTCACACCACCGAAGATGGCTATATTAAAAGAGAAAATACAGAAGATGCTTGACCAAGGGGTTATTAGACCATCTACTTCAAATTACAGCAGCCCCATATTTATAATACCGAAGGGAGATCAGGATTTTAGACCGGTCATAGATTATCGTCTCTTGAACAAAAGAATACTTATTGAAAGTACCCCTTTGCCCGATTTGCATACAGCTGCTCATCATTTTTCGAAGGCTCGCGTGTTTACGACCCTGGATTTAAACAATGCTTATCATCAGATTCCTTTGGCTGAACATTCCAAGCATCTAACAGCTTTCGCTACTCCCTGGCGCCTTTATGAATTCAATAGGGTCCCATTTGGTTTGGCTACGGGTGCGCAAGTTCTCACTCGTTTGCTGGATAATTTGTTTTCTGACATAAAATTTAAATATTTGTACCATTACTTAGATGATCTTGTAGTATATTCCGAGGATTTTGACTCACATCTTGTTCATTTACGTGAAGTCTTTCGTCGCCTACTGAGCGCCGGGTTATCAGTTAAGCAGTCTAAAGTTCATTTTGCTACCTCTCAAATATCATTTTTGGGCCATATGGTTTCCCCTTCTGGTATTACCATAGACCCAGATCGCACTAAGGCTATTAGAAATTTTCCTGCACCCAAGAATAAGCGTGAGGTGGCTCGATTTTTGGGAATGGTAAACTTCTTCTCTAAATTTATTTCAAATTTTTCTACTCGCGCGGAACCTCTTAATTGCTTACGTAGGAAAGGGGTTACTTTTGCGTGGGCCGAGGAGCAGGAAGCGGCATTTGTTGATCTAAAAGAGGCTATTTCAAACCCTCCTGTCTTGGCTTTTCCAGATTTTGCTATGCCCTTTATTTTACAGACGGATGCTAGTGCTAGCGCGCTAGCGGCTGTTTTGTTGCAGGAATTTTCTGAGGGTCGTCGTCCCATTTATTATAGTTCGCGTACTTTATCTCCTGAAGAACGTAAATTTTCTACATATGAATTAGAAACCTTAGCGGTGCTTTTTGGATTGGAGAAGTATAGGGTGTACTTAGAACATGTGCATTTCTTTTTAGAGTGCGATAACCAGGCTTTAACGTGGGCGTTAGCTGTCCCAAGGAAGACAGGTCGTCTTGCGCGTTGGGGTGTCCGGATAGGTGCCTTTAAGTTTACTCCTTCCTTTATCAGAGGTTCAGAAAATTGTATTGCGGATGCTCTTACCCGGGTATTTTCCGAACCTACTGAGGAGTGTGTTTATTTCGAGACTTTGGATGCTCCTGCGGATACTCAGATTGAGAGCTTCTCATTTTCGGCATTTCCTGAAATGTTTGTCAGTATACCTGAACTTCAACTTACCGATTCTGGGTTGGCCTCAATTATTGAGCAAATTAAATCAGGAGTTTCACTGCAGGATTATAAGATTCATGAGGGTGTTTTGATGGGAAGAGCTAGTTTTGATCGGCGTTATAAAGTCATAGTTCCGAAGGCAGCTATTCCCATGATTCTCAGTTATTTTCACGATTCTCCTTTCGGGGGTCATTTAGGCATTGCCAAAACCAGAAATCGAATTCGTGAACAGTTTATGTGGCGGGGCATGGATTTCGATGTAAGAAAGCATGTTAAGTCTTGCCGCATTTGCGCATTGTCCAAACCCGCGCAGGCTACAAATTGGGGATATTTGGCTTCGGAGGTTCCCTCCGCGCCCATGGAAAAACTATTTGTAGATTTTATCGGACCGTTCCCTCGTTCTATTAAGGGAAATATTTTTGCATTGGTGCTTACTGATGCTTTCTCAAAGTTCGTATGGATTTCACCTCTGAGTGCGGCTACTGCTCGCCTCGCTATTCGGGAACTTGGAACAATATTTGGATCTTTTGGTGCTCCTCAATATCTGGTCTCTGACAACGGTTCGCAATTTAAGTCGCGTCTCTTTCGTTCCTTTTGTTTTGATTGGGGTATTAAGCATTTTACTACTACCCCTTATTACCCTAATCCCTCATTAGCGGAACGGGTCAACCGTAACCTTAAGTCCGCTTTAATTGCTTATCATCACCAGCAGCACAATTGCTGGGATAAATACTTGAAGCAACTTCAGTTTGCTTTCAATTCTGCGAGACATGAGGTTCATAAGATGACGCCATTTTCATTGTTATTTGCCTACCAACCTTCGTCTCCTTTGGCTAATTTGTGGGCGTTAAATGATTTATTACCGGCTGACAATTCTCCGCATACCATTCGTACTAATTGGAAGGCTGCCTTGAATAATCTGCGTAGAGGCCACTCTATGAGAAAGCAGCGATACGATGCGTCCCGTCTTCCCTCCCCATTCAAAGTGGGAGATGTTGTTATGTGCCGTAACTATCCTCAGTCCTCGAAGGCACATGCGTTTGCAGCCAAATTAGCTCCCCGCTATTTGGGCCCTTATAAGATTCTTAAGATCTACAAAGGTGTATCAGTTCTCTTGCAAGATGTTTCTTCTTCCGTTCGCCGACGTGCGCATTTATCTCAGCTTAAATTATATCAGTCGGCGTAGTTTGGTGCTTAGATTATTTGTTCTACTGTTTTCTACAAGCCGTAAAAACATTTTGGGGGGCAGTATCTATGGCCAGTTTAACTGTCTTTATTGTGTTTCAGGGTCAGTCACTTGCCAGAGCCGTGATATCTTTCCAAATTATAAATGTCTGTTTTTTTAAGTGAGTTTGCACCTTAAATATAGAGTATAGTTGTATTGCATATCAGTTGTTTCTTCTTCTCCATTCCTCTTACTGGCGTTTTGAGCTGTTTAACGGATCTTACCTTTATTATGTAACTTTCTTGTATCGAGTGGCTGTTTTAAATTTTGTTGTGTAATTTTGGATTTTAACTTTAATTCGTGTTTGTTTTATTAATTGTTATTGATTTTGGGGAATATTTTAAATATTTTTACTTATGTTTTTGTCACTTGATATTTGCTTGTTACAATTGATTATATTCTTCCTACTGGGTTACATGAAATATTAGCTTTCCACTCCATTACGTGCCCCCTTTGTTCACTTGCCTTTCCCCGTTTGTGTTTGTTAGGGTGGGGCAAGTGATATATTTTATTGTATTTTGTATTACATTGTAATTAATGTGTTATTATCTGTTCATAAAACACGTTTTTTTCGGGGGTTATTTCAAAATATTATTCAATTTACAGATACAAAAAAATTGTTTGTTAATAACTTTAATGTTCCATAACTATGTGGATTAAATTGTGGGCATGTTGCCAAGGATGTATGGTTAATGTAATATGAACGTTGTGTATGGCCTCCTCTGCTGTTCTGTGGATTGTGTTTCAGATTTCTATGGTTCCCGGATAATTTTCCTTCCTGTCTCTTCCTGTGCTACTCTGTGTGGCCTATTCTGATTCTGCTGGCTTCCTGACACGCTGCTCGTCGTCAAATTTCGTCTGCTTTTGGATGTATGCTACTGGGTGGCCGGACGTGGGACTTTGCTGATGGATGCTGCTTGGCTGTTTGGAAATGACTGTGCCTGTGCCTCGTTCCGGAACCTGCCATCGATTGTACATGTGTTGCCCGGCCAGTTCCAGCCTCAGCACTATTTATCTACTCTGTCGCCGTATGGTGAGGTGATCTTAATCTACTTCGAATTATTCTGAGTGTGCCCAGTTTGCTGCAAGAATTGTTATACAGTAAGCAGCGAACTTCCAACGAGTTCACTCCTCATTAAAAGTTTGTGTTTTGTCACTTTATTGGCCGCCCGGTGGTGTTACCTCGTCAATTAAGTACTGAAAGAATAGTTTCCAGTTAGAACTGTCGTGTCAGGGCTCAAGTGTAACCTGTTCTGGACGTTGAACTGTGTAGGCGGTGTTTCCTGCCTAATGGAACTACAGTGTAGCATGTTTCCCCTAGTTTCCTTTTTCCTTCTTTCTAGTTATTCCTTTTAACCCTCCTTTACCCTTTCCCTTTTTGGTCTTCTCGCAAGCTCACAGATTTGGGGGGGGGATTTGTGCTGATTTATCTGGATGTATTCTTATTGTACGGCCAGTCACTGAGAATAGTATGCCTTGTAGTCTTAGTTGGTAACTCCGGCACGAAATTTTTTTATCTGGTTGTCGCCTTGCCCTGTGTGGGCTGGTGCCTGCCAGCCGGGCGGCCGGTGATTGTCTTGGAGAGAGAGTCGTTGGGCTTCGTGAAGGAGAGACAGTGGAGTTACGGCTGCTCTCGGGTGGCAGTTGGGACAGCACGTGCCGGAGTGGAAATGCATTTAAATTTTGTTTGCCTGTCAGTACCTTTTGAAAGTCTGTAACATGGTTTAACGTTTATTAGCGAATGTGCTGGTTTAAAATCATTCTAAATTCTTTGGCTAATTGCGTCTCATTTCCGTGTGTTTCCCGGCGGAGTTTTCGACTTTGTTACACAAAGGTAAGATTTGTTTTCAGCTCATGCATTCTAGTTTGAAGGTAATGGGGATGTTGAAGCCATATTTAAAGCCATGATATTTGCAGCAATTATTCTAAGTGACTGGCCCTCTTATTTTGTTGCTTTAAAATGTCTCTTTGTGCTTGTAAATTTACACGACATTCGTGTACAGTTAAATTGCCCACGTGTTATTGAGCAGTTCCTTTGTTATTACATTAGTAGCAAATATGCTAAGTGACTAGCTCACACATTTAGCCGTTTTAAAGTATCCAGTTAATTTGTAAATGTTCACTTCATTCTCTTAAGAATTGAATGGGCCATGTGCTATGCAGCTGTTCCATTTTACTTGTACGGGTCCCTTTGTATTTAGGCATTATTGTTATAAATTGTAATTTCATAAAAGGGGTTTCCTTTAAGCAAGATATTTGAAACTAATGCAGTTTGGTCGCTGATTTACATTACGTGAGAACCTTTGCTTTGAATTTGCCCTGCTATTTGCCCTTTCATTACATGTGTTTAATTTTGTCTTTCTTTCAGCAACAGTTTAATGAATATTTCCTTGGCTGGTTATTTCTTTTGTTTGGCCAGAATATTATATCGTTTATTGTTTTAAGGTTTCAGTTAACGTTTTTTGAGTATGATTTTGCATTGATGTTTGGTTTGTAATATTACAGTAAATTTCAAAATTAAGCTCTAGTAAATGTGTAAAATTTTGTTTCGTTTCATTGAGCAGTTTGTTGTTCATTTAAATGGGGCATTTACAATGGGGCATATTTTGGCATAAAATAAAGCCAGTTACAATTATGGTGTTGTTTCTTAATTAATTTATTTTTGGGTAGATATTTCCTTCCTCTATGTTTTATTTCCTACATTGTTTCTTTTACAGCTTAAGGTCTTTATTTCCCTACGGCACTCGTTAGGGCTTCCCTCTTCGTTTTGCCGGAGTTCCTAACCTCAGACAAATCTTGGATTCTTTTGCACGATTTCGGTGGCCTCTTAAGGCTTTGTGCCTGAGGTCGGTGATATCATCGCATTGGATACCAATTTCATTAATACTGAAATAATATTTTGTTAATATCATATAATTATTTTTGTTAATTGTTTAATTATGGAAGTGGGACAAAACCTACTTATTCATCAGCTACATATACTAATAGGTCTATGAATCATAACCTGTGCTATGTAGTCTCTACCATATCAATGCACTAATGCTCATTGTTACGCCTATTAAATTCAGCTAAACAAACAATCCTACTATTGTACCAGGTAACATAACGCATTTACTGCTACAGAGAGAAACTGAAACAGGCAGACAGCATGAATACAAGAAAAATGAGTTGAGTGGGTATGAAGAAATGTAGGCAATAATTTAAGGAAGAATATAAGCTGCCTAAAAAAGGAAAGCTGAAATGTTTAAAGGAGAAGAGGTGAAAAAACAAAAAGCTGTAGCTGAATGGAGAAGAAAGGCCATCAGCAAACGAGTTGCTTTGTTGGAAACATCTACCAGTACAGAGAATAAAAATGCAAGTGTTTAAGGCAAAGTGGCTGTCAGGGCAAAGCAGGCTCTTTCATCCGGTATAGAGCTGTTGTGAAGAAATTGTTCAAGAATTTGCTTGTCATATTGATGAATCATCACAACCTGATGATTCAGCACATAAATGCAATGCCAAACCACTCCCAGATGAACATTTCTATAAGCAAGATGATATAAGCAGTTGGAAACCAGAGCAAAAGGATGTGGTGATGGGAATAGAAAAACAAAACTTCAAGCTAGACAATTTAAATTTTCTGTTATTGGAACACAAGCTCTGTTTCTTTAGAGCACCCACATATTAAAACAGGGAAAAGCAGGTTTGCACAATTATATCCAAGAGTTGTTTTGCTTAGTAGTAAGCTCCCTCAAAATGTGCGAGTATACAGAACATGAGAACTTCATACAGGCTTTGAGGAGCATTCACAATTCTTGTAGAACTATATTGTTCACATGAACTTCCTCCTTAGATTGTGTACAAAGAACTTTAAACTCTTAGCTCAATCAGGGTAAAATATGCAACAATTTTCTGTGATGTACACCTTTACATCAGAAGAGATTGACAATTCAGTTGCCAGCTGGTATAACCTCGAAAACAGAAACGTTAAAAAAAATTCTGATATGTTACACTCACATGACTTTCTCTACTCTTGTACAAACTATTTTTACAAACGCTTATTCTCCATATGCTTCATGTTAATCGAGATGTTAATCTTATTGCTAATTTTCTAGTAGGTGCAAGGGGAATAGGTAGCATTTAAGATATAGTCAATCTTTTAAGAGCTGGTTGCTATGTGGCGCATTCCATTCTTTTTGTATGTCCAGGACATCAAAAAAATGAATACTGAATTCCCATTTGATAAAAAGTATTAGAAAATGTAAGGGAATAACAAGCAATATCTCGAAAATGGTTCACTCAACAAAAAAAATGTATATGACAAATTGTGTATTTTAATGCGATCTACATTTTTTGTGTAGTAAAATTGTGTCTATCTCTTATGGAGACATTCCCAGAAAATTCAAAATACATTTCATTTGTCATAAATCTCTCCCTCTCCCTCCAAAAATGCTTTTTTTTGGATTCAGGGGTCTCAAAACATATATTTCCAGTGAAATCTCGGTATCGAATTTTTGGGTGGAATACAATACTTCCCCTACTTACTATACGTAGTAGAGGAAGTAAAAAAATCTTAGAGGAAAGAACAGTTTTGAATTTTTAGGGCAGGTGTTATATCAAGAGACAGCAGGCTGCAGCATATGATCATAGAAAGGAATGAGTAGAAGTCATTAATAATCAAAATTCTACGACTCTTCAATGATTTTTCAGAGAACTACATTTGTTTACAACAAGACAAAATCAAGAGAGTCCAACACTCAATATCACTGCGGCACATTCGGAAACAGCAGATAACCTGGTGCACTCTATGAACACAATTGTGCCTTATCTGGACAAGATTCTTTATGAACTACTGTTACATCAACAAAACTACTCAATATTCGTCTGATGGTCCGGCTTCCCAATTCAAAAACAAATTTACTGCTGCATCCATTAATGTCTTACAGGGAACCCTGATCAACTAGAACTGTTATGTCGCAGCACATTAGGTTGAGTCAGTCGATGGCAACGGTGGTGTAGAAATGCACTGCAAGTCTGATCTGGCTAAAAAAAAAAAAAAAATGCATTGACTAATGCAAAACATTTGTTACTGGATCAAATGAAAATACTATCTACGTTGCACAAATGACAAGATAATAGGAACAAGACACCAGATCTAAAATAGACATTTGCAAGTGCTGCAACTATACAAGATTTAAAAAAAAAATGTATCACATTACTAACGATAGCATTGTCAACAACAAGGACATTTACAAATAGTGATCTAAATAAACTCAGACCTGGAAACTGGGCTTATAGTTGAAGAACACAAGATTAAGATGAAATCTTTTACTGCAAGGAACAAATAAATTACAATCTACAACACTGCAAGTTGTGAACCATAAGGGCTAGTTTCGTGATGTGTAATGTGGGTCACATTAAGTTTTGTTTACATTTACATGTAATGTGTTTAATGAATTGTACAATCATATCTTGAATGTTCAGCCCTGCTTTCAAAGCTGCATAAAAGAGAAATAAAATATTTTTAAGTAGCTTCTGTATGCGCTTTTATTTTAATTGGGTACATACTGAATATAATTTGTATATGTACTTTCGTGCTTAGCAGCCAATTCTGTCTTCACATTTTTACAATGTACTTGACCTACTGTTCACAAACATTTTTAACACCAGGAGATGTATGCAGTTAACAATTACCAGTCAATAACGTAATGTGGGTCACTGCAGAAAAATCCATAAGTTATCTTACAATTTCCAAAAATTACTCTGGCCATTTCCAACCCTTTACATACGGACTTGCATTATTTAACAATTTTGAAGTATTTGACACTTATAATTCGGGTCTAGCAAGAATCAAAGGTGATCTAAAGCTTTCAAACACTAGCTCTCGCTTATTAAAGTATATGAGTCAACTTTTTAACACTCTAAAAGCTTCATTTTATTTTAATGGTAGAACACACTTAGTGTGGCTTCCACACGCCAGTTGCACGTCAATGGTCAGGCTCATGTTCACTGGACTATGTAATGTGCAGCTTTATATATTACTTCTAGACCTATTCTAGGTCCCATACTTTGGCCAAATTTGGAAAAAAAATACTTTTGAGACTTCTAACAAATTAATAAAGAATAAAGCTCTCACATTAAATAATAAATTTATGAGACATGAAAACATTATGGATCATTAGAAAATAATTACAAGGATTGATCTTTATTGACGCTAGGTCCTTACAAAGGAAATATAAAATATAAAAACTGGAGAAAACTAATCACTAGAAACATGGTCAATTTGTAAACCGAAGTATTTACTGACAAAGAAATTTAGTTTCCAAAGAAGGGTTTAAAAACACCTGCATCCTTTTCAAACAATACTGGCAACTTTAGCAGCTATTAACAGCCTAAATAATGACAAGAATATTATCAGACTTGAATGTGGAAAAGTTATAAATAAAATTATAAACAATTGAGAATTTAAAAGACTAGCCAATAATATACACAAGAAGATATATCACTAGATCAAAAAGATATTTATTTAAAGGCAGATAAAAGCAACAAAGTAATAATGTTGAAGACTAAAGACTATGAACATAGGAAGCTACAATTATTGAAAGGAGAAAAATGTATGTAGGTGAATGTAAACCCCATTTATAAATGGATTACTACAACCAATGAGGCAAATGTAATTTCTTTATATTTGACAGCTACTTTCCAATGTTTTGCAAGTTGATTGCCATGTAGTTTGTTCTATTTGCTCTAATAGTTTGTTAATTATCATTTAAACATTTTGTGTTCACCCAAAAATGAATCTGACTAAAGAACATTTCCAGGCTATAATTTTTTTACAATTTTAAATCATTAACGTCCAAACAATATGAAGACCGGTTAGAAATGCATTTGTCAACGAAGCCCCATCTAAGGCAATGATTTATAATTGATACAGCAAATTCAACAAACATTGTTTTTTTCTTAGCGATGAATTTTGTGAAGGATTTCCAAGAACTGCTGCTACTGATGAAAATATTGCTGCTGCTTGAGCAATGCTTTAAGAAGTTCAATGGACATCTTATGAATTTATTCAGGCGACAATGGGCATTGGTACGACTAAAATACAAAATATTTTACATCAACAGCTAGACATGAGAAAACTTTGTTGACGGATTCCACATAAACTGACTCCTGATCAAAAAAAACAATGAATTGATTGGTGCAAAAAAACTGGAAAATTTCCAAGGCGGCACTTCAAATTTGATTTGGAATATTGTTACTAGTGATGAATCTTGGGTTTGTTATGATCCTGAAAAAAGAAAGCCAATCAGCTCAGTAGGTCTTTCGAACACAAACCTACAAAAGTCAGACAAATTTGCAGAGTTGGTAAGAAGAGGATTGCTAGTTCTTTTTTCTAAAAGAGGCCATACTGCTACTGTAGCATTAGAAGATAGACGTAAAATTACTACAGATTGGTAATGGGCTCTTAAGCCTGTGTGCGTGCATGACCTCTTAAGATGCCACAGTTAACATCATCATCGCTGCCCAATTCGTAAACAAATGTGTTTACCACAAACTTTTGAAAAAGTTCATGAAAAACACCCAAAATGAAAAATAATGTTACAGCATGACAATGCATAGTCACATACAGCAAAACTGAGTATCTGGATGCCCTAAAGGTCAGCATGATGGAGCCTCCACCATACAGCCGTGACCTAGCACCTTGCGATTTGTTTTTTTATTCCCAAAACCTAAAGATAAAATGCATGGAATCACTTTTTCATAATCAGATGAAACAGTGGAACATTATAAAAACCTGGTTTCTGAAGTGTCTCAGGAAGAATGGCAGCATTGCTTTAAGGACTGGTTTCATTGAATGCAAAAATGTATTAATGTTAAAAGGGAAATATTTTTAAAAACAATAAAATCATTTACAATTTTTAAAACTAATACTAGTTTGATTTTCTAAAAATTGTCAGTGTCGCCTCCATATAATGCTTTTACCACTCTGACTAAATTATAAAACTATATAAAGATGGGAAAAAAAAATATAATGGTTACAGAGCTATTTACCCATTAACAGTTGCAAAAGAAATCATTGCAAAGTAACTAGTTACCCCACAACAGCTATCGAAGTAACGAAGATAGTAACTAGTTATCCCATAACGGATAGTAAAGTAACAAAGAGAACAGCTATCGAAGTAACGAAGATAGTAACTAGTTATCCCATAACGGATAGTAAAGTAACAAAGAGGGTTACCAAGGCTCGGTGGCATTCACTAAGTGCATGGTATCGCTTATTGGGCACTAGTTAACGTTATGCAGTATCAATATCCACCGCAAGAGACTGTGAGTGACACTGTCGATCTAATATACCCTCTAGTGAGAAAAATGCCTACTGATTATAATGTAATGCTTTTTTATTTACTTGACTATTCCCATCTGCACATGCTAAGAGAAGCACACTTACGGCATGAATAGCTTAGCTAATAGGGAGAAGGCAATGCAGAGGAATACATCTTAGTATGCGTGTATATGCTGAGGAATGTACAAGCCAGAGCAAATGTATTTTGAAATTATAAACCACCATAGTAATCAAAGTAGTGACAGAGATAGTGAAGCTTCTTTTTAGATTGCATCAAATAAAGTACTAGTCAGCCACGATATGAGTGTTTGCGGTGGAAAGAGGAAGTGAACAGTTATGGAACAAGTGGATGGGGCATTAAAAGGACAGTCAGGGGCATTAAAAGGACAGTCAGGCAAAGAAAATATCCACAGTTCTGAGTTACATTTACTAGCAAGGCTAAGGACTGCACAATGCAATTGTACATTACCCTACTGCATTGCACCTCACTCCAACAAAAACACTGGCGCCCTCTTCAAAGCGGATTAATATCACGGCTGACTAGTAAATCTGTATCGACATTGTTTATATGTACCGTAATGTATTTACAGCCAGTCATTACTGATAACCATTAATGTACTGTAATGGCTGACTAGTAAATCTGTATCGACACTGTCTATATGTACTGTAATGTATTTACAGGCGGTCATTACTGATAACCATTAATGTACTGTAATGGCTGACTAGTAAATTTGTATCGACAGTCTATATGTACTGCTGGACAACAAGAAGAAGGCGAGCACGGTTCTGTACCTGTTTATCTGCCCACATACTGTCGATTGTTTACTACGTTTACTAAGAAATGTGTATGTGTGCAAATGAACCACCCATGCTGCCAGATCTGATACTAGTAGAACAGCAACCGCCGTAATAGGTGTTAACGCATTGGCTCTTGCCATGGGTGAGTACTTGACAACACTGTGTAGTAGTTTATAACCTCCTTAACATACTTATCATATACAGACGCAGAAAAGTGTTGATGTTACACATTCCTCTCGCTTGCCTTCTTCTCGTGGTCTATATGTACTGTAACATATTTACAGCCAGTTGTTACTGATAACCATTAATGTAATGGCTGACTAGTAAATCTGTTGACTAATTTTGAAGATTTGGAAGCTAGTAACAGTGATGTGTCATATTTAAAATAGAGAGTTGAGGGTTGTTACACTACATCACTATGATATTCTTACTTGAACGCGTTTCGGGAGACGGCTTGTTCCCATCGTCAGCATTTTCTCTCAACTGATTTTTGCTGGTCATCGTCTGGGGGATGTGTGTGGTTTGTGGTGTTCTCTGGTGCTGGGCTGATGAACCTCCAAAGGCTGTTGGGTGGCGGCAGTTCGAAATTCATTAGGTGATTCCTGTGTTTGACAATATGTATTTTTTCCCAATGTCCAATTCATTGCTGCTGTTGATCGGTTTTAAGAGTTTTATGTTTGGAGTGATATCATGGTTTGAAGACCAGAAATGATGTGCTACTGCTGATTTATCTTGCTGCTTTTGGTAAATGCATCTCATATGCTCTTTAAGTCTTATTTCAAGATTTCTTTTGGTTCTTCCTATGTATACCAGGTTACATTCATTACAATCAATTTGATATATACCAGCTGATTTATCGTTGGGGATAGGATCTTTTGTTCTGTTGCAAAGTAGTTTCTGTATATTGTGGTTATTCTGTGGAGACAGGGTGATGTTGTATTTTTTGAAAATCCTTTGAAATTTATGATGTGTCCAAGGGTGATAAGTGAATTTTCTATATGCTTGTGGTTTTTGTTGTCTGAGTAACGTAGTCATTTGTTGGATGTATTTCTGTCTTTCAAAACTTTTTATCTTCTTATCTATTGTTTTTTTCTGGTATCCATTCATAGTGGCTATGTTGATAATGTGTTGGTATTCTTTCTGGTATTCCTCTTTCTCCATTGGTATATGTACTAACCTGTTTGTAATACTATTTAAAATTGCATGTTTGTGGCTTGTAGGATTGTAGCTATTGTTTTTAATATAGTTTTCTGTGTGCGTTGGTTTTCTGTAAATGCCGAACGTTAGTTTGTTGTGTGCATTATTTCTGATGATCCTGATGTCTAGGTAAGGTAATTGGCCATTTTCTTCTTTTTCCATTGTGAATTTTATAGATCTTTTTTGTAAATTTAATAATTTCAAAGCATCTTCTGAAAGTTTTTTTGGAACAATAGCAAAAATATCATCTACATACCTATACCAGGTTTTGAATAGATGTGGGAAAGATTTAGTAATATGGGATTCAAAATGGCTCATATATAGTTCTGCAAAATGGCGAAAGGGGGTTTCCCATAGTTAGGCCTGAGGTTTGTTTAAAGATTTTGTGATGGAATGAAAAGAAATTCTCGTCCAGACATAATTTTGTTAGTTTCAGGTAATCTTCTGTTTGTGCTCTAGGTGTGCCATTGTTTAATATCCAATTTTCTAGGAGTGGTAATAATTCTTCTTTTGGTATGCTTGGGAAGAGTGCAGTGACATCAAATGATACCATCATGTCTGTGGGTGATATATTTATATTTGAAAGGTGACTGGTTAATTCTAAAGAATTTTTTATGCTAAGACTTTTGAACATAGGCATGGAGTTGAAGGTATTTGAAAGCCATTTTGCAAGTTTATATGTGGGAGAGTTTATGTTATTCACTAAAATATCCATGATATCACTCCAAACATAAAACTCTTAAAACCGATCAACAGCAGCAATGAATTGGACATCTGGGAAAAAATACATATTGTCAAACACAGGAATCACCTAATGAATTTCGAACTGCCGCCACCCAACAGCCTTTGGAGGTTCATCAGCCCAGCACCAGAGAACACCACAAACCACACACATCCCCCAGACGATGACCGGCAAAAATCAGTTGAGAGAAAATGCTGACAATGGGAACAAGCCGTCTCCCGAAACGCGTTCAAGTAAGAATATCATAGTGATGTAGTGTAACAACCCTCAACTCTCTATTTTAAATAGTAAATCTGTATCGACACTGTCTATATGTACTGTAACATATTTATAGCCAGTTGTTACTGATAACCATTAATGTAATGTAATAGCTGACTAGTAAATCTAGTATCGACACTGTATATATGTACTGTAACATATCTACAGCCAGTCATTACTGATAACCATTAATGTAATGTAAGGGCTGACTAGTAAATCTGTGTCAACTTTGTATGTACTGTAACATATTTACAGCCAGTTGTTACTGATTACCATTAATGCAATGTAATAGCTGACTAGTGAATCTGTGTCGACACTGTTTATATGTCCTGTAACATATTTACAGCCAGTCATTATTGATAACCAGGGTTAGGATTTTTAGGTGCGCACCTTTTTTCTTAGGATAAGTTAAAGCTGTGCGGAAAGATATCACAGTGTGCAATTTTGTTTGTAGTTGCGAAAAGAGATTTTTTTCTCCCACCTTTGTCCCTTATTCGGGACCTTTACCCCTTTTTGGCACCTTTATCCCATTTTCTCCCCAACCATGCCCGTAATCCCTTTCTCCCCCTTTTTTCTTTAAGTTTCATTCCAATTTATTCTTTAACTTTCAAGTAATGTCTCCTCAGCTTGCTGTGTACGTGCAAATAGTAAGCCTACCTCTTTCAGTAAATGCCTCGCAGGAATTGAAAGCACAACCCACAACAATGGAAAATAATTGTGTGTTCGGCAAAAACCTCTTTCTCTCACTTTACCGCTATAAAGTAGCCCACAATAATGCAATTGACAATGAGTGATTCTATGCCACCAGAATTGGTAGCATGCTGCTCGTGAATGTGAGTTTGTTACTGTGAGAGACGTTATCTGTTTGCATGGAGGCGAAGGCTGGGCATGCAGAGACGAGAGTAACCTCACCCGCACAGTTCCAAGAATTATTAAGACTGGGTTCTGCTCGAAACTACTAGAAATTGCTGAGACTGAAGTTCCAGCATGAATGAGAACATTCTGGTAATTCTCGCGGTGTTATAAGAGAATATGGACAGCAAATGGGCGTAAGAGTGAGTTGTGTGACAGTCGCATTGTGTTAGTAAGTGAACTAGTGTTAGCTCTAGGTTACATTACCAAACGAGTGTACTAGTACTAGATTTTACCATGCCAAAGGTGTCCAGTGATCGATTTATTGTTCTGGCTGAGGAATTCAAACAAAATTTCATAGACACTGATGGAACTGTTATACAATGTACTATTTGTAATTCAGGAATTTTGTTAGATGAAAAACACCAGCGAGATGGCATCAAACAACACATTTCCAGCTCTAAGCATCAAATGAACAAGACTCTTCAAGCAAACAAATCACGGCAACCTCTATTATGAAATGCGTTTCAACAGAGTTCTTCAAAAAGCCAAAATTTGAAGGAATTAAACATTGATTTGTGTGCAGCTCTTACACAAGCAGGAGTTCCACTCAATAAGGTGAACCATCCAGACTTCAAGGGATTTCTTGAAAAATACACAAAGATGTCAATGCCCGATGAGAGTACTTTAAGAAAAAACTACATGGAGCCTGTTTACCAAGAAACCATAGAAAGAATCAAGGAGAAAGTGCCTGATTGGGATGTGGGAATCATTGTGGATGAAACCATAGACTCAATGGAGCGATATGTTTTGAACATTTTAGTTTTTCCCCTTAGCAGGGGAGAAAGTTAAGCCCATGTTAAAAGTGTACGAGCTGCAGAAAGCCAATGCCAGTAGAGTAATGCAATCTATTATGGACTTCTGCCAAAAACTCTGGCCTACTGGTATCGAGTTTGAAAAACTTCTTGTGGTTACGGACCAGGCTCCATACATGGTTTCAGCTGTTAAGCAATTGAAACCTTTATTTCCTAACTTGAAGCATGTGACATGCTTGGCTCATGCCCTTCACAGGGTTTGTGAATCCATAAGGAACGAATACAACATCGGAAATCAATTCATCTCTGCCCTAAGAAGATTCTACTGAAAGCTCCAAGCCATGTTTACTAAAGGGAAATCACTGGCCTGCCCCTTCCAAATCTCTTCCAAAACTCGCTGGGGATCTTGGATTGAGTGTGCTGCTATGTTCTGTGAGAATTTTGACAAAATTAAAGAGTTTGTGCTTTCTTTGGATCCATCCAACGCAAGTGCAATTTCTAAGGCACAGCAATTTCTGTTATTGGAGAAAATACATAATTTGCAGATAGAACTGTATTGTGTCCATAGTTACAAGTACCTGCCTGCAGCTATTAAACGATTGGAAGAACAAGGTATGGAAAAAGAAAATCAATGGGATATTTTTATTTCCATGAGGGAGCAGTTAGATGGCTTTGCCAAAGACTAACTTGAATCTAGTCTTCAGAAGAATCCAGATATTGAGGAATTCGCCACATCTGTAGAGTTGCCATTCCGAGTGAATACAAGGTTTGCCCCACTGGTTTCTGTGGATGTTGAAAGAAGCTTTAGCATCTACAAAGACATTCTATCTCCTAATAGAAACAGACTTACTTTTAAAAATGTGGAGATGCTTAATGTCTAAGTACAACAGCTTCATGTTTTTTCCTTCTTTTGACGAGTGGTAATTTGATGTACTTGTTTGTAGTTCAATAAATTAGAATAGAGGAAAGAGAAATCGTTGAATTAGCTAAGGGAATGCACAACTGAAATTAACCCAAAAACTCAACAAACAAACAAACAAAAAAAAAAATGTTCCCAAAACATTCTCCATTGCTTGTAGTTTTAGAATCAACTTTTATTTTTGACCTAGCGAACGCTTCAGGATCATTACGAGACTTTTTAAATACCCCTGCACATTTGGGTGCGCTGTTTATATTTTTAAAACTTTATTTTAAGGCATTTCTTATTTTCAGCATTTCTACATATTCAAAATGTTCCACACGATGTAGTTTTCATCCATTCATATTGACATTTTTTATGCTTATTTCAAAACCCAAATAAATAAAACTGTCATATAATTTTTCAGTGTAATGAATAGTTTTTGCACTACCAATTTTTGAAGTTAACAATGTATACAAAAAAAAAACAAAAAAAAATGCAAATACAAAACTGCAAAACTTTTTTTTTCCTCTTAAACTAAGAATGGTAGAAATATATATATGACAGATTTGTAGTTCGACACATAAGCAACACAGGATTTTTTTTTTTGTAAAATTCATGTGTTGCATTTTCCATATACCCATAATTTTATATTTTGAAAATTAATAACTTGAAACCTAATTAAGATTTTGGATTGAAATTCACAAAACAATTTTATCTAAAGACAACTGACATGTGGTTAAAATTTCAGCCCAATTGAATGGATAGTTTAGAAAATAGCAATTTCAGTTGTGCATCTCCTTAAATAAACCAGCAGCTTATTGTCCCTTTTTTCACCTTATTTGAGCACTTTTCCCTTTCTTTTTTCATCGGAAATTTGCGCCTAAAAATCCTAACCCTGCTGATAACCATTAATGTTATGTAATGGCTGACTAGTAAATCTGTATCGACACTGTTTATATGTCCTGTAACGTATTTACAGCCAGTTGTTACTGATAACCATTAATGTAATGTAATGGCTGACTAGTAAATCTCTGTCAACACTGTTTTTATGTCCTGTAACGTATTTACAGCCAGTTGTTACTGATAACCATTAATGTAATGTAATGCAATGTAATGGCTGACTAGTAAATCTGTGTTGAGACTGTATATATGTCCTGTAACGTATTTACAGCCAGTTGTTACTGATTACCATTAATGTAATGTAATGGCTGACTAGTAAATCTGTGTTGACACTGTTTATATGTCCTGTAACGTATTTACAGCCAGTTGTTACTGATTACCATTAATGTAATGTAATGGCTGACTAGTAAATCTGTGTTGACACTGTATATATGTCCTGTAACGTATTTACAGCCAGTTGTTACTGATTACCATTAATGTAATGTAATGGCTGACTAGTAAATCTGTGTTGACACTGTTTATATGTCCTGTAACGTATTTACAGCCAGTTGTTACTGATTACCATTAATGTAATGTAATGGCTGACTAGTAAATCTGTGTTGACACTGTTTATATGTCCTGTAACGTATTTACAGCCAGTTGTTACTGATTACCATTAATGTAATGTAATGGCTGACTAGTAAATCTGTGTCGACACTGTTTATATGTCCTGTAACGTATTTACAGCCAGTTGTTACTGATTAAAATTAATGTAATGTAATGGCTGACTAGTAAATCTGTGTTGTCATTGTTTATATGTACTGTAATGTATTTACAGCCAGTTGTTACTGATTACCATTAATGTAATGTAATGGCTGACTAGTAAATCTGTGTTGTCACTGTTTATATGTCCTGTAATGTATTTATAGCCAGTTACTGATTACCGTTAATGTAATGTAATGGCTGACTAGTAAATCTGTGTTGACACTGTTTATATGTCCTGTAACATATTTACAGTCAGTTACTGATTACCGTTAATGTAATGTAATGGCTGACTAGTAAATCTGTGTTGACACTGTTTATATGTCCTGTAACGTATTTACAGCCAGTTGTTACTGATTACCATTAATGTAATGTAATGGCTGACTAGTAAATCTGTGTTGACATTGTTTATATGTACTGTAATGTATTTACAGCCAGTTGTTACTGATTACCATTAATGTAATGTAATGGCTGACTAGTAAATCTGTGTTGACATTGTTTATATGTACTGTAATGTATTTACAGCCAGTTGTTACTGATTACCATTAATGTAATGGCTGACTAGTAAATCTGTGTTGACACTGTTTATATGTCCTGTAACGTATTTACAGCCAGTTACTGATTACCGTTAATGTAAGTAATGGCTGACTAGTAAATCTGTGTCGACATTGTTTATATGTACTGTAATGTATTTACAGCCAATTTTCACTGATTACCATTAATGTAATGTAAGGGCTGACTAGTAAATCTGTGTCGACATTGTTTATATGCACCGTAATGTATTTACAGCCAGTTGTTACTGATAACCATTAATGTAATGTAACTCAAACATAACCATGAAAACAATTTAATCATTACTGGTAACCATTACATATAACTATTAGTACACTGTAACTGTAACAGTTTAACCATTGCCCAAATAACCGTCTCATCCCTAGAGCTATAAGTGAGGTGAAATATATTGGTCCTAAGGTCTGCACTTTGAGAATTTAAGGATGAAGTTGCCCTTAATTCAACACCTGCTACACAGCGATGTTATTTGATGCAGTAACATAACTAGCATCTGCAATTGTGTGTGTGCTAGTAGATGGATCTGCTTGAAATCATCTTTGAAACAAATAGTATGAAGAGTTTGTTTTGCACCAACTCTGGTCTGTGTACCAAAAAGGCTTCAGTTTCCCTCAGGCGCTGGTAAATTTTGAAACGTTGAGCAATAGGGATGACATCTGCTAGGATATCTTTCAGGGTTGAGTTTGAGTTTTTTTTTTATATATTTATGGATGCTCTAACTGCTATGGTTCTTAGCATCCCATTCTACATTGGGCGTGAAAGATAGGTAATTTTGCTCAGAGGCCTCTATCAGGCTTGAGGTTCTTTTACGTGCCATAAATCTATGACACGGGACCACCAGCTTTACTTCCCTTCCGAAGGAAGCCATGCTAAGGATTTTTACACCTGAAAAAATCCATCGCCCTCTGCCGGGTTTGAACCCACGACCTTGGTAACTAGAGGCTAGCACAGTACCACTAGTCCACAGAAAACGACATCTTTCAGGGTGTAGTTGTTCTGCTACAGATGCACATCCAAACCTCCCAATAACAAAGCAGCATGTCTGTAAGCTTGGCAAACAAACAACTACTGTTTATATTTCTTGAATAGCAAAACAGCTGTTTCAGCAAAAACAACAGTACCAAATTCTAGTTTGTGCAACTGACCTACTGGTCAACAATCAACCACATAGATGCATTGCCCCCTTTCACCACCCTCCACTCAATGCCTTTGGGTAGAAGCATTGAGCATGCTCCTGTTGTACATGCTGGTGTTTGGGTGGAAGATACAATGGCAGTCCCAAAAGTAACTGACCTGATGTATAGATAGTGGTGGTTGTTTCAAACAAATGACTGTGGTAGAAAGTACCAACCTTGTAAACCTTAAGTCTGAAGTTTGATGATGCTACATCGTTTAGTAATTGTTTGGCAGCCATCAATAGTGAATGCTCTCAGCAAATTTGTAAACATGGATAAAACTACCGTTATGTAACACAATGTTTTCCTTTGAAAGGTCTCAATCCAACTAATATTAAAGCTGAGCTACATTCTACTCAGGGAGTGTCTGCTCCTTCGTTTATAACAGTAACATATTGGGGGCAGAGTTTAAGCAAGGCCGTAGGAGCTGCCAAGACAACGTCGCAGTGGTCGACCAAATGAGGTGACCATGCCAGAAATTGAGGAAAATCCACAAAATGGTATTGGATAACCGTCGACTGAGCGCGCGAGCTAACAGACATCTTAGGCATTTCAAAAAGTGCTGTACATTGCATACTAAGTGAAAAATTAGATATCAGAAAGATATGTGCAAGATGGGTGCCACATTTACTCACAATGGAACAAAAGCAGCATCATGAAGATGTTTCAGTCAAGTGTTTGGCGATGTTTTGCTGCAATAAAGCAGAGTTTTTGTGTCAATTCATAACCATGGATGAAACATAGGTCCATCACTTCACACCTGAGATGAAGGAACAGTCAAAACAATGGATTGAAAGGGGAGAATCAGCTCCAAAGAAGGCGAGACAGCTCCATTTGCAGGCAAGGTAATGGTGTCAGTTTTTTGGAATGTGTGTGGAATAATTTTCATTGATTATCTTCAAAAAGGAAAAGCAAT
This sequence comes from Deroplatys truncata, assembly GCA_030765065.1. NCBI lineage: Eukaryota > Metazoa > Arthropoda > Insecta > Mantodea > Mantidae > Deroplatys > Deroplatys truncata. Next base: position 31,645,304 of record CM060987.1, on the reverse strand, counting down.
CAATGGCGAGTACTATGCAAACTTATTGCAGCATTTGAATGATGAAATCAAGCAAAAATAGCTGCATTTAGTGGAAAAGAAACTTTTGTTTCATCAAGACAATGCACCAATTCACACATCCATTATCACCATGGCCAAAATCAATTAGTTGAAGTTCAAATTGCTTCCTCGTGACCCTATTCGCCAGATTTAGCCCCCTCTGATTATTTTCTATTTCCAAAGTTGAAGAAATAGCTTGGTGCTAAAAGATTTGCCAACAATGAAGAGCTGGAGTCTGATGGCTACTTTGCAGAACTCGATGGTTCTCAGTATAAACTATTGAACACCACTGGGAAAAGCTTATCGAGCTGAAAGGAGACTATGTAGAGAAATAAAGATGTTTTTTCCCGGAATTTTTGTGTTTTCTTTGTTAGGTTCAGTACTTCTGGGACAGCCCTCATAGCCTGATATCTCTTCTTGGTGGTGATTTCTACTACAGAGCCTTCATTTGGCGGCATGGCCACATAAGCAGAGTTTTGCCTGCCTTATGCTGCGCTGTTTCTAACCAGTTCTGTTCCCCTTCCTCCTCATATACCAGCTAATAGTTGTCGTGAAGTCTTTATGCTGCAGAGAGGATGATACAACATAAAACCACATGTTTCAGTGTTTAAGTCTGTTACTGCCATTATAATGCCAAAAATTCTGCACACTTTAGCGCAGTAAATCTTAATGTGTGATTCCCATGTGACAAAACACTTGTGAAGAAGTGAGACAGTGATTTATAGACAGATTCACTGCTCTTCGTGTGGTTCACAGAAAAACAGAGCGTAAACTTGTGAATAGATTGAGGGAAGCAGGATCTGTTCTTTACGATACTGCAGCACACACAGCTGATCTCTCATTAAAATTAGTTGAAATTTTTTAAGATGGAGTCATCAATAGGGGATTATGGCGAGCAGTCCCCAGATCTTATGTATGCAATTTATATTTATGGATAATCTTAAAAAAAAAATCTGATGTGTTACACTCACATGACTTTCTCTACTCTTGTACAAACTATTTTTACAAAAGCTTATTCTCCATCTACTTCATGTTAATCGAGATAAACATTTGCAGACTCTATCTTGTTGCTAATTTTCTTGTAGATATTAAGGGGAAAATATATTTAAAAGGGCAATATAGAAAACCAGTAACCTTTAAGCACATACGTATCTCTTAATAGCTGGTTGCTAGGTTCAGCACCATTCCATTTGCCACAGATTAATACTCTTTGCATATCCAAGACAAAAAAATGAATTACGAATTCCCATTTTAGAAAATAAGTATTGAAAAATCTAAGGGAATAACAAGCAATATCTTGAAAATGGTTCACTCAACAAAAAAAAAATGTATATGACAAATTGTGTATTTTAACGCGATCTACATTTTTTGTGTAGTAAAATTTTGTCTATCTCTTATAGTTTACCAGTTATGTAAAAGTCATTCACAATGGAGAATACTTTTGGAGACATTCCCAGAAAATTCAAGATATACATTTTATTTGTCATGAAAATATCTTAAACATATTATATTTTAAATCAAAATCGTTAGAGCCATTTTTGAGAAAATTAAACTTTTCAAAAAATCTTCCATGTAAAGGGTAATCTGGGGTGGGGGGATTTTCTTGAAAACCTTTGTGTCGCATCTCTGGAAGATACTGAACCTAAATACCAAGTTTGGTGTTTATCCGACTGTTCGTTTCTGAGTTATGCTGTTCACAGACACACACACGGACATGTTTCCAAAAATGCTTTTTTTGGATTCAGGGTGTCTCAAAACATGTATTTCCAGTGAAATCTCGGTATCGAATTTTTGGGTGGAATACTTCCCCTACTTACTGTACATAGTAGAGAAAGTAATAGTGTATCAGAATAACCCACATACGCTGGAAGAAATGAAAGGCAATATAAGAAGAGAAAATGCAGCAATTTCAGAAAAAGAATCAATGGTTATTACTGCAAATTTTCTTAAAAAGTGTGAAATGTGTGGTGGCACAAAGAATCATCTATGACGAAGATATGTGGTTTCTGTAGGTATAATTTGCACAAGAAATTCTAGGAGTTTGAATTTAATGGGTTATGAATATCCCATCTTGCCAACAGTGTGCTTCCAGTACCAAGCAAATTACCACTAGGCCAACCACATGTCCAAACAAAGGATGTGTATAATTTTAGATTATAGTCTCGCCTACGGCTAAAAAAACATTCTGAAAAACCATAACTAAAGGGCAGGTCTATAGCAATAAAGGTCGTAGAAGTTTGTTATTTCCTCATGATGTGTAATATACTCTGTTGTTTTTATAACAATTTGGCTTTAAATAAAATATATATAAACAAAAAGTATATGAAATAAAATTGTATACATACTAAGCAGTACAAAGAAAAAACATCTGATGTTACATTCACATGACTTTCTCTACTCTTGTACAAACTATTTTTACGAATGATTATTCTCCATATGTTTCATGTTAATCGAGATGTCAATCTTATTGCTAATTTTCTTGTAGATGCAAGGGAAATATGGTAGGTTTTAAGCGAAAGTCAAATCTTTTAAGCACTGGTTGCTATGTGCGCATTCCATTCTCTTTACATGTCCAGGACATAAAAAAAATGAATAATGAATTTGAGAAAAAATATAAGTATTGGAACATTTAAGGGAATAACCAGCAATATCTCGAAAAAGGTTCACTCAACAACAAAACTGTATATGACATAAATTGTGTATTTTAATGCGATCAACATTTTTGTGTAGTAATATTTTGTCTATTTCTTATGGTTTACCAGTTATGCAAAAGTCGTTCACAATGAATACTTTTGGAGACATTCCCAGAAAATTCGAGACATACATTTCATTTGTCATGAAAATATCTTAAACATATGATATTTTAATCAAAATCATTAGAGCCATTTTTGAAAAAATTAAAATTTTCGAAAAATGTTCCATGTAAAGGGTAGTCTGGGGTGGAGGGATTTTCTTGAAAACCTCTGTGTTGCATCTCTGGAAGATACTAAAAGTAAGAAAACAGAAAGTTGAGGGTTGTTACACTACATCACTATGATAATCTTACTTGAACGCGTTTCGGGAGACGGCTTGTTCCCATCGTCAGCATTTTCTCTCAACTGATTTTTGCCGGTCATCGTCTGGGGGATGTGTGTGGTTTGTGGTGTTCTCTGGTGCTGGGCTGATGAACCTCCAAAGGCTGTTGGGTGGCGGCAGTTCGAAATTCATTAGGTGATTCCTGTGTTTGACAATATGTATTTTTTCCCAGATGTCCAATTCATTGCTGCTGTTGATCGGTTTTAAGAGTTTTATGTTTGGAGTGATATCATGGTTTGAAGACCAGAAATGATGTGCTACTGCTGATTTATCTTGCTGCTTTTGGTAAATGCATCTCATATGCTCTTTAAGTCTTATTTCAAGATTTCTTTTGGTTCTTCCTATGTATACCAGGTTACATTCATTACAATCAATTTGATATATACCAGCTGATTTATCGTTGGGGATAGGATCTTTTGTTCTGTTGCAAAGTAGTTTCTGTATATTGTGGTTATTCTGTGGAGACAGGGTGATGTTGTATTTTTTGAAAATCCTTTGAAATTTATGATGTGTCCAAGGGTGATAAGTGAATTTTCTATATGCTTGTGGTTCTTGTTGTCTGAGTAACGTAGTCATTTGTTGGATGTATTTCTGTCTTTCAAACCTTTTTATCTTCTTATCTATTGTTTTTTTCTGGTATCCATTCATTGTGGCTATGTTGATAATGTGTTGGTATTCTTTCTGGTATTCCTCTTTCTCCATTGGTATATGTACTAACCTGTTTGTAATACTATTTAAAATTGCATGTTTGTGGCTTGTAGGATTGTAGCTATTGTTTTTAATATAGTTTTCTGTGTGCGTTGGTTTTCTGTAAATGCCGAATGTTAGTTTGTTGTGTGCATTATTTCTGATGATCCTGATGTCTAGGTAAGGTAATTGGCCATTTTCTTCTTTTTCCATTGTGAATTTTATAGTTCTTTTTTGTAAATTTAATAATTTCAAAGCATCTTCTGAAAGTTTTTTTGGAACAATAGCAAAAATATCATCTACATACCTATACCAGGTTTTGAATAGATGTGGGAAAGATTTAGTAATATGGGATTCAAAATGGCTCATATATAGTTCTGCTAAAAATGGTGAAAGGGGGTTTCCCATATTTAGGCCTGAGGTTTGTTTAAAGATTTTGTGATGGAATGAAAAGAAATTCTCGTCCAGACATAATTTTGTTAGTTTCAGGTAATCTTCTGTTTGTGCTCTAGGTGTGCCATTGTTTAATATCCAATTTTCTAGGAGTGGTAATAATTCTTTTTTTGGTATGCTTGGGAAGAGTGCAGTGACATCAAATGATACCATCATGTCTGTGGGTGATATATTTATATTTGAAAGGTGACTGGTTAATTCTAAAGAATTTTTTATGCTAAGACTTTTGAACATAGGCATGGAGTTGAAGGTATTTGAAAGCCATTTTGCTAGTTTATATGTGGGAGAGTTTATGTTATTCACTATGGGCCTCATTTTGTTGCCGAGTTTGTGTATTTTTGGTAGTGCATATAACCTAGGTATGGTGGGAAAATCTGGTTTAATTCTGGATTTTTCGGCTTTTGTTAATGTTTTGGTTTCTATCAATGTGTTCTGGAGTGACTTGGTGCATTCTTTTAATAGATTTTTGCTGATTTCTATGTACTCTGGGTTATATAGTAATTGCATAACTCTAGATTCATAATCTTCTTGGTCTAATATCACTAATGTGTTTCCTTTGTCTGCTTTGGTGTATACTACAGGTTTTGACTTTAGAGATTTGATAATTTTTTGATGTGGTACGTAGTGCTGTTTTTGGGCTTGTATCTGGTCCAATATTGGTTCACACTGTGATTGTATTAAACTTTTATCCTTATCTGTAAGGTGGTTGGAGGCTATTTCAATATCAGCAACAAAGTTTTCTGTATTTTTTGTGAAGTTGAAACAGGTTTTTAGGCCATTGTTCAAGACAGATAGCTCAGTGCTGGTGAATGGTTCTTTTGAGAGGTTAACTACATATTGGCCTGTGGTAGGTTCATTGTTTAGGTTATGTTTATATGTTGCTTTCCGTTTTTGGTTATGTCCAGGAGATTTTTCCCGATATTCCAGGGAGTTTTTTTGTTTGAATATAAGGTTGTTTAGTTTCTTTTTCAGTTTTATTGTTTTGGCGCTCATTTTCTTCCTAAGTAGCGTAAGGAAATTTCACAAAAAATACAGAAAACTTTGTTGCTGATATTGAAATAGCCTCCAACCACCTTACAGATAAGGATAAAAGTTTAATACAATCACAGTGTGAACCAATATTGGACCAGATACAAGCCCAAAAACAGCACTACGTACCACATCAAAAAATTATCAAATCTCTAAAGTCAAAACCTGCAGTATACACCAAAGCAGACAAAGGAAACACATTAGTGATATTAGACCAAGAAGATTATGAATCTAGAGTTATGCAATTACTATATAACCCAGAGTACATAGAAATCAGCAAAAATCTATTAAAAGAATGCACCAAGTCACTCCAGAACACATTGATAGAAACCAAAACATTAACAAAAGCCGAAAAATCCAGAATTAAACCAGATTTTCCCACCATACCTAGGTTATATGCACTACCAAAAATACACAAACTCGGCAACAAAATGAGGCCCATAGTGAATAACATAAACTCTCCCACATATAAACTAGCAAAATGGCTTTCAAATACCTTCAACTCCATGCCTATGTTCAAAAGTCTTAGCATAAAAAATTCTTTAGAATTAACCAGTCACCTTTCAAATATAAATATATCACCCACAGACATGATGGTATCATTTGATGTCACTGCACTCTTCCCAAGCATACCAAAAAAAGAATTATTACCACTCCTAAAAAATTGGATATTAAACAATGGCACACCTAGAGCACAAACAGAAGATTACCTGAAACTAACAAAATTATGTCTGGACCAGAATTTCTTTTCATTCCATCACAAAATCTTTAAACAAACCTCAGGCCTAACTATGGGAAACCCCCTTTCACCATTTTTAGCAGAACTATATATGAGCCATTTTGAATCCCATATTACTAAATCTTTCCCACATCTATTCAAAACCTGGTATAGGTATGTAGATGATATTTTTGCTATTGTTCCAAAAAAACTTTCAGAAGATGCTTTGAAATTATTAAATTTACAAAAAAGAACTATAAAATTCACAATGGAAAAAATGAAAATGCCCAATTACCTTACCTAGACATCAGGATCATCAGAAATAATGCACACAACAAACTAACGTTCGGCATTTACAGAAAACCAACGCACACAGAAAACTATATTACAAACAATAGCTACAATCCTACAAGCCACAAACATGCAATTTTAAATAGTATTACAAACAGGTTAGTACATATACCAATGGAGAAAGAGGAATACCAGAAAGAATACCAACACATTATCAACATAGCCACTATGAATGGATACCAGAAAAAAACAATAGATAAGAAGATAAAAAGGTTTGAAAGACAGAAATACATCCAACAAATGACTACGTTACTCAGACAACAAAAACCACAAGCATATAGAAAATTCACTTATCACCCTTGGACACATCATAAATTTCAAAGGATTTTCAAAAAATACAACATCACCCTGTCTCCACAGAATAACCACAATATACAGAAACTACTTTGCAACAGAACAAAAGATCCTATCCCCAACGATAAATCAGCTGGTATATATCAAATTGATTGTAATGAATGTAACCTGGTATACATAGGAAGAACCAAAAGAAATCTTGAAATAAGACTTAAAGAGCATATGAGATGCATTTACCAAAAGCAGCAAGATAAATCAGCAGTAGCACATCATTTCTGGTCTTCAAACCATGATATCACTCCAAACATAAAACTCTTAAAACCGATCAACAACAGCAATGAATTGGACATCTGGGAAAAAATACATATTGTCAAACACAGGAATCACCTAATGAATTTCGAACTGCCGCCACCCAACAGCCTTTGGAGGTTCATCAGCCCAGCACCAGAGAACACCACAAACCACACACATCCCCCAGACGATGACCGGCAAAAATCAGTTGAGAGAAAATGCTGACGATGGGAACAAGCCGTCTCCCGAAACGCGTTCAAGTAAGATTATCATAGTGATGTAGTGTAACAACCCTCAACTTTCTGTTTTAAATATGACACATCACTGTTACTAGCTTCTAAATCTTCAAAATTAGTCAATTTACTAAACCTAACTATCAAGTTTGGTGTTTATCTGACTGTCGCTTCTGAGTTATGCTGTTCTCTCTATCTCTTACGCACGCACGCACGCACGCACACACACACACACACACACACTCGCGCGTGGATGCGGACACATTTCCAAAAATGTGTTTTTTGGATTCAGCGGGTCTCAAAACATGTATTTCTGGTGAAATCTCGGTATCGAATTTTTAGTTGGAATACAATACTTCCCCTACTTACTATACGTAGTAGAAAAAGTAAAAACATTAGTCAAACTGGATTTGAATTTGGGACCTGCTGAATACTTTATCAACTGAACCAACACAGCAGCTGAAATGAATGCTGTCTCTAAGTGGTTTAAGGTTCCAGAGCGCTTGCAACTATAATCATGTTATGCATACCCTTCAGAAATAGCAAGATCCATAACTTTGAAACTATAACATTTCAGCAGTTAAAACTAATGTTTTTCATTTGTGAAAAATATGAACTCTTTCAACTATAAAATTTATACATACTTGGCTTCACCAGTGACTAACTGCTATAGCCGTGTCACTTCAAAATCTTGTTCCATAGAATCATAGATTTTCTTTCTCAAAATATTTGCCTACAGTCCCTCTACTACCACAGGAATTAGTTTGGTTGAATTCTGTAACATCCCATGTGAGTGTAAATGTGTATGCAAGAGATGTAATGAACTGTAGTCCTGAGAGAGAAGCATGTGTGACTATTTATTATAGGTTAGATGTCAAATGATGATGATATGCGGTTTAAGGGCGCTAAACTGCTAAGGTCATCAATGCCCTTACAATGTATAAAATGTAAGGTCAAAATATAAAAGACAGGTAAAAGAATCGCATAATTAAAAAACGGGACACAAACCCGCGATGTCAAAAAGCTAAAAATAACAATAATATAACAATAACAATTATAACGATAACAATAATAATAACAACAAATAACAATAATAATAACAATAACAACAATAATAACAATACAAATATCTGAAAAACCAACACACTAAAAGCATAGGCAATAAAAGATTAAAACGTGTCAAGAACTGTAGAATGCGAGGGACATGAGCGCCATATGTCCACTGGGGATTAGAGTCCCCATAAAAACAGACAGAATAAAAGTACTAAGCTAAAAGACGCTCAATGCATTAAATGCGCAGATTAAAATCACTGTCATGAATAAAACGTAAAACACATTCTACAGCGCGCGTGTCGTCTGCCAAAACCTTGGCTAGGCCAACAGGCAGACCCACACGAACACGCAATGCAGCTAAAACCTGACACTCTGTTAAAATGTGACACACCGTTAAGGGCACGCCACTAGATGTCAAAGATCAAACACTTACAGAAGATAATACTGGTGCTAACTCAGTCACTCCTGCAGTGACTTTGAAAAAAGAAGATCTCTCTTGTGTAGCTTCTTATGTAGGATGTGTGCGCACAATCAAGAGAAAATTATAGATCAACTCTCTAGCTTCATAAAATAGAATGCAAAAGCGCATATTGCATTTGATGTCCTTTATGTGTCTGTCTTTGTTTAATTAGCACACAAATGCTGTCATAAACTGAATCCTAGATTACAACAGAAGACAGCACTACAAAATATGAAACTGCAGATTTTCTCAGAATTTTGTTTGAATATATAATTGTTGCTTTTTCCACCAAAACTTATATTTAAAATGTATTTTTGTTTAATGGGCAGAGAAAAGTCTAATAAATATTAGTTTAAAAAATCTGATGTGTTACACTCGCATGACTTTCTCTACTCTTGTACAAACTATTTTTACAAACGCTTATTCTCCATATGCTTCATGTTAATCGAGATGTTAATCTTATTGCTAATTTTCTTGTAGGTGCAAGGGGAATATGGTAGTATTTAAGCGATAGTCAAATCTTTTAAGAGCTGGTTGCTATGTGGCGCATTCTATTCTCTTTGTATGTCCAAGACATAAAAAAATGAATACCGAATTCCCATTTGAGAAAAAGTATTGGAAAATTTAAGGGAATAACAAGCAATACCTCGAAAATGGTTCACTCAACAAAAAAATGTATATGACATAAATTGTGTATTTTAACATGATCTACATTTTCTGTGCAGTAAAATTTTGTCTATCTCTTATGGTTTACCAGTTAAGCAAAAGTCGTTCACAATGAAGAATACTTCTGGAGACATTTGCAGAAAATTCGAAATAACATTTCGTTTGTCATGAAAATATCTTAAACATATTGTGGCGTATGCAGGCATTGTTAGTGCATACGTGTCCGTTGGTCGCTTGGATCAGGGATGACGTAAGAGTGGTGGGGGTAGAGCATAGATAGCGTACCCACGCAGTAAGCGTGGCTTGGGTTGTTTTGGCTAGTCAGTCAGTGAGTAGGAGCGCACCGGACAGGTCGTGTTATTACGTACTCTCCATACAGGGATGTATGGCGTCCTCGACGCGTGGTCAAGGAGGTAATGTAAACCCTTTCAGTAATACAACATAGTGCCATCCACGCCTTGCCTGTTTCATTTACCATATTATAAAGCTCCTTTCTTCCATTCTGAACCATGTAGGTATCCTTTTAGTAGTTATCCTATAATGTTTTTCATATTCAATTAGCTGCGTCCCTCGTCGTGGCCTCGCCTTATTAAATTTGTTTAACTTCCTGGTACCTTATTAGCGAGTCGCCTACCTCCCATGGAGCATTTGTCTAGAGGTCACGACATCTTGGTGTGAGGCGCCGAGTATTTTGGCTGGATATTTTTGAGATTTTTAACTGCAAATTTTTTTTTCAGTAAAATGCAGCATTTTTGGTCCTCCACGTGTTCGTTAAAAAATGTAAATCTTTTTCTTGGCTTAAGTGTAAAGGTTTTGGTTGTATCATTTGTGGTTTCTTTATTCTAAATTCCTGTTGTATTGTTTTCTGTAAGTCCCGTGTCTAAATTTCAATTTTAAGTTCATTTTTATATTTTTTCCATTGTCTGTCGGTGGCGTGACGCTAAAACTCCTGGCTCCATTTTTCCCCTTACCTTGGCTTCACTTCTACTAAATTCTGTTACTATGGTAAATCATTCGTGCTGGTCATTTTAAAGTACATATTTTTGTGAATTGTGAAAAATTGGGCGATATTTGTAACTTTGATAATATAGTTGCATGTGTTAGCTGGTCTACGTAACATTGCATTATTGGTTGCCTCATTATTGGTTGTCTAACGACTCGAAAGGGAAGCAAATATTTCAAAGTTTGTGTGTTGCGTGTTTAAAATTTCGTGTGTATAAAAAGTGTGGTGCATCTGTTTGAAATATTTGAAATAATAAAACGAAAGAAGTTAAGAGTATATATATTGAAATTTCATATTTGTGCATGGTACGCTCGCTGTACGAATAGTGGTAATCATAATGATGATAATTTTGCTTCACCGTTGCCATGTTTGGTTTATCTAGTTACGCAATGAATATTTTTGGGGGAAAATATTTCTAAATGACTAATGTACGTAAAAGTTTCAGGAGCTATTACCAACCTTGCCAGTATCTTCACCTAATTAGGTTTAATGTGCCTCCAATATGGATCAGTACGACGTGGATGTTGATGGATCAGCTATATGTGTGTTACCAGATTTTGGAAAGTTGCACTGGAATTTTGTGGTAAAAAGAAAGAATAAGAAACAAAATCTAAGTATGTGAGCATTGTGTGTGCTAAAGTTTGGATGAATGAAACAGTTTCACAACTCACACAGGTATGCTAAATTTTTATTGTTTCACTGACTGATGCTTCATTAAGCTTTGCTTTTCAGGAATAATGTGTGCTATGAATGTCTCTGCTAAATTGAAAGTTTATTATTATTTTGTGTAACTTAAATTTTGAATTCTGTTTTGGGCATTGCAAATCATTTGTTTTGTTATGTTATACTGCAGGAATGTGTTTCATGTGTACCGTGTGCTTAATTAAGCTTTAATTTTCAGGAATGTTCTGTGACAGTATTGTTTTGGTAATAATGATCTTCTGTTGCATTCGATTTGGTTTGGGTTTTATTATGATGCTGTGATCTTTTCCTTGCAGAAAATTGTTGCATGAATAGAGTGTGTGTGTATGTTTTTGAGGTTATGTGAGAGATGAGTTAATATTTGCCTCGGTGGAAGTGCCTAAGAGTAACCCCGATGGTGGTAATGTGAGAGAGGAGATGAGATGAGTTGATGTCAGCTTCGGTGGAAGTGCCAAAGAGTAACCCCGATAGTTGGAGTGTCAATGTTTTGATTTTCAGGAGGGCTACATGTACCTGGAAATTCGATTTGATGTGATGATTTGAGAGATTTTGCTTATTGGTGTTGCTGAAATGTGCCCAGTATAGCGTGTGTGATGTATTCACACGAGAGAGTAAATGTAATGAAGTGTATGCAATGAGAATAATTTTTTTTTTGTGTTTATGTAACAAGTTTAGTACCATCTTATATAGAGAGTTTTAATACCATCTATTTTCCAGCTTAATTTTGATTCGGAGGATGTGGATGCAACAGTATAATGTCATGTTATTTGTGTCATTCCTGAAATATTAATGTGATTTCTTTAAGTTTATGCCTATGTCAGGTATTTTTGACTTTGCAGCATGTTGAATGAGACACGTCAGTGAAGATATTTTATTTTCTCAGTAATTACTGTCTACGAGAAAGTTGAAAGCTAAGACGATGATAATTGAAATACTGATGAGTGAAATAATGAGTGAAATAATGATGAGGATAATAATGAGATGGATAAGATAGTAATGTAGAGGAGAATTTCTATTTGACAGTAAAACATGAGTATTGTAGTTAAAAGAATGTAATGAGGTGTAGTTTGATGTAATGCTTGATGTATGTACTGTGGATTTATTTTTGAAGTCTGTAGTAATGCACACAGTAGTTTTGAGTAGTTATTTAAGTGAGTATTGTGTATAATTTGGGCCTTGGTCAGTATGAATGATTTCATTTCATTGTCATGTATTGTAAGTGCACTTATTTTCTTTTCATTAGTAGTACCAGCTGGTTAAAAAAATAATATTGGGATCCCAAATAAGTTTCTATATTTGTGTTGTGTTATTGTATGTAAACAATGAATGTCAGTGATGTAATATTTATGTATTCTGGTCCTTTTGTGTTTCTGTATTTGAATTCTAAAGCAGTTTGTGTTAAATTTTGGATGGTAACCCCTTGTAAAATTCAGTTTTTATGTCAACGTGTAGTCATTTTTTTTTCTCTTTGCCCCATACTAAAAGAATTGATTGATTGTAAATATTTTTGGCATTTTAAATCTTTTTATTGTAAATGACATACTACTTTTTTTTTTATGTATGATCTTCTGGAGCAGCATTTCTAGCTTTCTGTGATTTCTGTTACAGTGACTTTGCTGATTCTGGAGCTCGAGTTCAAAATGTACCCCCACTGGATAGTCACGCCAGAGGTTCCAGAGACACCACAGGAGAGCTGTCGTTCATCCACTACACTGCAGTGGCATAAGGAGCCACTATTTTGGGGGGCAGTCCAAGCTAGCGATTGCTCCCCCCACATCTTCAGCGACCTGCAGCACATGAAAGACTGCAGCTGAAAATTCGCTGTTGTGGGTGATGTGGAAATCCCACCCACAAACAGTTACGTCGGAACATCCAGGTGCAGTGTAGTGTGCATGTAACAGTGGCAGCATGGTGTAGTGTGCGTGTGCAGGGTACTTGTACGTAGGTGATCTGTCAAACAAAAACATCGTCAGAGACACTTGAGACTTCCAAATATGCCAATCAGCATGTAATTCATTCACAGATATTTTTTCTTGTTGTTCAATTATATAACCTTCTGTATGTCATATTTTCTTCTGTATTGTACTTTATTTCTCTTTCTTCTCCATAAACAAAATCCTCCTTGTGTCGACAAGGGCGTCGATCTGGGTGGCCAGGGGGAGATGTGGCGTATGCAGGCATTGTTAGTGCATACGTGTCCGTTGGTCGCTTGGATCGGGGATGACGTAAGAGTGGTGGGGGTAGAGCATAGATAGCGTACCCACGCAGTAAGCGTGGCTTGGGTTGTTTTGGCTAGTCAGTCAGTGAGTAGGAGCGCACCGGACAGGTCGTGTTATTACGTACTCTCCACAGGGATGTATGGCGTCCTCGACGCATGGTCAAGGAGGTAATGTAAACCCTTTCAGTAATACAACATAGTGCCATCCACGCCTTGCCTGTTTCATTTACCATATTATAAAGCTCCTTTCTTCCATTCTGAACCATGTAGGTATCCTTTTAGTAGTTATCCTATAATGTTTTTCATATTCAATTAGCTGCGTCCCTTGTCGTGGCCTCGCCTTATTAAATTTGTTAACTTCCTGGTACCTTATTAGCGAGTCGCCTACCTCCCTTTGAGCATTTGTCTAGAGGTCACGACAATATGATATTTTAATCAAAATCGTTAGAGCCATTTTTGAGAGAATTAAAATTTTTGAAAAATGTTCTATGTAAAGGGTAATCTGGGGTCGGGGGATTTTCTTGAAAACCTTCGTGTCGCATTTCTGGAAGATACTGAACCTAAATACCAAGTTTGGTGTTTATCCGACTGTTCGTTTCTGAGTTATGCTGTTCACACACACCCACGCACGCACCCACACCCCCACACACACACACACACGGACAGGTTTCCAAAAATGCTTTTTTTTTGGATTCAGGGGTTCTCAAAACATATATTTCCGGTGAAATCTCGGTATCGAATTTTTGGATGGAATACAATACTTCCCCTACTTACTATACGTAGTAGAGAAAGTAAAAAAACTAAAGAACTCTTATAAAACGTGTTCACGTATCTGCACATGCACTTTATTTGTATGCACATGAATATGCATGCTCTAAAAATTCTTTGGCTATTCATTTCAACAACCAAGGCCACATAGCAAACACATACTCTTTCCATTTTTTTTTCATATTCATTATTATTTCCACTCTGCATTTTCTCCATGCTGAAGATTCTAAAATAATAATTAGTTACTAATTAATTCTCTTGGGACTGTATTCACTGTCTAATTCTGGTGTTAATGTTGGTTTCTAAATCTCTGATAAAACATTTTCGAAAAATGCTCATTTATTACGATGGATTGCAGAAACAATATTTAAACAATGATTAAAGTTAGAAACTGTTTACACATGACTGCTACATCGTGAAGACTATGTTTAGCATTATAACATTGTCTAAAGTCAATCTTGAAGAGCCAATACTTAAACACTGTTTAACCTCCTCAACATTAGTACTGCAATGTGAAGTTTGTGCATGCAGGCAATGGATCATGTTAACTACATGGCTACATGGAGATGGTATCAGAGATATGCTGTATGTTGAATTAATCCACTTCATGTAAGCTTCTGCCCGATTGCAGCTATCATTTCCAATTACATGGCAAAGTGAAATTCAAAGCACATTTCCACTTTTCGAAGGAAACTGTAAGCGAAACATTACACAATATCAGAAATCTATTACATCACGATTAGGGCCTGAATTTTTAGGTGGAATAAACCTTCATTTTAGGTTTCTTATATGCTTAAAATAGAGTTTTTTTTTACGTTTTTCTCGATTAAAATAGTTTCTTTTCTTTTTTTATGTTCTGCATCGTGGAGCAATAGAGGTATCAATAATTTTGCTTTTCTGGTACTTAGTTGTAAAATTTATTTTTTGGCTTGCAGTAGATAGTTACATGCATTCTCAAGTTTTCTGGCATAAATGATTTCCTATTATCACGCAACACATTCTTGTATGAAGAAAAGGTTCTTTCAATGGAACATGACATCATTGGGGCGCAGAACATAGAGCCAGTGCAGCAGGTTTTAGGGGTAGCTTTCCTGTATGCTTTTCTCCCTGCAATACTGAATTGATTTTCATATCTTCAAAACCAGGATTTCATTGAAGAATCTTCTGCAACTCCCACTTGTCCACGTATTTCTTTACTGGAAACATTGCCAATTGTATCTAGAGCATATTTCAGTAGCAAATTTGTACTTTCCAACCGGAGAATAGCTTCTCTATATATAAAAAAAAATGTGTCTTAATATATGTAAGGGAAGCGGCAAGAGTGGGACACTCGAGTGATTTCTTAGCCTTGGCAATGCAGGAAGCTTCTGTTTATCCAATTCATTGACAACATATTTAATGTCTTAAGTGCTCGGAATAGTAAATGGCAGCAGACAGCCAAGTTCCCCAGCGGGTAAGTATCGGCTCAGGTGGAAGAGGGGTTGCTGGTACTTTCTCTTCGAAAAATTTTAAAAGTGTTGGGGCTTTTAAGCAAACCTTCTTGACCAAAGATATCACGCTGTTCACGTCATTGAAGTGGCTTCTAATCACCTATGCAAGGTGGTGCAGGCCATGGGCCAAGCACGTAACATGTAGCATGGTCGGGTGGAGAATCCCCGCCCAGCCTTCAACATGTAGGCAGCACTGTCTGTGACTATAAAAAGTGAAGTGTGGATCTGCAGCAAACCACTTTTTCAATAAATGTGACTTAGGCATTGTTTCACTATACAACAATTACATTAGAAAACCACTCTCGGTGTACTCTGTTGTACTTTCAGTGAACGATTGGAGGTGATCCCGTTACGCAGGTTATGCTCCTTCTGACCTTCTATCAGCTGCATCCAGGTGTCACCAGGTCACATATGTTGCATTATACTGTAGTAACTTGATCTACTGGCTCTAAGTGGAGGAAATAATTTTACGAGTTTCAATCTGAAAATAACATTCTTCATTTCGAAAAAGGAAAAAGTTATTTAGGTTATTTTAGGTGTAATGAAATTTGCATATTCTGCTCCAGGAAGTGTGAAACGAATATATATCTTGAAATGTGTTAATTAAATAGCGAGGAAAAACATAGGTTAAAACCTAAAAATCAGGGCCCTAATCATGAAACAAGAAGTTCTTTATTGCTCACAGCATTGCAGCTTCTTCTGGCCCTAGAGTTCTTGGCAATCAATGCATTCTTACTGGAAATGGTGACATCTCTAATGCCACTGCATTATCATAAGCAGGACTTTACACTCTACTTCCTGCAATTAACAGTATAAGAGGAAGGATAATACCAAACAGAGAACAGCCTTTCCTAAACCCTTTATTGCTGTTATTATTTTGCTACATATGCTGCTCTTCCTCTAATTCCCAAACCGGCTTTTATATCCCTTTCACCAGCACGACAACTTAAATGACTTGAACAGCTGTAACTGTTATTGCAATACGAAGTGGACTGGCCATCCATTAAAAGCCAAATATCACAAGTTCGAGTACCAGCAACTGCAGTCAAATGTGCCTGTAGTAAAGGAAGGGGAAGGCCCAATGAAAAGTGGCACACTTGGATGCTGATGGGGTTACATTTGACTGCAGTTGCATGGACTTTGCTCTTGGCTATTTAAAAAAAAAAACTAGTTTTATTGCAAAAATATTAACATTTTTACAATATAAAACTGCTATAAATAGCTTAATTTTATTTTTGAAGGTTAGTATAATATGAAATTACAAGAAAAAAAAAACATTTAAATTCCTAAAATCTAAAAAATAACAAATATGATACACCAAGCCATAAAGGGATTAAACATGATTTCACTACCAGTTCCAGGTAAGTGCTAATCCTTGAGTAAGTTATACAACTTCTTTATTATACATCATTCTCGCCATTGGTTATATGCTTTGAAAACTGAATGAGACAATTGTATTTTATTTACTTGCATTATACTTTCTTTTCAAGGATCATTTTCCAAGAGTAATGGGAACCACTGATTGCATTCATATCAGAATAGACTATCTCCCCTGCGCAACAGGAACTGTTTACATAAACCAGAAGGGATGCTTTAAACAGCGATTTTCGTAAGAAACTTCTATTATATGTGTAGTGGTACCCCGCCACAAAGATAGACACGTTCACCACAGACTCGACATATGCCACATAAGCACTAATATACTGTTAATAGCAAATTATATGTAAACAGTTCACACACACTCCACAGCAGCGCTGATGTACATTAAGTCAAGCTCAATAAACTAGATGGCACCATGGGTAACTAGCATAGGAGTTACAAACTAATGGCCATGGTTCTGTGATGAATAGACCGAGAGACGTGGCAGGCAATTAGTCTTAACCGATCTTCGCTACCTATAAAGTGGCATCCTTTAAACCAAAAGGATAGTTGACTCATTTGTCAGTGGAATAAATCCTATGTCCTCTCTGACCATTTCCCATCTTCTCTTATCTATGGGGACCTCATAGACTTGACAATTCCGGGAAGTGTTTGAGTTCAGTGGTCTTACCACTAGAGTGCCTCACCCTGCCAAGAGCCTTGTTTGCCCTACCGGGCCCTCCACATTCAGCCAAGCTGAAATAATGAACCCGGTTTGATCGCCTAGAACCACCTCACCTAAGGAAGCTGCCGGGACCAAGCAGCGGTGCCTTCTCCAGTTGACTGAACAAACATCCTCAGACCTCGAACCTCTTGTAGTGACAACACGCAACAATGGACGCATCACAGTCCACAACAATATACTACACTCTTCACTATCATTTTACAATGTCGGAAAGCATGTGTTTTATTTGACAGAAAAGTTTAAAACTCATTTGGCCAGGATGATTTATTTATAAAACAAAAGAAGACAGCAACTCTTAACACAAACTTTTTAACAACCACCATAAAAATGTTGAATTACAATTAGCAAAAATCACCAAAGATTGTAATGAAACATAATCCATACTTCTATTCCATAGCTAACATTAAAACCTAACAATGTTTATACCTCTGGCCCTGACGTTTCGTGAGGGTAAAGAAAGAGATAGGCATATATCAGAATGGCCACCTTTAGTAATACTAACGCTGTGAATTTCCACACTAAAGGAAGCTATTCTGATTAGCTTCAACAGATAAATTGGGACTGTAATTTGATTTCTTGTAAGTCTGTAATAAATATTGTATACTGTTGTTGCTTAGAGCTTTGCTGCATGTAAAACACAACAGGAAAGAAAAGAATAAAAAATCCAGCAAAGTTTGCAGTGCTGGTTTGACTCGCACAGCAAAGGGTAGAAGTCTACTAGGACCAATTACAGGCTCCCTCACCGTGTGCATCCACTGCAGTTTGGGCTGTGTTGCCAATTCTCTTATAAGTGAAGTACATGTCATCAGTGGTTGTTTGCTTTAGTCCATATGAAGTTTGTTTTTTGTGTGCATGCGGTTTACTGCATTACCCTTGTTTAAGTTTCCTGTAAATCCTAACTCCATACTTTAAATACTCTAACTTAGGCAACAATTTCATGGTTTGCATTTTACGAAGAGATGGCACAGGTATATACACGTTTTCACAGTAGGGGTAAGAATTGGCAACACCTCTCTTGGTTGCACTAAATATCAGAGCCGGAGATAAAATGGCGGTAGTATAGCTAAACACCAGTTAAACTCTTTAAATAATGGAAATGTGTATCCAACAAACATTTTCAACTAGATGGTGTATAAAGGTTTAAACAAGTTACCGTTTCTGCAATCGGCACTATAACGCATAACACAAAAAAAATGATGTTACATTTACATAACTTTCTCTACCCTCTATCGCTTGTTAGAGGGTATACAAATTATTCTTACGAAAGTTTATTTTCCTATCTACTTCATTTTAATCGATCTAAATCTTTCCAGAAATACCCACATTATACATTTTGTATAGATACAAAAGGAATAGCGATGGCGAATGTTTTAGAACTGGCCTTAAAATACTCTTTTCATGACATTGTAAGAAACAACTGAAAATCAACAGGGCTTAAAAGAATGGCTAAGTATTGAACAATATGAACCATTAATAACAAATAACAAAAGTTATTTGAAATAAATTGAATGTTTTACAGAGATCTGTATTTTTTGTGTAGTATATTTTCATATATCACTTAACGTTTGCCAGTTATATAAGATTATACAAAATGACTTCCAAATGAAGAGGACTTCAAAGGTTATTCCCATAAAATTAAACACGTACATTTTATTTCTCATGTAAACATCTTTAATATATGGTATTTCAATCAAAATCATTAGACATTTTTTAGAAAATCAACAATTTTGAAAAAAGCTCCATGTAAAGAGTAGTTTGATGCAGGGTGGTTGTAATTTAAAACCCAGATTTTTTTTCTTCAAAATACCAAAATCCCAATAAAACCACCTACATTAATGTATAAACATTTAATTAACTTACAGAATTTTACATAATTAGGCTTACACAAATTAAAGTCATTATCTATTGTATGAAACTATTTGTCACCAGAAGTTATTTTATTAATATTGTGTGTTTTAACTTTTTTTTTTGCAACATAAACAATGTTAAACAACATTTACACTCCCTGATGTATTACTACTTACTGTAGAATGGTAATGACTGTACATTACAATTTAGTCTTTTTTGGAAATGTGCAGAAATCTGGATCTTTACTAATTTTTCAGCTCTCTTCTCTCAAATTGTTTAATGTTGACAAAACAAACCCGTAGGTGAAGAAGATTCTCTAAATGGACGCACTGCTGATTTAACAGATTAGTTATTTATCGCATAAATTTGGACTTTTAAATTTTGATTTTGTATTATTCAAGGTGTGTTCATATAGCATCAAATCTTCGGTCGGCAAAAATACATTTATTGATTTGGAGGTCTGAAACACTAATCCCCTTCGAATAGTCTCCTTGGTGATGCACATCTTTTCTTAGTGCTCCCACCATTGTTGGAAACACTTCTGAAACGCAGTTTTTGGAATGGTGAGCAGCCAGGCTTCACATTCTGCAAGATGTCTTCTCTCAACTCAAATTGGGTCCCTTCCAGCAGCATTTTCAGCTTGAGAAATAGCCAAAAGTCACATGGTGCCAAGTTGGGCGAGTAGATGGCCTAATGAACCAAGGGATGTTGTGTTTGTTGAAGAAAGCCTGAATCAAATGGACAGAATGGGTGGGTGTATTATGACGGAGCTGCCAGTTTTTACTGCCCACAGATCTAGTCGTTTACACTGCACAGCATCACGAAGGCAACGAAGGACCTCCTGGCAGTAATCCTTTGTGATAGTTTGGCCCTATGGTGCATACTCATGATGCATCATACCATAGGAGTCGAGGAAAACTGTCAGCATGACCGACTTTGCTGCAGATGCTTATTTTGGCCTCAGGAATGGGGGATGTTGCCACTGTGATGATTGCATCTTGGCTTCTGGGCCGTAGCCATAAACCCATATCTTACTGCCTTCATCACGGCATTTAGAATGTTGGTGTCACTGCTTGCATTAGCCAGCATTTCCTGTGCCATGTCCAGACGCCTTACTTCGCTCCATTGTTAGCAGCTTCAGTATGAATTTTGTGGACTATCTGCTTATGCCCAAATCCTCGGTCAAAATTGAAAGTACCTATCCAATGTTTACCCCTATCTCGTTCATAAGTTCTCAGACTGTGATACAGCGGAACTCCAAGACCAGAGTCCGCACTTGCTCAATGACATTGTCATTTTGGCTTGAGGGCCTTCTGAACATGGTTCGCTGTCCACTTATGTATGACCATCTTTGAAGTGGTTGTACCACTTCTTTATCCGTGAGGTGCTCATGGCTTCGCCCCCAAAAACCTGTTGAATCTTGCAAATGGTTTTCACTTGGGTACTGCCAGCTTTTGGCAAAATTTGATGCAACATCGCTGCTCAAGTTGTTCCATCATATTATAAAAACTGAAATCAGACGACCGCTCACTACATGCCTTCACTCATAGACCGACTGCCAGTGAACAACGCTTTCTGCAGACAGGAAAAAATTCATGTCTGCATAAATGCCCCCTCCACATTTCCACCAAAGGAAGTCTCCCGCACTTCATTGGTTTATGCGGGGGAAAAAATAAGGTTCGATACTTTTTGCACACACCTCGTATATCGAAAACAAAATTTTTTTAAATACACACACATTCTCCATTTAATAGTGTATATATGTGCAAAGTTTCAGGAGGGCATTCGTTCAAATATATTTATAACAAAATACTTTCTCAGCCAGAACCCTGCTCATGATAATGTAGCGCAGTGACTTCTACCCAGAGTGTGAGCAGAGGGGATGGAGTGGTGATTCTCAGCTACTATTAGTTACCCAAGATTATTCTTCTTAATCACTTCTGGATTTAAAATACAAAAATTCCTTATCACAGCAGACCAGATTAGGCATTTCCTTCCACCGAGGACCAGTCCAGAATACTTAGTTTGTGAAGAGAGACCACAGTCTGTTCATTTGAAAGTTTAATCTATTAAATTTAGTTGTGAAATTTGTTAAATATTCAATATGAGTAGTACCAGTACTAAATTGTGTGACTATCACTTTAAGCCCTTCAAAATTAGCAAACACATGTTCAAGAGAGAAAAAAAAATTTGCAACCAGAAACTCATAAAATGTTTTTAAAGCTGAAAGCGAAGGATGTAGAACTGTCCCCACAACTAAGAGTGTGTCCGTCATGTCATAAAAGAATTTTTCAAATTCCTCATATGACTGAAAACTAGTGACATTTGTGAATCTGGTGTTGCTGGGCCCAGTACCTATGATATCCGGGTAGGTCAAGCAAATGAAAGCAGCTCAGAAATTGATAACTCACCTTCACATCAAAACAGTGATGAAGTGCAAGTGTTTCAAACACTAATACTAGTTTAGTATCAATCTAAGGCGAATCACCCATAAAGAATAGAAAACTACCTCAAAAAAACATCCATCACAGAAATTACAAAACAAATGAAAAACTTAAGGCATTGCATATTGAAGGTGAATTGGTCCCAGAAGAAAAACAGAATTCAGAAGGTGATAAGATTTCATAGTACATGAGTTTTCACAACTACAATCTCATTACAATCATATGCTCTATGTATGGTGATAACTGTTCAAACCAGTGATGGCAACAAAATCATCTGAAATACAGCCATTGCAATAAGTAGCTAAAACAGCATGTTATCATTAAGAATAGTATTATTTACATAGTTAAAGGCTATCTCTGTAATGTTAAACTGTATTATTTTCTATAGCTAAATGAAAGTTCCAGCGACTAGATTTAACTGTAAACTAGCTAAAGTGCTGGTTTTGAGTGCCAACATAAGAATATTTAATTTTCTAGTTTTTGTCTGCTTAATTTGTTTTTTTACTAATTAAGTAGTTATAAGAATGGCTTAGTGCTTTGAATAAATTAATCAAAGTAATTTAAATTGAGATATTTGTCAATACAAAAAACTGCCAAAATATAATAAAACCCATAAAAAACCCCAGGGTTTTCTAGACCCTTGTTTGATGTGGGGATTTTCCTGAAAATCTTTGCGTCACATCTTTGGAAGGTACTGAACCTAAATACTAAGTTTGGTGTTACTTTGTTTTTGAGTTATGCTGTGCTACCATAAGCATGTCTCCTTGGCATCTAGTGATACATGTCATAGGTTCAGCATCCCCTGCCCTAGCACGATCCGGACAGTAATATAATCTCTCTCTGCACATATAAGTAGCATGCATGTGGTTACATAAAGGTATTATCATGAAATCACTAGCTAAAAATAAAATTACAATGAAAGATTATCAATTATAGTTGAACTAGCCTTGTGGTTATCATGTGTTCCCATTGGAAAATCACAAGCATAGTAACCGATTACTCAAGCAACAAGTTTAAATAAAATCAAATAAGAGGGATCACAAAATGGTGAACAAGAGATTATTCTTCTCACTGAGATGATACATGTCATAAGTTTCAAATGTAGTAAAAGCTCTGAGCACTCGAGTGCAATGCTTAATTTGACTAACCTTCTCTGCAGCCTCTGGATTGTTGGGGTTCTTGTCTGGATGGTATTTGAGAGCAAGCTTACGGTATGTCTTTTTCACATCATCTGCAGTTGCAGTTTTTGGGAGGTCCAGAATTTGATACAGTGTGTCTCCAGATGTACTGCAAATAAATTCACCAAAGCAGTTTAATTTAGAAACATGCACGTTTGTTACATTATGCTAACTTGTGCTTTAAAAACTTGGCATCAAACGTAAGGCTGAAGCATTAACCATTAGGATTCAATTTTCAGAAAACCAATACAAGTCTCTAATAATTCAGAACTAACTTCTTTTACAGGGTATCATTAAACATTCCACTAAATTTGCATAATATTTTTAACAAAATCACATGAATCAACTCTTTTACAAACTATTTTTACAAATGCTTATTCTCCATCTCCTTTATGTTAAGCAATACAAAAATTTGCACGATTTATCATATTGCTAATTTTCTTATAGGTGCAAGGGCTTTAAGCTATAGTCAACTCTTTTAAGAGCTGGTTGCTATGGAGCATTCTGGGACATAAAAACTAATAACGAATTCCCATTTGAGAAAAATATAAAAAGTATAAGTATTGGAAAATTCAAACAAGGAATATCTCAGAAATAGTTCACCAAAAAAAAAAGTTTAACAAATTGTGTGTTTTAAGAGATCTACATTTTTTGTGTAGCAAAATTTTGTCTCTCTTACAATTATGAAAAATTTATTCAGAATGAAGACAACTTTTGCGGACATTCCTAGAAAATTCAAGTTATACATTTCATTTGCCATGAAAATATAAAATATGATATTTTAATCAAAATTGTTAGAGCCATTTTTGAAAAAATCAAAATTTTCAAATAATGTTTCATGTAAAAGATAGTCTGGGGTGGGGGGATTTTCTTGAAAATCTTCGTGTCGCACCTTTGAAAGGTACTGAACCTAAATACCAAGTTTGCTATTTATCCGAATTTTTGTTTTTGAGTTATGCTGTTCACAAGCACACATGGACCTTTTTCTAAAAATACTTTTGGATTCAAGGAGCCTCAAAATTTATATTTCCGGTGAAATCTCGATATTGAATTTTTTGTGTGGAATGCAATACTTTCCCTACTTACTATATGTAAGAGAGTAAAAACTGAATGGGACATAATTTATTCATCCTGTAAATCATACATACCTACCGAGGTACCATAACATAGGACAACTCAGCATTACTTAAAACATATTTCAGTGACCAACTATGAGTAAATATAAACTGATACAAAATAATTATGAAATATGAATACTAGAATAGAGTAGTACAAATTGTTTAAAAATTAAGATACAGAGACAGTCATATTCAAGATAACCTTTAATGTAATGCAAACTGAATACCATACATGCGATACATTAAGTTATTATATAAAATAAAATAATTACAGAAATAATACAAACCGTAATTTGGAGTACTTAATTTTATTATCATCTATTGGTACAGTAGACCCTCGTTTAACCGAATTCCAAGGGACCAAAAAAAAATAAAAAAAATAGCCATTTTGGTTTAACGAAGTTTGAATTAACAAGGTTTTGTAAAAATAGTCCCGCATTATCTGAAATGGTAAAATACAACTGTTTATTTCATTCCTCTCTTGTTATGTGTAGCAACGAATGAGGGTGTTCCACTTTCATGACCTCTAAGAAAAAGTAAAAACTGCTGTATACAGTATATCTGGCATTAATTGAGAAAGTATACTGTTAAATGCTTGTCACAATTTTTTTTAAACAATACTATTGAATTAGTGAGTCGTACAATACAACAAACAATAACCTTAAAAAACACTTTAAATATACATTCTTTTTAACATTAAGTTTTAATCAAAACACATGTTTTAGTTACAACTCTTATCCGTTACACATTTCAGTTCTATAATTTGATAAAATCATTACTTGTTGTTTGGCCGACCGTTGGTCATAATATTATGGCACACTCTGAAGATGCCACTTCCAGGGCATCCTGAAATGCCATGGAGACATCAGAAGTGGCAGCGAATCTCTCAAGAACAGAAATTGCAGCTGCAACTTCAGCATGAGGTCGCGGTGTTGTATCTTCATGTTCCTACTCAGAAGATGACAGTAAAGAATTATCATTCTCTTCTGCATCATCAGCAGATGACTGGTTCTTCAGCAGCACAGATGTTGTCTACCTACATTCATTCTTCCATAATGATGGTACAAGAGGGCACCAACTGGGTGTAAACATATAGAAGAGCATTATCAGAATCCCAATTGTATCCACTAAGTTCAGATGTAGATCATCGGTTTCCTGTCCAGTTTCAACAGCATTAACAGTTGCTGTCCAGGCCTTCTTAAAACAGTTATGGTGTCTGTTGTAGCTTCATCCCAAGCAGCAGATAGCTTGCAATACATTCCAATGTGGAACTGTTTCTTGTAGTTCTATTGCACTCAGGGCAGCCTTAACTAGTCGGCATCTGTAACTACACTTCATTGAGGCGATTATTCCTTGTTCAAATGGTTGTAGACGGCTCATGGTGTTAGTTAGTAAGAAGACAACTTCTATGTTTGGAAGTTCCAGGACATCAAACTGATGTGGTGAGCAGTGGTCCAAAGTTAGCAAAATGTTCCTCTTTCTCCAGCCATTTGTTGAATCTTCTAAGAGATTTGGTCATTCAAGCTTTATTGTTATTCTCATATTGACTTGGCAGATTGATTACGTTGTCCTTTTTAAAACATGAATTTTTGTATTTTCCAATCGCTAATGGTTTGAGCTTCTCAGAACCATCTGAATTATGCCACAAGAGCACTGTCAGTCGCTCCTTGCTGTGTTTTCCTCCATGGCACATTGTGTTTGTTTAGAAAATGCTTGCTTCACCCATATTAAACACACTTCTTGGGTGATGAGACTTTAGATTGAAACTCCCACGTCCACTCATTGGCATCTTACTCGTTTACTCTATGTGCCTCCCCACAGACACTGACAGCACTGATTTTATGTCTCTTCTGAAAATACCATAGTCATCCCTCAAAAGACAAAAGGGGGGGAAAAAAGAAAAATAACCAACATTCACTGTTCAGAAGTAGACAAACAGCTCTCTGGGTTGTTGCAAATCGCATGCCATGTGCAGCCTGCTGACCAACTTCCTCTTTCCCTGCCCTTGCATCATATGCTGTAGAAGTGATGCATAAGCAGGAAGTAAGCAATCCGACCATTGAGAAATTACAGTACAGTATTGAGAAAAATTATGTGAAATGCGTAATAGAAAATGCTGTACTGCACAGCACAACATACATATTTGGTTTAAATGAAGAATAACGTATGGAATATGTAATGAGAGGACCAAAGTTTAGTTCATAGTACGAATTATCCAAAATTCGGTTTAAGTGGTAGATTTTTCCATGTGATTCAGCAGGGACCGAGCAGCTACTACCGGTTAACCGAGTTTTCGGTTTACCCAATTTCGAATTAGTGAGGGTCTACTGTAATTTATTAAAAAACTTTAATGTTTACTGCACTGTTATAATATGTATTATTTTGAACATTAATGTCCGTTTTGTCTTGTTTGACAACCACTGAATTTTCATTGAAATTTACATTGCTAGAACTAAAATCTGATGTGCTACATTCCCATTTCCCTACTTATTACCATTTACTTATATACCTCTTCTAAAAACTGTTCTTACAAAAGAATACATTTTCTAATGTCTTCATAATTGAGAAACATTTGCATAAATACTTTCATAACACATTTCATTGTTGGTAAAAGGGGCTACAGGAGACTGAAGTGATAGTCAGGTCTTCATTTAATGGGTCACTACATGCCATCTTTCAAATTCTGTACTTTCCGCAGAACGTGTCGAGGACAAATTAATAACGACAAAGTACTTAAAAAATATATAAAAGTATTGGAAAATTCAAAACATCTAACATCTCTGAAGTGGTCAATATCACAAACAATTTATGTTATGTTAATTGTGTGTTTCAAACAGATACATGTTTTTGGTAAAGTAAGTTTCTGTCTATCTCTTACGGTTTACAACTTATAGACAATTATACAATTTATATTCAGGATGAGGACGACTTCATAGACTGTTTGCTGAAAATATAAGACAAAGTTTATTAATCATGCCAACATCTTAAACACTGTGGCATCCTTGGAACACCTCTCCTTCCTCTCTCCCCTCCCCTTTTTCTAAATTTCTTTATATTCAAGGGACCTCAAAACACATTTCTGATGCAATCTCTATATCAAATCTTTGGGTGTTACAAGTACTCTGCCTACAATAAGTAGCACTAGAGAAAGTAAAAAATCTGATGTGTTACACTTACATGACTTTCTCTACTCTTGTACAAACTATTTTTACAAACGCTTATTCTCCATATGCTTCATGTTAATGAGATATCGAGATGTTAATCTTATTGCTAATTTTCTTGTAGATGCAAGGGGAATATGGTAGGTTTTAAGCGAAAGTCAAATATTTTAACGCTGGTTGCTATGTGGCGCATTCCATTCTCTTTGCATGTCCAGGACATAGAAAAATGAATAACGAATTTGAGAAAAAGTATAAGTATTGGAAAATTTAAGGGAATAACAAGCAATATCTTGAAAACGGTTCACTCAACAAAAGAAATGTATATGACATAAATTGTGTATTTTAACGCGATCTACATTTTTTGTATAGTAAAATTTTGTCTATCTCTTATGGTTTACCAGTTATGCAAAAGTTGTTCACAATGAAGAATACTTTTGGAGACATTCCCAGAAAATTCAAGATATACATTTTATTTGTCATAAAAATATCATAAACATATGATATTTTAATCAAAATCGTTAGAGCCATTTTTGAGAAAACTAAAATTTTCGAAAAATCTTCCATGTAAAGGGTAATTTGGGGCGGGAAGATTTTCTTGAAAACTTTTGTGTCGCATCTCTGGAAGATACTGAACCTAAATACCAAGTTTGGTGTTTATCCGACTGTTCGTTTTTGAGTTATGCTGTTCAGACACACACACACGGACATGTTTCCAAAAATGCTTTTTTTGGATTCAGGGGGTCTCAAAACATGTATTTCCGGTGAAATCTCGGTATCGAATTTTTGGGTGGAATGCAATACTTCCCCTACTTACTATACGTAGTAGAGAAAGTAAAAATGCCTGGAAAAGACAAGATTTTAATTTTTAATTTTCTCTACTACTTGCCTACAGCAAGTAGAAGCAGCATTACATTCCACACAAAAATTCAATACTGAGATTTCAGACTCCCTGAATAAAAAATAAAATGAAAAAACATTTCTACAAAAAGGCCTCTGTGTGTGTTGTCTGAAGAGCATAACTTAAAAATGAAAAGTCACTTAAACACCAAACTTGGTATTTTAGTTCAGCATCTTCCAAGGACCAAAGAAGCGATAAGATTTTCAAGAAAATACACCCTTTATATCGAAAAATTTCCTTATTTTCGCAAAAATGGCTAACGATTTCTTTTTTAATATACCATATGTTTAATAATATATCTGCATAAGAAATAAAATGTGTATCTTAAATTTCCTGTGAATAGCCTGTGCAGTCCTCTCCATTGTGAATAACCTCTGTATTACAGGTAAACCTTAAGAGATAGACAAAATCTTACTACACAAAAAATGTTGATTTCGTTAAAACACAATTTATTCTGAATAAAAATTACTGTGGCTTTGACCATTTCCGAGATATTCTTTGTTAATGGGTTAATTTTCAGATACTTTTATTTTTTTCAAGTGGCAAATTGCTACTTTTTTTTTCCTTGAGGTCATGCAGACAGCATGGAATTCCAAGGGCATCAGCAACTTGCATTTTAAAAATATACTGCTTTAGCCTAATGCATCCTTTTTTTCCCCCTTCTTTCTTCCATTTATCCAAAAGCCGACCAGCATTACATTGCTACACAGATTCAGATTAACAGAATAAGCAATAATACAACAGGTAGATCAAGGTCAGCCAAGTGAGGCCCCTCAGTCACGTTAAGTAACAGTTAAAAGTCACGGCATGAGTTTACAGTTGTCTTCGGTGTTGGAGTCTTCATCGATGATAACAGTAGTCTTGCAAAAGGCAATTCTTAATCCTTGGGACTGCTGTGGATCTTCAAGTGAGAAATGTATTGCCCCAGGCACATGATAAAGTTACTGATAAAAAGAGTGAGCAAGAATAGATGAGACAGTCCGTAGTCCAAATTCATGATGAAGCTGTGTGGTACATACAAACCAAGGGGCATTTAGGATTCTATGCAATACCTTGTTCTGAAAAGATTGTAAACAGTGAATTCTGCCCCAGACAGGGCAAGCATATGTGAGCAATGAACGGAGTAGGGATTTGTATGAGAGAACCACATTGGAAACGTAAAAAGGACTTTTGGTTAAGAAGTGGATATAGGTGATATGCCAGGAATACGCCAAGTTCAACTTTGAATTTATGTGATACTTCCAGGTTAAGCAACGATCAAAATGAACCCCGAGGTAATTAACAGTTTAACACTGTACTCTCAGAGAAGTGAAATATTGTTTATTATGATAGGTGGGGGTGTGGCAGGGCATCACAGTGTAAATGCCATGATTTCACACTTCTGGTGGTTTAAAGTGATCCTACTTGTTTCTATCTGTGATGAGAGTGTTAAGAGCTGTATGTAATCTCAAACTTACAGTTCCTGTATCTTGGTTAGTGGTAAATATGACTATCATCAGCGTACATAGTAGTATTTACAGACGTGACATCAGGGATGTCGCCTGTGAAGACATTAAATACTATAGGCGCCAATATTGAATCTTGAGGCACTTCCGCCACAATTGGTCTAGTAGAAGATAGAACAAAATCAATGCAAATTTGAAATGTGAATGCAACAAGAAGCTGCTGGTCATGTGATAAAGATAATCGAGAAGTACAATTGTTCTGAATTTATAGAACAGTCTGCCATGCCAAACATGGTCAAAGGCCTGTTTAAAGTCTAGAAATGATGCAACTGTATGCTGTTTGTTTTCAAAGCCTTTGGCAATGCATTCTGCAACACGCAGAAATTGGTGTGTTGTAGAATGCTGATGACTGAAACCAAACTGCTGAGGTGGGAGAACTGCAGTATCCGTTACAAATCTGTTCAGCCTTTTGTGGATTACTGTTTCAAGCAGTTTAGAAATAATCGAGAGCAGACTTATAGGTTGGTAGCCATCAGGCAAACTTGGTAGTGATCTAGGTTTATGAAGAATTATCTCAGCATGTTTCCAACACATGAGGAAATATTCCAGGTGAAAAGAAGCATTAAAAATGAAGGATAAGATGCCAATGATTTAGAAGTAAAGTATTTTAGAACCACTTTTAAGGATCAGGTCATGTCCTGGGGTTTCCTTTGTGGGTAGTGTGTGTGTGTAATCCAGCAAAGTTCTCTTGGTTTACTTTTGCTTTAGTGAAATGAATTTGCTGTGGGATAGATTATAAGTAGCAACAGTGTGTTCGATTTCCTCAATCGATTCTTGATGTATTGTAGGACTAGGTGAGAACGTCTGTTGAAAATGTTCTGCAAACAAATATGTTGTGTCGCACACATGTGTGTTGCCCTCATATCTTAGGGGTGGTGTAATAATAGTTTCTCAAAGTATTCTTTTAGTTTCCTTCCACACAGTTGTCATCTGAAGGAAGGTTGCATTGGTACCATTGGTATTACAAAAATCAGTACTCTGAAAGTGCTTTATGAGTTTGTCGTATTAATTGGTTTAAGTGTTGTCTGCCAGGACAATCTGCAAGTTTACCACAATCATCCCATTTGCCATTTGGCTTTCAAGAGTGCTACGATTCTTGAAGGAAGTGTTTCATGGTGTGTAGGACTTCGGCATGGATGGGACAAGGTAGATGCAAGTCTTACAGATGCACGTACAGAATCTGAACTGTTTAACTGCAGCATCAATTTGGGAACATGCCTGCAGGCAGTAAGCGTTGCACAGCTCAGTATCTAACTGCAACTGAAAGCATTCCCAGTTCACAATTCCCTGGATGAGACGTGGGGGAAACAGTGTAGTGGCATTCAGATTGTAAAGAGCTATTAACAGAACAATTGTCAGAATCCAGTTCACTATAGGGTGTATAATATCTGATTGACATTTTTAATAAGTGGCACATCCAAAATACCCAGAGAAGAGCAGGATTGTACGAGTAATAGGTTGGATGACTCAGAGCAAGTATGTAAACTCCATTTTGTTCTGATGCTGATGAAACCGCCGCGTGGTAACTCGGCATCCCCATCACACATATCTGCTGTTTAAATCACCAAAAAGGATCACTGTAGATCGGACAGAAAATAGGAGCTGAATGTCTTGCTCATTTAACTTGGCTGCAGACGATTTATAGGCCACAATGATGAACATCTCCAGACAGTTGTGTTGCTGAAGTTTAACTGCACAGGTTCCAAGGTTAGACAGCACTGGTAGAATTGTATTATAGTGTTTCAGCATTTTTCAGGTAATACAGGGTGAGCCAAAGGACTCTGAACCACCTGCGCAGTGTTTTTCGTGTCTGCATCCTCGGCCCTCATTGCCATCTGCTGCTATCATAGAGAGGCGCAGATGAAACCACACAACATTTTTAAAACTACTTTTAAAGGCTTTACTTACCAACTTTATGAAAGGAAATGCTGAAGCTGGCCACCGTCGTTAGCCACACATTTTTGGCACCTCTTTAGGAAACTATCCATCATGGAATTTTTGGGGGCATTTTCCAAACAATGACCAATGTCGTCTAATGTTTCTTCGGTAAGAACTGAATGCCGTCATTTAGATTTCTTAGCCTGAACACTTCCTGTGGCCTGAAATTTACTGTTAAGTTCATGGATTGTTATACGGCCTGGAACTTTTATACCTGGAAATCTTTCTGCAAACCGCACTTTCACTTGGCGAGCTGACCGAGTTAACACATACAAATCATAAATAAATGCACGCTGTGCAGTAGAAAACATATGAGCTATAATATACTTTGCAACTAAGTACAGGACAAAATAATAAATAACTATTAATAATTGAACTACATCACATCACAGTCAACTCAATATTCCACTTCACACCACAGAGCAAAACCACGTCAACAGCATGACCTTGTTTATAGCAGCAGTGTGTTATATTTTTATCACATTTCCACACGCACAGTGGAAAAACACTGTGCAGCCGGTAATATTGTTATAAAATACCTCTCTGGATAACTTAAAACAAGGTGTATAAGACAAACCCACACACCCAGAAGAATTAAAACAAAATATCCGCCAGGAAATTTCTCAACGTGAACTACGGTGAGTGATGGATAGTTTCCTAAAGAGGTGCCAGAAATGTATGGACGACGGTGGCCAGTTTCAGCACCTCCTTTCGTAAAGTTGGTAAGTAAAGCCTTTAAAAGTAGTTTTAAAAATGTTGTATGGTTTCATCCGCGCCTTTCTATGATAGTGGCAGATGGCAACGAGCGCCAAGGATGCAGACAGGAAAAACACTGTACAGGCGGTCCGGAGTCTTTTGGCTCACTCTGTAGCTATGCCACCAGAAGCAACAGCAGCATCACAATCTGATCTACAAACATGATAGCCAGGAACAGTGAATCTTTCAAAAGGAAGCAGATAAGTTTCAGAAGTAAAGGCAATGGCTACATTATGCCGAGACAGGAAAACAAGTAAGATTTCTCATTTGGCTTTTAAGCTGTTGGTATTACAGTTTAAGAACACACAATTATTACTCATGACTCACAAGACCATGAAGTAAAGATATACAGAAGGATTTAATGTGAATAACATAAGGCTTCAAACTCAATCCAGTTTTTACAGTAACTCAGCAAAAGGCGGAGTGCCATTTGTAGGAGTAGCACTAGTAGTTTGGCTGTTAATAGAAGACTTGAACCATTGGTTGTTGACAGATGATTGGGACTGTAGAGGGGATGGCTTCAGTAGAGCAAGGGAAAGTTTCGCGAGTCAAAGGGTGGTACTGAAGAAGCAGGCAAATTTGCATTGTTAGCAGTAGACTGCGAGACATTTCTGTTTTGCATATTTACATTATAGGGACAGCCTTTGAAGTTAGTAGCATAAGTCCACCATAATTGAAACATTTAGGTGATTCATTACAGATATATGAGGGCTGATCAATAAAGACAGACTGAATTTTTTTTTTCATGGATATTACTCCATTTCAATGTTGACATGAACTTTTACAATCTAGTCCCCTCCTACCTGAATGCACTTTTTAAAGCATCTTTGCCAGTCCTCGAACACATGGTGCAGGTCATTCTTTGTCAGGTCTTTCAGAATTGCCTCACTTTTCTTCAGCACTGCTTCAGTGCTCTCAAATCAAATGCCTTGGAGCTTTGCCTTTAGTGATGGGAATAAAAAGAAATCACAGGGGGCAAGATCGGGGGTATAAGATGGATGCGGCACACAGGTAATGTTGAATTTAGCCAAAAATTCTGGGACTTGATTTGCAATGTGAGGCCGCGCGTTGCCGTGATGAAGTTCTGGACATTTCCTTGCAATGTGCTTCCTCAGTAAAGCCAATACTGACGTGTAGTACGCTGCTGTAACAGTAGTGTGAGGGGGAACTGCATGCTGGTAAATCATTCCATTACACCAGGCTCACCTTGCTTAGCACAGAGGACTCACCTTTCTTTGATGTCCTTGAACCACCTAAACACTGTTGCACGAGGTAGTGTATCTTTACCGTATGCTTGCTTCAGCTTTTCGGAAGTTTCAGAGGCTGTATGATTTAAATGAAAACAAAATTTTGTTTGTGCTGTATTGCTACTCTCGTGTTATGTGAAATTCAAATATGGTCAACAATATACAGCATTACTACCAACCTACCAATACGAGAGTGCTGCCACCTATGCACATTATACACAAAACCTCACTCTTTTCAAATATTCATAGTAGAGACAGGAACTATCAAGGAAGCTACAGGAAAAAAATCAGTCTCAGTCTTTGTTATCAGCCCTCGTACAACAATTACTGCAGTGGTGATTACCATTGCATTTTACACATATGGGATTTAGTCAGCAGAAATTCTTTGTATGATCATACCTTTGACATCTGCGACGTATACGGTTTGCGGTGTGTTCAACAGAGATAACTCCATGCTGAACATGCTTGACATCAAAAATAGCTTTGACTTGCTCCGCGTTTTCAAGTTCAACTGCACAGAATGGCATTGGTTGTTTGTTTGGGGAAAAAGCTGCAAAACCTTAATTACAGGAAGGTTGTTGGAGACAAGTTTGGATAATATTTCCTCACTGGTCAAACAGTAAGGAACGTTCCTTAGAATGACCTCTAGTTTCTTTTGACTAGGGTCATTGTATGTATGGTGCTATACATGTGTATCATCAAAATATTTTGCCAGTGCACGATAATCTGCAATTGACAAGTGCTGATTGACAATAAAGGTGAAACAGTGAAGCATTCTGAAGGTAAGCCATTAAAAGCGACAAGAAACAAATTGTGTTAAATTAATTCAGGACAATCCAACTGTCATTAAAGGAACATTGTTAAACTAATTGCAGATTATACTGGTGATTTTGAGCGGAGCATTGCATGTATGTGCCATTGCGAACTGCAATGAAGAAAAGATACAGACCTAAGTCAGTATTAGAACAGGTAGATGACTTTACTAAAAGTTCTATTCATAGGAAAGTGCACGAGCTTTTCTTTAAGAACCACCAACGTTAAACAATATCTTAAATTCTGTCGACAATGATCCTAAATTGCTTTCTTTTACACAATACACCTTTCATAAATTACAGCTAGAAATCAAATTTAGATTTGTGAAGAGAAATAATGTGAATATAATTGACAGCATATATCGTGTAATGGAGACCCAGATATTGCACCTCGCCCGATAGTGATACAGCTACAGATTAACACGAGTTTTTTTTATTTTAATTATCCAGTATTTAATTTTAACTCAGCTTTTACTTAGTTTATTTACCATTATTATTATTATTATTATTATTATTATTATTATTATTATTATTATTATTATTATTCAAATAGTATACAGTTCTATTGCATTATAAACATATGTATTATTAATTATTATTATTAATTATTATTATTAATTATTATTATTGTTATTATTCAAAAAGTATACAGTTTTATTGCATTATAAACATATGGCACAAGTCCATGTTGCTTATGAGAGTGTTTGTTCCTCACAGCTAATACGAACACAAGGTTAATGTGAAAGGATGCAAAATGTTTTGTTTACATCAAGTCCGGTTCTAAGGCTGTATCCACTATAGAAATTATCTGGATGCTGGACTGACCTGGAAGAAGCATGTGACCAACACAAAGTACAAAGGCTCACAATGCTTTGTGGGCCTTTAGGAGAGCCATTGGGCTGAGGATGGACCTCCAACCAAGGGTGTCAGATGGTTTACACCTTGTTTATAAAGTCTTCTGTATCCTATGCAACTTTGGTTTGCTGGCCTGCCTCCTATGTGAAGGCAAAACTGCCAAGCCTAACACACAGCAGACTATCATGTCTGATAACAGGTGTAACGGGGCTACCCCACAGTCTGGATATTTTGGTGGACCTTCCTAATTTGCATTTGTTTGTGAGGGAGGTCACTAAGATTACTGCGCACCATCTCTGAATATTAGGGGATGATGCTTTATAAGCTTCCCTTTAAAGGACACTCCCATATTTTAACCAGACTTCAGGAGATATGTCCCTTTCCATAAGGGAGGGGACTGAGGACTGGGTATAATCTAAAGTCCACTTTTTACAGTGTGACACCTCCAGGGAGGAATGGGACCCAGAGAATGGCTCCCCCTTGAAATCTGGATGCCAAACGAGGTTTACTTATGCTCCCATTGGGGAGCAGGATGGGAAGCTGGAGCCTAGGACCCTAGAAACCAGGCTTGCCATTCCCCTGTGAAGATATGCCATTGTTTTCCAGGCTGAGATATGCAATCTTAGCCTGTGCAATACATATTTTAAATGACAGGTAAACAGACAGAGGTGATTATCTGCTCGGATAGCCAGGCAGCTTTGAATGCCCTTAAAGCAGTTAAAACTACACCCAAATTGGCATAATGCCAAAGGACATTGGATAGACATTGTACCAGCTGCCCCTCACCCTTGTTAGGGTCCCTGGACATACAGGTGTTAAGAGGTAATGAGATAGCAGACATGCTTGCAAAGAGGGGCTTGAGGCTTAATTTTATAGGACCCAAGCCCTTTAGTGGCATGTCTCCTAGAAGTGTCAAGTATGAGATAACCCAGTTAACCAGTAGGGCTCATCTTGAGTATTGGAATAAACTACTGCCAGGCAAGCCCATGAATTCACTTCATGTCCACACAGCAAGCAGAGCGATATTCTTTTGAATCTAACTAGATCTAAGATCAGAGAGGTTGTTGGCTATCTTATGGGCCATAACACACTGCATAGACATTTGCACATAATGGGACTTATGTGGAAGGGAATATGAAATCTCCCAGCACATATGTAAGTACGAATGCTTTGTCATGCATAGATATATATCCTTGGGCTTCTTTTCCTTGAACCTGAGGATATAAAAAGTACTAATGTCAAAGATGTGGTCTGGTTTATCAGGAACATAGCTTTCGATTAAATGCCCAGTCTAAGAGGCACAGAGAGTCTACATTCAGGCTTTTTTGAGGCCACACAATTTTTTCATGATCATCATTTCGCCTTGCAGTCATTTGTGGCATATTCTACATAACAAAAAAGTAACCATATATAGCCATGTTTGGGCTTGGATGCCGATTCAAAATTTACAGTCTTAGAAGTGTTATTCTGTACAGTTGCAAATCCCTCTCTCTCAGGTTTCGAAAGTATTATTCTTACGTTGAAGTAATGCACTATTAGAAGTCACTTATTTTTAAATTGCTTGAAACAGAAATTACCTGAAAAATTGTAACGCTTTGCCCTTCTATCTTAGAAACCAGTATGAAAAAATTTGATACCTGGGTTGTGAAGTAGAGTCGTGCTTCTGATAAAGGATTTTCAAAAAATAATCCAATAACAAATGGACATTTGTTCTTGAGGCTCAAAAACTGATTTTAGAACCAAAAATATTACCAGAAGATGTTCAACGGCAGCTTGCTTGATGTAGCCTAAAGTTTGCTTGTATCTGTGATCCACAAATTTGCACAAATGTGTACAAATAAAAATATATATATTTTTGACACAGTGCCTTCAATTTTAAAACAGCATCAGCAACTACCTAATGTGAGCAGAAAATTGAATCCCAACTAAATATGTCTAAAATTCTTCCAAGTCTAGACACACACCACCAAATTTGCAACTAATGTTATCTGCACAAAGAGCTACAGTTTCTTTCCTATGAATTTTTCAACTTAGTTATTACATTTGCAGTTTTTCCAGGCAAGGATTTCAGTTCCAGTTCCATATTAACTCCTTTAATGGAAGTCTGACAAAGATTGTAAAGATGTTAATGTCTCTGCAATTCAAAGCATGTGATAACTGAAATAAAATTAGCTTCAGAAATATCAGATGCTAGTTGAAAAACAAGTGGAGTTTAAACAGTTAGTACCATCACCTCTTCTTTGGCAGGGGAATGTTAATTTAGATTTAAAAACACACTAGGTTTCAAAGTACAATCCACCGATATGAAATTCTGATCCCAAGGTCACGGGTTAAAACCCAGCCTAGAACCAATGATTTTTAAGTGTGCTTGAAAGCGACACCCCCACGTCAGTAGATTTACTGGTATGTAAAAGAACTTCTGCAGGACAAAATTCTGGTACAACGGCAGCGCTGATATGATGCTGGCAACTGACAGGGTCATTAACAAACAAAACATGTATTTATTTTTACTGACATGAAACACTGGCTTTGTTCCATGTGGTAAGCAAATGCCCCTTCAGAGGATGCTAATTTCATCTCATTGTCACCCAAAGTTTCATTTTTAAAAGAGGGTGTAACTGCGGAACTGGATGTTCTAGTGTGCAGCACTTTAGTTTACTAGCTATGATGCTTGATATGCAAACTGTCACATGACTAATACTAAAGGTAGCAGAACATGTATTGCACCAGACGTCCGATTCAGAAATAGTGTAATTATCGAGATTTCACCAGAAAAACTCCCTGGGATTCCCTGAATCCAAAAAAATGGATTGGCTATTCTGAAGTTAGTTGGTCTTCATTGAAAATCATAAAAGCAAAAGGAAAGAGAACAAATTACCTTAAGAGTGAATTTAGAAGTAGATGTGCTCTCGTCAATAGCTTGTGACCACCTGCCCACCTCTTTTAGGCCTTTTACGTTTATAAGAAAATTGCTATGGTTGGGCGTGAAAGTCCAGTAATTTTGCTCAGAGGCCTCTTTATCAGGCTTGAGGTGTTTTTACGTGCCGTAAATCAACGACACGGGACCACCACGTTCACTTCCCTTCCGAAGGAAGCCATGCTAAGGATTTTTACGCCCGAAAAATTCCATCACCCTCCGCCGGGTTTGAACCCACGACCTTGGGAACTAGAGGCTAGCATGGTAACCACTACACCACAGAGGACGACCTCAATATGGTGAGCAACTATTTTCAAGTGTTGGTAAATTACTGTATTGTAAACTGTGCGACGTAAGAGTAACTGCGGAGAAGTCATTTAACGTTCAGCAACATGTGGCAACAGATAAACACAAACGTGGAGTACAATGGATTGAAAATGAAAAAACACTACAGTAAATGCTCCTAGGGGAATCCCGCCAATCTTATTCACCATTCTGCGAAGAACTTTGTACAGCTTTCCTTTGTGCTGATATTCCCTTAAGTAAACTAAACCATCCAAAATTTCGTGAATTCTTAGAAAAATACACAGGCAAATCTCATCCTGATTCTTCCACATTAAGAAAGAACTTTGTCAGCCGAAGCTACGAAAAAACAACACAACAAATCAGACAACAGCTCATAAATAATAAAAAAAATGGGTATCAATTGATGAAACTACAGACTCTATGGGAAGATATATTGCAAATGTCATTGTGGGAACTTTGGAAGAAGATGGTCCAGGCGAAAAGTTTCTATTAAACTGTGAACATTTAGAAAAAGTAAGATTTTCCACCATATCTAAGTTGTTTGACAGATGTATGGGTGCCATATGGCCCGAAGGTGTTAAGCATGACAATGTACTTCTCTTCGTAATGGATGCTGCACCTTATATGATGAAAGCTGCAGATTCTCTAAAAGCATTGTACAGTAAAATGGTGCATGTGACTTGTTTAGCTCACGCCTTGCACCGAGTTGCAGAGGAGATTCGTAGTAAATTCAGTGACATTGACAAGTTTATTGGGTGTGTCAAAAAGGTATTTTTGAAAGCCCCTTCACATGTTGCAGCATTTAAGTTGTTAGCTCCAGTCATTCCCTTGCCACCATCTCCCATTTTGACAAGATGGGGGTCCTGGATTGATGAATGCAACTATTACTGCCAGAGCTTCAACGTTATGAAAAGCATCGATTCATTCGATAGCAGTGAAGCTATCTCAATTGGACTAGCTCAAGATTAATGTCTAATGGTGAAATTTCAGGCAAACTTTCATACATAAAATAAAATTTTGGATTTATTCCTGCTGTCATAACTGCTTTGGAGGAATCAGAAGTGCCACTAGTGAAGCAGATAGAACAAGTGAAAAACGTTGTGAATAAATTAGAGGGTGTTTGTGGTAAAGTGGGAAAAGAAGTGTGAAAGAAAATGGAAAAGATGTTAGAAAAAAACGAAGGGTATCATACACTGTGTTCCATTTCAATGATTTTGTTGGGTAAAAAGTTCTCTCTTAATCATTCAGATTTAGATTCAAATATTGTTCATTTTAAATATGCTCCTCTTGTGTCAGCTGAAGTAGAAAGGAGCTTTTCGAAGTACAAGGCTTTGTTGGCTGACAATAGGAAATCTTTTTCATTTGAAAATTTGCACAAGGTATTCATTGTGTATTGCAACTCAGAGCTTATATGAAGTAGAATGAGGATGTAAAAAGCATATAGGCTAACTATGTTCCTATAATGTTAATAAAAATCACACTGGAATGTCAAATTGCATAGTTTAGCTTGCTTCTCATGTGCATTTTATTCTCAAATAAATAGTTCATTATCAAAACTTTGACTTACTAATTTATTTTACAAGAGAAATTTTACCTCATTTTAATATTGTTAGGTCATATTTATTATGTTATTGTGCATATTTTGGTAAATGTTTGGTCATAACAGCATATTTTTGTGTGCATATTATGGTGATAAACAATCTATTAGTAATCTAAACAATCCCTTTTTCATTTCGGCTTTTTTGCATTACTTTGATCTTCATTGAAAACATTAATAAAAGTAACTCCCATGAATCAGGAACCTAAGCTTATATTAAAAAAAAATTAACCCTAACCTCCCGTAAATCAAACTTAAAAAACTAGTAAACCTAAATTAAAAAATAATTAGGAATGCACGCTGCGAGTGTTGGCGGTATCTCACTGGCTTTGAAGGCCAATATAATGCAGGCTATCCTTCATTTCTTTGAGAGGCCTAATTACCAATGTTGTATAGTTCTAACCAATACGTTGAGACATTGCCAAATAATCAGCATATTCACATTACATATTGCTTGCCTTAAAATATTCATTCTAACCATTTACTGAAAAATATATTTTTCTATGTGTAATGCAAGCAGTTCTCACATTAGGTACTTTTAGAATCTTGGCTTTGAACCTAAGTGCTTTTAATAATGTAAATGTGCATTACACCGTTGCAATAAGTGTGAAGACTATTTTGAAACCGAACTCACATGATCATGAGGTTTCAAGTGCATAAAGCTAGTGAAGAATCTTAAACCCACTACACAATTTGCCTTTAGAATTTTGTAACTCTTATTCCAAGAGGAATTAAAACATTTATCATCATTTGACTATAGAAATTATGCACTTACATTACATACTGAAATAATACAAAGTACTGTATGCATCCCCCCTTCTGAAGTGCACCCTGGGTGATGAAAGGAATGTAAGTAGTACTGCAAAGGAGCTTATAAATACAAAATCCAGTACACTAAATGCTTCCAAATACCTAGTATTTTAATTAAAAAGAAAATTAGCAGTCAAAATATGTTAACGAGCATAGTAACTTCCGGTTGTCAAAGAAAAGGTACTTATTTAAAACTAAAACAGTAATTAAAAAGTAAAAATGCTTTGCTGCAAAACTCGAAATACCCAACCATGCATTACTACACATTTAATTCTTTCTACGTATCGAAAACACCTCAAATGTACCGGCACGTAACATACTGTAACAAAAAGAAGGCTTCTAGCCAATTCATAAAAATTTCTCATTACACTACAATCCTTTTCGAATCACACTTGTCAAGATCAGTAATAAAAACCAAGATACATAGGTTACTATTGGCGATTTAATGCTTCATATGGTTTAGCCCACCTAGAACATGTTACACACTGTCGGACAGGAACGCCATGCACTATTCAATTTAAAAACAAAATGAACCCAAAAACTAGGTCAATCAAAATTGATCACCCCCTGAGACTAGTTTAATCGATGTTCTCCTAGCATCTCACTACTTCATTTATCATAAACCAGTAACAATTTATTCACAAACACACTCATTTAAAATCATTTCCCGACTTAGTAGGTCTCTTTCCCTTTCAACAAATTATCTATAAACTTACGATAATTTCCGCCTGTCCATTTTGTATGTGAAGAGTTAAGGCTCTGAAATACCACAACGGTGCTTGTAAATGTTGAATTTTGAACCAGGCGATAGTTTGCTACAAGACATCCATTTGACTTTTAGATCTGCCTCCACTCTACGGTACTAACAAGGGTTTATCACTGCAAGTGGAAGCACCCTTCAGCTGATTCGATATTTCACGTCATCAACTTGAGAGTGCGCTGTTCCACTTTGACGCATACACAGCCCTCTCAATCGCAGAACATCACAGTAACGTCTGACGCGAGCTATTTGTGCAGTGATAAAATAACGATATTTTCAAAGAATATACAAAAATTAGTCTACAATATATGTCTCTCGAATTTTCCCCAAGTGGATATGCCTAAATTAAACATTAGAACTATTAGATACATCTTTCAGGAAATAACAGTGGGCTGAATGATTATAGAATCTTCATTGTGTTCAAATGTCAGTTTGTATACTACAACTTTCATTGGACTTTTGTTAATTCCAAAATCTTTATGATTAATTACTTTTGTGCACCAAAACATTCTCTTCAACCCTAATCGATATATTTAATGGAATTTGGTCGAATTCTTAAAGATTAAACTATTAAATAAATAAGAAATTTAGTGAAACAAAGGTTAAACGCTATACTAGAAATATGGTTTAGGGGCATTTCATAGGAACCATAATGTTTGTTCCAACACATAGTATCGATTCATGTGTAGCTAAATTCATTGATTTTGGCCTCTGGATAAAGTAAATGTAAAGAATGAGAGAGAATCATTTACCAAACAAGACGATCAAACACATGAGATGTAGTGCATGATGCTAAATCAGTTTCATTAATGACTCGAATAACCGTGTTAGTTGCATCAGTATCCTTTCCCATCTCCATTGTTTTGCATGTGTAATTTAGATATGAGCCTATGGAATGCCTGTTTGTCTCACCCTCAGGTTC
The DNA here is from genome assembly GCA_030765065.1 of Deroplatys truncata. Taxonomy (NCBI): domain Eukaryota; kingdom Metazoa; phylum Arthropoda; class Insecta; order Mantodea; family Mantidae; genus Deroplatys; species Deroplatys truncata. Next base: position 31,602,598 of record CM060987.1, on the reverse strand, counting down.
TGCAGCCAGGGGATAAGGCAAAGATTGAGGAATTCATTGCGCGAGGTCCTCTATGAACGTACATTAGTCTAGTGTCGGCCGGCGTACTCGTACTCGAATCTGGCAGGTTCGTGGTGAACCTAAGTGAGTTTTTGTTATGTACCTACCCTTGGAAGGCCTTACCATAGGTAGAATGGATTGTTGTAGGGTAACGGTTTGGTATTGATGTTGGGGGTGTGATGGGAGGTAGCTCTATGTTTTTATAGGCTCCTCAGTGGCTGCCTTTTCAGGAGCAGCGCCAGAGCCCTGCTCCGCTGATGTTTATTTTGTGTTTAAATTTGGATTGGTTGAATTTTGTTGACCACTCCCATGGGGAGGGGGGAGTACTTAGTGACAGCATGTTGCTGTTGGCAATTTTAAAGCCTTCGTTACCGAGGTGTCTGCAAACCATGCGAGGAACCCGGTAGCGTCCGTATTGACGTTCTTGAGGTAAGTAGTCCCCCAGGGATCTGACAAGGGCGTTCTCATGGTAACTCAATTTGCCGTAAAATTTTGTTGCCCGGTGTCTAATCACGTCCTCCACATATGGGAGGACCGAGGCCTCATGTAGTAGCCTGCCATGGAAAGCGACGACAGATAGAATAGTTGGACCGAAGTCCCCTATTCTGAATCCGTTGTAGCCAGAGAAGCCAGTAATCTGCTGCCATGCCCCACACCTCACAGACGTAGAGTATCAGAGGTAATATAAGAGCCTTATAAAGGCGTAACTTTAAGTGAACCGGCATGTTGGAAGCTAGAACCGGATATAAGGCAGCTACCGCACCCTTGGCCCTGTTCGTTGTTCCCCGCACGTATTCACGAAAGGTTAGGCCCTTATCCAGAGTAACACCCAAGTAACGTATGGAAGTCCCCCACTCTATTCTTTGACCCTGATAGGTGACGGTTGGTCTGTCTGCAGCGGGGATTCGTCTCTTGGCGAGCAGGACAGCTTGGCTTTTGCCCGGATTCACGGACATCCGCCACTGCCTGCACCAAAGTTCGACGAGACGGAGGTGTCTTTGTATAGGGTTGAAGACTCTGAGGATGTGTCTATTGGTAGTGTACAGCAGACTGGGCCATATTGACGCCCTGCACCACTGGAAAGTCTGCAATGTACAGACTAAACAATGTGGAAAATAGTACAGAGCCTTCGGGGACTCCGCCTCGTATGGGTTTTTGTGTTGATGTTTTCCCCACTACTACTACTATAAAGGAGCGTTGGTGTAGGAAACTGTGTAGAATGTTGATGAGTTGTCTGTGTAGACCAAACTGGATCATTTTGTATAGGAGTACCTCGTGCCAGGTCGTTGAGAAGGCCTTCTCCACATCCAGAGACATCGCAGGAGTGAAAGCCCTGTCCTGGAAACCCAGGGCAGCAGCCTCCACCACCCGCAGCAGCTGCTGGGCGATCCAGTGCCCAGGACGAAAACCAAACTGATGGGTTGGGATGGCTTGAATGTCGGCCAGTAATGGCGACAAACGGTGTAGTATAAGCCTCTCGAAAACTTTTGAGAGGGTGGGTAGGAGGCTGATGGAGCGGTAACTGGAGGAAAGGGCCGGGTCCTTAGCAGGTTTCGGAATGCACACCACCCGGGCCACCTTCCACTCGCATGGAAAGTGTCCCAGGATGATGCACATGTTAAAAACCTTGGTAAGGAAAAGTACAGCTCTGAAAGGAAGTTTGCGGAGCATGGCGGGAGTCAGCTCGTCCTGTCCGCAAGCCTTTTTCGTATTTAGACGCCGGAGTGCGCCTTGGACTTCGCTAAGGCGGATGACGGCCGGCGTCAGACACGTGCCATAATTTAGGCGAGTATCTACTAACAAGTGTAAACTCCGCAGATAGCGCTGTGGTCGAGACGATGTTCGTAATGTTACGATCATTAAACTGTGGTACGCTCTAATCACGATTTGAATGAGATAATGATGCTTCCACCAGTGCATAAAGGAAAAGATTAGAATTGACCAGAAGGAATTTTAGCTGACGGAGACACAGAACTATGTTGTACAGCTAGTAAGTCGGCACGAATCTATCAGTCCATGCAATACATTCACTGGATTTGATTTTTCATTTACGTTTAATGATTACTCTTCCTATTAAAATCCCAGTGAATTAGACTACCTATTCAACTCTAAAAATAGCTGCGAAAGTCTCGTACTTGTATGTATACTGGCAGTCATGTTAGAACAGAATATAGCAAAGAAGCATCTTTTTCCCCCCATTTTCAAAAACAGAGAACGAATTTTTATACATTTAGTTCCACCTATTGGTTTTTAATAGCAGCATACAGCAAATAACACTTCCCTTCCCATCCCACAAGCATGACACTTTGTTGTCATTAATATCACTGGTCTTAAATACTGCCTGTGGACAAATATCTGTGTTATGAGGCAATAGTAATAACGAAGAGCCCTGTGGCTTTTTTTAACGATGACGTTTCAATTTAAAACGATGAACCTGAATCAACACAGTACCGGTGGTGAGAGGTGATGTGTTAAAAATTTTGTTCCACACGCCTGGCTTTCTCTAGCCACTGCCGCTTATTATAATATAGCTTCCGCAAACTATTTTTGCAAAGGTTTACTATTTTCTCTACCATGTATAGTAAGTAGGGGAAGTATTGCATTTCAACCAAAAATTCGATACCAAGATTTCATCAGAAATACATGTTTGAGGTGCCCTGAATCCAATTAAAGCATTTTTGGAAACACGTCCGTGTCTGTTGAGAATCTCGTTGTTGCTTCTCTGTATGGAAAGCCAATTTGAAGTAGGTTGTTGTATTGTATTTCGACTGTTGGGGAGCCGAACTTGAAGTTGTTACAACCGCACGTATGGTAAAAAATTTCCGGTAGCCTTCGCCCCAAGTTTGAAAATATTAACTTTGTAATTTCACTGCTTCTTTAAATATTATATATTTATGTTTGCCTCGGCTGCGTCAGTATTATTGTTAGAGACATGAATTTCTTAACAGGGTGTAGTGCGACTGAAGAATATAGGCTTACACGGATTATAATTTTTAGTTCACTCCATTTATTAATCCTTGACACGATTTAAATAACACTTCACTGATATAGAGAGATCTGAGATTATTTATTAATTACTTGCACTTTTTAATAGGTAAACTATTTTGTCTCACACTGAATACGTATTAAACTTCTCGAGGACGCGTCTCGCGTCCGGTTAGGAACGCTGTCTACAAGCAACTGACTTCTGAATTTGTAAATTTTGCTCCATTTCAGTTTCTGATTGGCTAATCCTACTCCAATAGAATACTTTCGTTTAACTTAAGCTTTTTTTCTGGTTGTTGATTGGCTATTTATAAACTGTCTCAAAAATTACATTATTGCCTCAAGGTTACCTTATTGTTACCTCAGTGTTAGCAACTTTTAACCTATTATTCTCACAGCTCCTATATTATTAAATTACCTAATAAATTCACATAACGTTACTGAAAATGTAAATAATAATATAAACATTAATACAATGACTGCTACATGCATTATATGTTATTTATACACATATTGCTTTAAGGCGAGCTGTTATTATATTTGATATTATATAGTTAGACTGAAATCATTTAAAAGTTAAAAATACTGCCTCAGTGTGGGGTGTGTGTGTGTGTGTGCGTGTGTGTCGGTCAGTCTGTCTGCCTGTGAACAGCATAACTCAAAAACGAAAAGTCGGACAAATACCAAACTTTAAATTTGAGTTTAGTATCTTCCAAGGATGTGACACGAAGATTCTAAGAATATGCCCCCACCCTAGACTACTCTTTGCAAGGAACATTTTTCGAAGCTTTTTATTTCCCCAAAAATGGCTCTAAAGGTTTTAATTAAAATATATATTTAAGATATTTTCAAGGCAAATGAAATGCATATCTTGAATTTTCTGGGAATGTCCCCAAAAGTCCTTTTCATTTTGAATCATCTTTGCAAAACTGGTAAACCGTAAGAGATAGGCAAAATTTTACTACACAAAAAATGTAGATCTCGTTAAAACACAACTTACGTCATATATTCCTTTTTTGTCGAGAAAACCATTTCCGAGATATTCCTTGATATATACTTTTTCTCAAATGGGAATTCATTTTGTGTGTGTGTGTGTGTGTGTGTGTGTGTGTGTGTGTGTCCTGGAACATGCAAAGAGAATGGAATGCTCCACATAGCAACCAGCCCTTAAAGCTCTTAAAAGATCTGACTATCGCTTAAAACGTATCACATTCTCCTTGCACCTTGCACCTACAAGAAAATTAGCATTAAGACAGTTTCTGCAAACGTTTATCTCGATTAACATGAAGTGGATGGAGAATAGGCACTTGTAAAAATAGTTTTACAAGAGTACAGAGTCATGTGAATGCGCCACATAAGATTTTTTTCTGTCCATTTCATGCTGATCGACATAAACGTTTGCAGAAATGGTTGCAATACACATTTTGTTATATATAGGGTGATACAGGAGACAAGCGATAGTCAAATATTTAAAAAGCGGGTCGCTATATGCTGGTATTGAAATTCCATCTCTTCTCATCATCACGAGAAACAACTGAATGGTAACAGCACTTCAACAATCATAAGGTATTGAAAAATTCAACAAATAACAATGAATATTACAGAAACAATCAATGCCGCAAAAAAGTTACTTGAAATAAATTGATGTTTAGAAAGGTTCACGTGCTTTTGCGTGATAGAAGTATTAAGTTTGCTACCATAAACAAACATATCACTTTAGAACTTGAAAAACAAGTATTTTGCGGTACGAGAAAGATCAGTTTGATGTGTTACATTCACACGGGCTTTTTAACCACTATCGTTTATTTGTAAATAGTTACTATAAACTAATCCTATAAACCATGTCTCTTTCTACCCACTTCATGTTAATTAAGCTAAACAATTGCAGAACTAATTTCAATACACATTTCATTACCGCTACAAAGGGGATACAGGAAATCGAAACAATACTCAAGTATTTAAACGAGGGTCGCTGTATTCTGACCTTGAAACCGCATACTCTTCTTATGAAGTCGTCAGAAACTACTGAATTATAACAGCACTTCAAAGAGACAACGTAGCGAAAAATTCAATACCGATGGATATTTCGGAAAAGGCACCCCCAAAAAGAAAGAAAAGAAAAAAGTAAAGTTACTTGAAATAAGGCGTGTGTTTCAAAGAGACATATAATCAATCCAGTGTTACAACCGGACTTAATGTAAACAAAACATTTTGTATCCCTCCACATTAGCCTCGTATTCAGCATATTTTGTAGAAGCAGCCATGTTTATCCCCTTACCAATTGCTAATCATTATCGTATGAATGCAGAAGATGGCTGAACGGCACCACATAGTGTCAAACCGAACCTACAACTTCCTTTAGTTCATATATTTACTACAGTAATCAAAAGTTTCGAACTACGTTATACTAATACTTTTTTAAGCCAACGGGTAATCCGCATATTTTAGGTACCATAATATGTTACGGTATACTTTGGTTTCCCGTGTATCATGCGCTACTTAATGACATCAAATGTTTAATTAGAGTTGGGTTCTAAGAGTGGAGCAATTATACAATTTTTGTTTATCGCTCATGGTTTAGCAGTTACACAAAATTCATTTAATTAGTAAGTTGTCCATGACAGTATAGAACTAGAGACCCTTGAAGCCCGACTATATCGAACATTCGTCTTTAAATTGCCACTGAGTGAGGAGGATGGCGGACGAGGTCGGAGTAATGTTACTCTTACCGGGAAAGACATTTTTCTGTAAGGCCTGTGAAGAAGAAATATTTATCTGCCGCAGCTGCTCGTGAATACATCAGTCTTTATTGTTGGTCGGGTTTAGCAGGCATTAAATTAGATTTAGACTTGGACTTACAAAACGGCGGCCTTATCACGCGGCTCCAACAGGCCCCATAAGCAACTGTCTAATCCAAAGGAAAGTACACCAATAAATAATTCTATACCTACCTTCACCTAAAACAAGACTAATTTGTTAATGACTTAATACGCCTTTCTGCGCCATACCTATACGACAGCCATGCTGCAATATAACAATTTAAAATTGTTGCGTTTCTGCCGTATAAATATCTTGAAATAGTTATATTAAATATCGCTATTGTAGAAGTCGCCTTTCTGCAGCATACTTCCGATAGCGATACTGCACTATAACAGTTTTAACATTTTGCGTTTCTGCAATATAATTAACTGCTGCAATAGCGATACTGCAACGTAACAGTTTAATAATTTTGCGTATCTGCAGTATAAATAACTTCTAAATATAGGGATACTGCAGTATTCTACATATAGGGATACTGCGGTGTAACAGTTTCACTTTTTACATTGTATACCATATACTAGTAGGTAGAGAATGTATTGTATTTCACCAAAAAATTCGATACCGAGATTTCAACGGAAATACATATTTTGAGATCCCTGAATAATAAAAGCATTTTAAAAGGATTCGTGTGTGTTTGTGAATAGCAAAACTGAAAAAACAACAAAAAGTCGCATAAATACCAAACTTGGTGCTTAGGTTCAGTACTTTCCAAAGATGCGACACATTTTAGTATTGCTGTTCCCTTTGTATCTATAACAAAATGTGCAATGCAGTTCTTTCTTCAAAAGTTTATCTGAATTAAAATGAAGTGGGTAGAAAACAAACTTTCGTAAGAAAAATTTCTACTCCCACTAGAAAGCTATAGAGGGTAGAGAAAGTCATACGAATGTAAATCTTCAGATTTTTCATTTATTTGGCTCTTGGTTGCTAATTATGTTTATACCGGGTGTTAAAAAACGTAGTCCATATTTTGAGAGGTAGTAATATGGACAAAACAAGGGGAAAAAAGTCCAATTAGCATAGGTTCTAAAATGCATACCTTCAGAGCTATGAGCACTTGTTCATCTTCGCTACTGTGAAACAACATTTCCACTGCAAGCTCTTTGCTATTACGTACGACATATAGATGGCAGTAAACACATGAGCACACATTACTCTGTTATTTTCCACTGATACAGCATACAGTAAACATCTGTTAGTGTTGTTATTGTAAACGGTATTCACAGTTCGCGTAAGTGCGACGCATACTCTTATTAGTTCTAATGGATCAGTTTGTGTTTTGATGAGTTCCCGAAACGTTTTTACATTGTAGTCTTATCTTGAAATCTTTGGTATATACAACCCACATTAATGATGTACAAACACTACATGAAGGCGCCATTAATACCTGCCAGAGCATCCGTGACCAAGCTGGAGTCTTTCAGACAGTGCGCGATTCCCTAAGACGTCGGACAGAAGCATGCCTTACCATGAATGGGCAACATATTGAACACCTCCTTTAGCGATGGTTCACACGTACAGATCGTATCCAATTAACAAGCAGATTGCATTAGAAGCTATGCTGTTTCATTGTAACAGAGTGTCCTCAAACAAATGTGTCTTCACTTGTTTACTGCATTCTGTAGGTCATACATAATAGCAAAGAGCTTGAGGTAAAAGAGCTGCTGTTTCACAATAGCGAGGATAAACAAATGCTCATAGTTCTTAAGGTATGCACTTTAGAGCCCATGTTTACTGGAAATATTTTTCTTGTTTTAGTCAATACTATAACCTCATAAAATATGGAATATTTTTTCTAACACTCTGCATATAGCAGGTTATCTATGGTTTCATTCAACGAACACTTGCAACAATAATTATTCAAAAACTATTACTATAAGGTTATACATTGTTTGCTTATAATACAGAACTGATGGCATTAATCCGAGAAAATTCAGTGTGCCCGAGTTGGAACACAAGCAGGTGTTAAAGTGGTTATAAACGTTCTATTAGTTGTTCATTTATTTTAGTGTGAGTGTACTTAACTTGTAACAGGAGCATAAAGAAACGCAAGGTTGAACAGACAGGATATATCAAGACATATTGGAAAGTGATTATTTCATTACAAAGACATAGGTAAACTCCGTGTTTAATCTGCATGTAGATTGCATCTGTGTGGAAGTAGTGAAATACAAAGTTAGGCATTACTCAAACATACATGAAGAAAAACACAAGAAATATGAGGTACAGTCTCGAACTGAGTTGATTGGGGAACTGCAGCAACAAACAGGCATGTTTATCACAGTAACTACGTTCCAAAATTCGATTTGTATGGCTTTTAAACAGTTTCCCTTGAAGAATTGCTAAAGCTTCAGATAATATAAAAATTAATAAAACAAATCTTTACTGGCGGTATTGCTATAAAGAAATGTGCTGTAGAAATTGCAAAAGCCTTAGGAAATCGGTCTTAATCTGCGCCTATTTCGCACCAAACAGTATTAAAGAAGAGTACCATATATGGTTGAATAAGTACGAAAACATTATGATACAGGTTGAAAAATGCTGTTTCTTCTCACTGTGACTCGATGAAGCACAGATCAATCAAATATACGTAACTTTTGATTTTATACCCACAATCCACTATAAATTTTCCATTAAAGAAGAGCTGCTGAACTGTGTTCTCTGCATGAAACTACAAAGAGAAGGGACATTTGTGATGCCGTCAAACATTTTCTTGACGAATTTGACGTTCGACAAATTTTCGGCAATTGAAAAAGATGGCGCACTAGTCATGTTAGGGGAGAAATCTGGAGTAATAGAACTATTAAGAGAAATTGGCATAAATCGTCTTCCATTTCATTTTATTCACCAAACAAGCAACCTGTACCAAGTCACTGAAACAATTGTCGCTGTATTCTGTTCGTGTTATCTTATTTGCAGGCGCCTGTTATTGTTTTACTATTTAATTTTGGGTTCTTTGTCCTCCTGCTAGCTATTATTACTCAGTCGAGCAAATATCTCTTGAACAGGGTGTGTAAACGGAAAGGAGCTGTTACTAAAAGATAACATTGATAAAAGAATTTGTTTTTACACTTTTATTGCCGTCACACTTAATTAATTTCACATATTTAATCTTGATACACGCCTGACTGAAACTGTTATATTTTCGAATGTAACTACAATCACTTATTTGCCACGCACTATTAATTCACGTATTTCACATTTTGTAACTAACTTTACGACGCGAGAGATTCTGTAGAATTGCGTAACGTGTACTTCGTGAATGCTTTCTTAGAACTGCCTGACGTGTAACTCGCGAGAGAGATTTCTTAGAACTGCGCGACATTTACCTTGTGAATGATTCTGTAGAACAGCGCGATACTTGCCTCTGGCTCAAGAATTTATACTCCCTCATCCCGATATGCCTAAACATTATAATCGAGCTGGTATTGGTTAATAAAGCGCGCCAACATTAGCGTCTGTTTTATAAGCCAATCAAAATTACAAACACATATGCTCTAGGGAAGATATTCCCTCCATTTCTAAAGAAAGGCACGCTACTCTGACGTCATTTGTTTGTTTCTACTAATTGATAAACAACTCACCCCATCGCTTCATTGTTACCCGCTCCTATTGTCAGTTTCAGTGAGGCCGTGTAAACTTATTTCCTAACAATGCTTATAGCTAACAAACATCTAAAATCATTGTCATACAATAATTGTAATTTACATTACAATCACTCTGGCATTCACAGTGCTGTGATATAAAATACTGCCTCATATGCCCCACTAGAAACATAATTATAAATATTTACAACCTTTTTTGGAAATTTTATAATTGGGTTTTTAGTCTCCTGAATCTTGTAACACACAGTATTTATCACTTGCACGTAACACTGCACACGCATTTAACACACGCTATACATCTTGCCTTTTTCTCGCCACTATTCACTGGCTCGGGTCTAATGTGTTTATATACATACATCGACATTATAAGTTTTTTTGTACAGCAAATACTGTACCCTTAACTATTTAGGTCATTGTTACAAAATGGTTATACTTTTTTAGGTTAATGACAAAAATTTATACACTCACGATTTTTAACCTGGTTCATTTTGTAATTATTGAACATATTTACCAAAATATTCATCCTCTACACAAATATATTTACATATCTTAATTCTAGACATAATTTCACATTATCTGTGTGCTACATAAGTGTTTTGCTTTAATTATCTTTACCCTTTTTTTTATTGTTTTGTACTTTATATTCACAATACTCTTTGAATTATATCTACATACTTTTACTTTAATATGACATTAAATTATCATTATTACATGCTTCATTTCAAATGTGGTTACAGTTTACTAAGAAAATGTTCTTTTTCCCCTTTAAACATTTATTTTTGTCCTGAATATATTTATCCTTTCTTATGGCATATATACACAGTTAACCCTCTTACATTCCAATACTTTGTTCTGAAGTTCAGCTTTACTTATCCTGAATTTGCTTGCTTTTTTTTTAGCTGCCATTGCTATTCCCTCTCCTGGATCAAATTGCCCATGGCTAAACATTACTCGTATTTTATGCTTTATCGTGATGTTCCAAAATCTGCTCATGAATAGCTTAAAGGATTCATATGAAATTTCGCCCCCAGATACCATTTGTAACCAATCTAAAGTTGCCTGGTCCAAACATCTTTTAACAACTATCATTTTCAATGCTTCCGGTATCTTTTTAATTTGAAAGTACTCTGACAAGTCTACAATAAACTGTACTGGATTGGAGTTTTCATTAAATTTTGGAAGTGGCAAATCACTTAAGATATAATTATAGTTTTGTATGTCCCTTATTCCCATATTTAAATTCTCGAACGTTACTTGTGCACTCTGAGTTTCAGCGTGTGCTTTGGAAGAAGTCGCCGCGTCACTCACATTATTAGTCATACCTGAGGAACTACCTCTGTCATTATTCTGTGCATCAGATACATTAAGATCATATATATTGACCTTTTAATTCAATTCTAACCTATTTACAGTGCCTTGCAGACTTTCTGTTGTCTGTTCCAATTTTTTATTGTTTTCATTTTGAACAGCTTGGTGCTTGTTAATTTCACAAGTTAGTTTTTGATTCAAATTTATAGACAAAACTTTAACTTCTTCATACAAACTTATTTCTTTGTGTTTCCGATTCCTTCTAAATTTCAGATATCTCCCCTCTGAAATTAACTTGCACCTGAATTAAATCTGCATTCATCTCTCTTAGCTCACTTGAAATGCTACTCATTCGACTTCCTAACTCTGTACATTTTACACTAACATGTTCAAATTTTGTATCAACCTCAGTTTTTTGGTTAGATATTTCCCTGCTCATGTCTGACATTTTCTTTGAAACTCTTCCTATCTCACTTGCTATTATTTCCTGATTTTCATTTCTCATTCTTATCATTCTACTATTTAGCTCCATAAATTTCTTTTCAATTTCTTCCCTGTTTTGTTCTAAACTCTTACCAATATCTTCCCTCAATTCCCTATTATTCTTTTCCATATCTTCCCTTAATTCCCTATTATTCTTTTCCATGTTCTGAGTTAGTTTTTGTTCTAATTTCTCATTACTCTTACCAATATCTTCCATGTTTTAATTTTTGCTCTATTTTTTTTTCTAATTGGTCTGTAATACTCTTACCAATATCTTCCCTCAATTCCCTCTTATTCTTTTCCACAACTTGTCTTAATGGATCTGTAAAATTTTCAGCATTTCCGTCATCATACCAGCATCAAAATTAGCATATCCTACCGTATTTACATCTCTTTGTGAACCTTCATTTTTACCACCCGTTACAGTTACTTCATCCCTGTTTGGTACAATACTATGACCCATATGTCTAATATATCTATCTCTGTCGTCGGCTATCTGCCCTGAAATGTTTACAATCCCAGATGTTTGAGTTGAATGACCTACTATTCTATTCTCACTTTCGTCACTAATATTTCCTACCTCAAATCCTACATTGTTTGAGCTATTTTCCGTAACCTGCATTAAATTACGGCCAACTGTTGCATTATCCCCTTCCATAATTATTTCTGCAGTACTATTAGTAGACATTGTTTTCTTAATCCTTCCACTTCTCAACAACATTTAGTTTCTCACAATTGTTTGTTTTGTTTTTTTTTACGATACACATCAAATTTACAATTTTCTAACCTTTATGATGCTATCTGATGATGTTGTTTTGATGTCCAGCTTCCTGCCCCTCTCTCCTAGATGTATATGCCGCCTCTGCGCTGTACTAGATGGATCCTCGTCGTCTCGATGTCTTGGTGTCGAATTCCACTGTTATCTGTTCTCGTAGTTGCTGATGTCCTCTCATCCGCGTCGTCGGTCGTTCTGGTAGTTGTTTCTGGGATCTGCGTCTTGCAGTTAATTGCACTGCTCCATTCACTCCACATCTTGGTTATTTCGTCCCTTCCTGGTTATTTCGCCCCACGTTCTGGGAGACAATTTGTCGCTGTATTCTGTTCGTGTTATCTTATTTGCTGGCGCCTGTTATTGTTATACTATTTTGGGTTCTTTGTCCTCCGGCTAGCTATTATTACTCAGTCGAGCAAACATCTCTTGAACAGGGTGTGTAAACGAAAATGAGTTGTTACTAAAAGGTAACATTGATAAAAGAATTTGTTTTTACACTTTTATTGGCGTCACACTTAACTAATTTCACATATTTAATCTTAATACACGCCTGACTGAAACTGTTATATTTTCGAATGTAACTACAATCACTTATTTGCCGCGCACTATTAATTCACGTATTTCACATTTTGTAACTAACTTTACGACGCGAGAGATTCTGTAGAATTGCGTAACGTGTACTTCGTGAATGCTTTCTTAGAACTGCCTGACGTGTAACTCGCGAGAGAGATTTCTTAGAACTGCGCGACGTTTACCTTTTGAATGATTCTGTAGAACTGCGCGATACTTGCCTCTGGCTCAAGAATTTATACTCCCTCACCCCGATATGCCTAAACATTATAATCGAGCTGCTATTGGTTAATAAAGCGCGCCAACATTAGCGTCTGTTTTATAAGCCAATCAAAATTACAAACACATATGCTCTAGGGAAGATATTCCCTCCATTTCTAAAGAAAGGCACGCTACTCTGACGTCATTTGTTTGTGTCTACTAATTGATAAACAACTCACCCCATCGCTTCATTGTCACCCGCTCCTATTGTCAGTTTCAGTGTGGCCGTGTTAACATATTTCTTAACAATGCTTATAGCTAACAAACATCTAAAATCATTGTCATACAATAATGTTAATTTACACTACAATCACTCTGGCATTCACAGTGTTGTGATATAAAATACTACCTCACAATATGAGATGTTTAAAAAGGTATTCAAGGCAATTAATAAGGAGTGACAACCCAGTGCTTTTACAATTTGTCGGTTTTTAGAAGACATGTAGTGAGAGCATTGATATCTACTTTTTTACATTCAGGTAAGATGGATAAGTACAGGGAAATGTATTTACATATCTTTTATCTAAGGAACGTAATACCTGACTTCCTTCCCCAGTTTGTACTATAATATAGTAAAGAGATAGAAGTGGAACTCAAAAGTACTGATTTTTTTCCGACAACTGGCAGTTTTAACCGATATTACAAACCATATGAATGACCTCAATGTAAAACTATAAGGAAGGTATCAGTTGGTGTCTGAGCTTACGGGACACATTAATGGATTTCGGAATAGCTTAAGGCTTTTCCATGCCACCTTACAGAAAAACCACCTCACTTTTGTCCGTTTTATGGCCACTTAAACTCACAATTTGAGGTAGTATGTTTTATTATTATTTTCTTCAGGCATTCAGAACATTATATATAGACTTCAATTCAAGAATCTCAGACTCGAAAAAACTAAAAGCAGTAAAAAAAATAATAACATACTAATCCAACACAGCTAAAATTCAAGAGCAGCCACGAAATACTCATCGCGGTTTATGTTACCTTCATGGAGATGTCTTCCTTCAAAACAAGAAGGAATCATGGTTAGAATTCTTCAGAATTCTTTCCAACGATAGTTTTCCTAATATGTGCGACTTTGGGTGGAAAATTGCATCAATATTTTGAGGCACCTATCTGTGGTACAATCTCCACCATTACGTTCTTAAGAATCAATGCAGAAGTTGCCACACAGGTTGTTGTCTTCTGAAACTCTCCGTCTTGCAACAACAGGAATCGATGTAGATATCCCCACCCTTATGAGAGCTGTTGATTGTCCTCATCTATCGCAATAAATGCCTACTCCTTCAGGTACGCTACTAATGTTTCATGTATTACTGTGAATACCTAATTAGGTTAGGTAGGGACCACCGTCTGATAATAAATGCATCTATGCCCATCAGGTTAACACAAATTGGACGCCACTGATCCAGACTTACGTGTACACGAAAGACTTGTTCATTTGCATCTAAACTATGTCCACTACAGAAGTGTCATTGTTGCGATCGTATAAAATGCTTCTGCAATTCTGAGCTGCTGCCTGTGTTCCTTTGTGTGCGAACAACTCAGTAAATAAAAAGCTAATTTAGAAGGAAGGAGAAGGTGACTGAAAATTAAGTGTTGTAGAGTTGGGTTGGCAACATGGGTTGCTACCAAATCAGAAATGTAACGGTTTTCTAAAATGGATGTGTAACAAGGTATAATTGCAAATGGCATTCGCAAACGTATGTTTTATTTCAACCCACAAACCACGGCTATAACATGGCGCAGTCGAGTGGAGTTAATGTAATATATAACGCACGCTCTTTTAAATGTAGGTTGCACTGAACCGAAATATGACTGACCGCGTTGTGCTACGAAATGCTTTCAGTACCTTTGTGCCTTTACCTCGAATTTTCCTTGGTGGATCTGGCGCAAAAGAGTACATATTCACATTCCCGTAAATGTGCAGCGAAAGTTACCGCCAGCAATTTATTTATCGTGTCTCGTCGTTGACAGAATATAATCTCAAGATGGCGGTTTAAATTTGTATCCCGTTTGTGAACTTATCAGCAAGTGTGGATCTGCAGAGTTCAACTGCTCACAATGACTGGCAGACCTTCCTTAGTGACTTCGAGAATTATCTCATTGCAACTGGACATGATGAATCGAGGGAAAGGTGAATTAAATTTAAATTGAGTTTTATTTACGGACGCCCTTTAACTGCTGTGATCCTTAGCGTCCCATTCTATATTGGGTGTGAAAGACCGGTAATTTTGCTCAGAAACCTCAAACCTGATAAAGAGGCTTCTGAGCAAAATTAACGTTCTTTCACGCCCAATATAGAATGGGACCACGAGCTTTACCTAACCTCCGAAGGAAGCCATGCTAAGGATTTTACCCCCGAAAAAAATCCATTACCCTCCGTACTCGATTCTGCTCCTGGCAGCGGTTACAAGCGGTCGACTAGAGCTGTCTACTTCACCGGGACTCCAACCCAGGACGTTTTCGTCGAGTTGGTTCCTGACAATTATGCATGCGTCCAGCGCATGTTATCATCATAGGATACCCACATCACAGCTGATTCTTCTCTGTTTGCAACATTAACAGCAGCAACAGACGCAAAATCGGATCTTGACCAAGCAACCAGCAGTGACCACGCCCAATGCTGTTTAACTTTATTTAAGCAGCTATTTTGAGCAGCGAGGTCCTAGAAACATCTTTTCTCACTGGTTTTATAAAAGCAGTGAGCAACCAGTGACATCTCGACCATCAGAGAAACAAGTAGCGGGCGAAGAACAAGGCCACAGCCATCTTGCCGCAAAGTGAGGTACGACGCACTTGAAGTCCAAGTGTCCGGTCCTCTGTTGTCACGCCGAGGGCTCCCGCTGCCTGTAGGTAAGTGGTGAACTAAGTGACTAGGGTGTGCGCTGCGCACTTGTAACTGACCCTTGTTCACCTGATCCTACAAGATGAAACCTGCTCCCAGTAGCGAGGTCACCAGCGGCCCTGCATTGAAGGAGAAGGAGCCAGTGCCCAGCACCAGCACTGGTGTAACCAACAGTTCTTCCCAGGCCTCCGGGTCTAGAGGAGCTAGAAGAACCACCAGGAGACCCCGACAACGCGCAAGCGGAAAAGGGGACTCCATCCGTTCCGTCTCGACGGAAACCTCTGATAACGGTCTCTCACGCGAGCGTTCACCGGTGAGATTAGGCAATAACACCGAGACTGAGTACTCGGACGGTGACAGTGATATAACCAGCTATTTTGCTTATTCGGACAAGGCTTCGGTCTTATCCGTACACTCCTCCATAATGAGGGAACAAGGATGGTCACACTGCTCTCACAGAGAACAGTGATGAGGGTTTCCGTGTAGTGGGCCGGAAAGGAAAGCCACTACCATCAGTTAGTCGGAACAAGAGGGCATCTGGCAGTCCCGAAGTGGGCGGACAGTTTAGGCGCCACATTCCACCAATCATCGTGGACTCCTTCCAGGGGGTGGTGGGCTTCCTTAGGGAGGTCATGCCTACTCTCTGCCTGGAGTGTACGGTGACCCGGAGGAGGAGCCGATACGTCTTCCAGCCTAGGACCTCAGAGGACTATACGTTCTTACTAAGTGCACTAAAGAAGAAGGACGTTCCTCACTTTACCTTTGGCCTTGACAAGACCAGAGACCTCAAGCGAGTCATCAGAGGCATACCTGTGGATACATCAGTGGGGGACATAGAGCATGACCTCATCCGTCAGGGCATAAAGCTCCATCTCGTGAAGGAGCTCACGAAACACGCTCCAGCTGGGCAGCAGCCCAATAAAATCCCCATCCTCCTCTTTCTAGTAGTGGTGGAGCGGGTCAATGATCCGGAGATTAAGATAGATTGAGTCACCTTGATCTGTTATCTCCGGGTCACAGTCGGAGCCTCCCGCCGCCCTGACGGCCCTGCACAATGGCATCGATGCTTGGGTTTCAATCACTCAAGCAACTACTGCCACCGTCTACTGCGCTGCTTTCGGTGCGGTGGCATGCATGTCTGCCCTAGGTCCCTCGCAGATGTGCCCACGTGCGCAAACTGCAAGGGGGAACACATTGCCTGCTACGGGTGATGTTCAACCGCCTATAAGTGATGGTCTCCATGCGCTCGTCGCGAGCGCCAACAAACACAATCAACAAACAGAGAGCAAACAGCGCCACCACCCAGGAGGGTGCATAATCAACGGCGGGAACCAACCACGGCACCCCAGAACGCAGTAACTAGGATTACAACACAAGCGCCAAAGCCAGCGCCACCATCAACACCGGCACCTAGGGGCGCCTCGTACGCACAGAAAGTTTCTGATCGGGGTGTCACACAAAACACCCCCAACACAAACACACACGACCAACCACCTAAGCAAAAACCTCCACCCAGACAGAAGAGGAGGAGGCCGGACCCCGGGACTGACTCGGACGGGGAGGGTCGGTGTTTGAGGGTCCTGCGCCTCAGCCATCACACGCTCCAGGGCCGGGGAGCATGGTGATCGCCATCTGCCTCTTCCTCCCCCACACCAACCCCAAATCCGACCGCACTCACACTTTCCACACTTGGTGTAGATTTCGTGGGCTTGGCGCAGTGGCTGCAGCTTTTGCTGCAGGACCATGGTCGTCGAGTTCAAGAACTCATTATCAAGTTCCTTCAGGCCACCGATTCAATCAGCAAGGCGATGATCCTTCTTGAGGTGTTCATCTTTTTGCTCTCCCTTGCACCATTGCTGCGAAATGGGGGACGAACTAGGTCTCGCACCTCCTTCCAATTCGCCTTTTAGTATGCGAATGGGGAAAGAAACCAGAGAGATGAGCTCCATCGCTTTACCAACCTTTAAGCCTTGGACCACATTTGCGTCCTGACATTCCTTTCCGTCTACCTGGCTACGTTTGTCATCGTAGTGATCGAGTGCCTGACCTTGGAGGCGGTACTGCGGTCCTTGTGAGGCAAAACGTGGTCCACAAACCCATTCCTCTTCCACCCCTGCAAACCCTTGAAGCGACAGCAGTGTGTGTTGAAATGGGTGGCACGGAGTTGTTATTATAGCTTCTATTTACCACCCACCTGCTAGACTGTTCCTACCTGCTGACTACCAATCCATACTATCCCTTCATCCTTGCGTGATTTTGGCGGAGGACTTCAATGCCAAACATCAGTTTTGGCATTCAGGCCCTCGTGCGAATCCGAGAGGCAATGAACTAATTCGCATGATAGATAGTGATCCACAGCTTCGAGTACTGGGTCCCTGGCAACCCACTCACCATCCGCAAGGTCGAGGACTACCCTCTGTCATCGACTTTGCGATCATCAAGCACTACCCCTAACATCTCATGCTCACATCACTCACAGCGCTCCATTCCGACCACAATCCCGTGTTGACAGAGACCAACACACGGGTTGCCAGCAATGATTTTTCTGACCACACCACAGAAACCGATTGGGACCGCTTTATAGGTTGCCTCCACGCAACAATCCCGCCTAACTCCAGCATTATAGACAGTCCTTCCGTAGAGACATCACTCAAATCCTCCACAAGCACAATGGTGTGAACGGTTCATAACCTCACCATCCTAATACCTCCCCCTCCTCAACCAGACGTCCTACCACTGGACTACAACTCCGTATCCGCCGCTCCTCGGCAGCCCGAAGGCTACACCAGCGCCACCAAACAACCCATAACCGAGAGCTTCTGCGGCATCTTCCCCGAGAGGTCCGTGAACGATTGCGCGAGCACAGAGTGCAACCATGGGAAGCCACGATGGCCCGTCAGAACCTCGATAGTGGTGACGTTTTGGCGGATAGCTAAAACCTCCGTCGCCAACGAAATCAATACAACTCCTCGCTTCAAGGTAACCTAGGCCTTGTATACGAACCCATAGTCAAAGCAAATGTAATCGCTAACTATCTCAAGGACACCTGCAGGCCCAGAGATGACCCTCAGGACGCAGACTTTACTGCCGCTTCCACCAGAAGGTAGATCGCTATTTGCGGTTGTCTCCATTCCGAAACCTGGTAAGGACCGGGCTCTTCCCTCCAGTTACCGCCCCATCGCCTCCTACCCACCCTCTCAAACGTTTTTGAGAAGCTCATACTGCACCGCTTGTCGCCATTCTTGACTGACATTCAAGCCATCCAAACCCACCAGTTTGGTTATCGTCCTGGGCACTGGACCGCCCAGCAGCTGCTGCGGGTGGTGGAGGCTGCTCCCTGGGTTTCCAGGACAGGGCTTTCACTCCTGCGGTGTCTCTGGACGTTGAAAAGGCCTTCTCGACGACCTGGCACGAGTGACTCCTCTATAAAATGAGCAGTTTGCTCTACACAGACAAATCATCAACATCCTACACAGTTTCCTACACCAACGCTCCTTTATAGTAGTAGTAGATGGGAAAAAATCAACATTAAAACCCATACGAGGCGGAGTCCCCGAAGGCTCTGTACTAGCTCCCACACTGTTCAGCCTGTACATGGCAGACTTTCCAGTGGTGCAGGGCGTCAATATGGCCCAATTTGCGGATGACGTCCTCTGTACACTACCAACAGACACATCCTCAGAGCCTTCAACCCAATACAACGACACCTCCGTCTCGTTGAACTCTGGTGCAAACAATGGCGGATGTCCGTGAATCCGGGCAAAAGCCAAGCTGTCCTGCTCGCCAAGAGACGAATCCCCGCTGCAGACAGAACAACCATCACCTATCTGGGTCAAAGGATAGAGTGGGGGCTTCCATACGCTACTTGGGTGTTACTCTGAATAAGGGCCTAACCTTTCGTGAACACATGCGTGGAACAATGAACAGGGCTAAGGGGGCGGTAGCTGCATTATACCCGGTTCTAACTTCCAACATGCCGGTTCACTTAAAGTTACGTCTTTCTAAAGCTCTTATCTTACCTCTGATGCTCTACGCCTGTGAGGTGTGGGGCATGGCAGCAGATTCCTGGCTTTTCTGGCTATAGCGGATTCAGAATAGAGGACTTCCGTCCATCTATTTTGTCTGTCGTCGCTTTCCAGTCAGGGTACTACATGAGACCTCGGCCCTCCCATACGTGGAGGATGTGATTAGAGACCGGGCTCAAAAATTCTACTGCAAATTGAGTTACCATGAGAACGCCCTATTCAGATCCCTGGGGAACTACGTACGTCAAGAACGTCAATACAGACGCTACCGGGTTCCCGCATGGCTTGCGGGCACCCCCGTTAACGAATGTTTTAACCTGCCAACAGCAAAAATAATGCTGACACTAAGTACTCTCCCTCCCCATGGGAGTGGTCAATCAAAATTCAACCAATCAAAATTGCAGTAAAAATAAGCACCAGCGGAGCAGAGCACTGACGATGCTCCTGAAAAGGCAGCCACTGAGGAGCCTATAAAAATATAGAGCTACCTCCTCACACCCCCAACATCAACATCATACGGTCACCTCTATGTCAATTGCTGAAATCTGAAGTAGCTGGTAAGTGGCTTCCAAGTCATGAAAATGCTTTCAAACAGTTAAAGTATTTAGTGTATGATGCACCTTTTTTGCTAATTTTAATCCTAAAGCAATGTAATACAATGTGATGCATTTCAAAGAGGCCTAGGCTTCACATTTTTCCAGGAAGTCCCAAGGGGCTACATTCAGTACATACAGCTTCAAGGTCTTGACACCGGCTGAAATCAATTATTCTCAAACAGAGAAAGAACTGCTTGCTGTGTATTTTACAGCATCCAAAGCCCATACTGATTTTATGGTATCCAAAGCCCATTACTACATACGAGGGCGGATTGATGTCATTCACTTTTTAAAGAAAATAAAAAAATTGTCCAAAAAAGTAATCTTATTTCTAAATATAGTCTCCTTTCAAATCAATACACGTTGTCCAACGTTTCTCCAATTCTTTTAACCCTACCGAAGTCTGCAAAATATGAGGCTGTTTCTGCCATGATGTGTTCACTGGACGTGAATTTCTTC
This sequence comes from Deroplatys truncata, assembly GCA_030765065.1. Lineage (NCBI taxonomy): Eukaryota > Metazoa > Arthropoda > Insecta > Mantodea > Mantidae > Deroplatys > Deroplatys truncata. The sequence goes on along the minus strand of CM060987.1, from coordinate 31,581,824 downwards.
CCAGGAGCCAATTTTTCAGGTTTGCGAAGAGGAAGAAGTCGCTCGGAGCCAAATCTGGAGAATATGGTTGGTGAGGTTCGTAGCTGATTCCACATATTATGCAATAGCAATGGCTGGCTTGTGTGCGGATGCATTATCCTGGCGAAAGAGAACCATTTTCTTGACCTAATGGGGGTCGTTTCCTTGTGAAATTGATCCAGCATTTCGGCATAATATGAACCTGTGATCGTTTTACCCCTTTCCAGGTAGTGAATGTCTATTACTCCTTGTGAATTCCAAAAGAGAGCTGCCATGATTTTTCCTGCCGACGGAATGGTTTTCGTTTTCTTTGGAGCATGTTCGTCGAAGGAAATCCATTGCTTTGATTTTTGTTTGGTTTCAGGTTGATAGTAAAAGATCCTAGTTTCATCAACCGTGACATTTACACCGCAAAAACTCATTTGGGTTGCGCTGGAACATGTTCAAACCTCCCTGTAGCAGCAGTAATACGTCGTTTCATATTGTCTGGTTTAGTTGAATCCTTCTAGACAGTATCTTTCAGCCTTCCCCACAGAAAAAAAGCCTAAAAGGGTCAGATCCCGTGAACGGACCGACTAAGGTACAGATCCTCTTCGTCCAATCCAGCGATTTGAAACAATCCGTTAATACGAGCTGTAGTACTTTGTGCACTATGGGTTGGACAGCCATCATGTTGGTACCACAGGTTCCTCCTACTCAGCAAAGGAACGTCTTCTAGCATCTGTGGCAGATAGTCTGTCAGGAGGTTGCGATACTTGTGCGAGTTCATTGTTCCTTCTATGAACAAAGGGCCTATGAGCTGATGGTTCACTATCCCACACCATACAATTAAACTCCATGGACGCTGGCGTTCCACCTGACGAAGTCAACGGGGATTGTTAACAGACCAATAGCCCATGTTTCTGCGGTTTACCTGGCCATGATTAGTAAATGTTGCCTCATCACTAAACAAGATACATGATGAATCTGGAGTATCAGTCTTAATGCCCATGTACAAAATCGTTTCCATGCAGCTCTTGATGGAGAGAGATGTGAAAGGGATGGAATCTATGTCGATGGAGAATGCGCAGTACACTTGCCTGACTTATGCCACTTCCACATGCGATTGTGCGGGAACTAATTTGCGGATCTACTGCAACGGCAGCCAAAACATTAATTTCTGCTGCCTCTCCAGTCACTTGTTTGTTTCTGTTATGTTTTCTAGGTGTTGCAGTACCACTTTCACGTAATTGGTTGAGGAGGTTGATATATAATTGCCAAAATGGTTGACATCTATTGGGATACGTTTCCGCATACACCGTACAGGAACGAACTGCATTTTCCTACACTCCCCATACACCATGAGCATGTCGACTTTTGCATTACTAAACCCCATCTTCCACTCACGACTTACTGCTTGAACTGTCACAAACTGACCAGAAAGTCACAATGCAATCAATGAACAGGAAACACAATGCCAGCAAACATAACAACATCGTACCGAGCAACTAAGCAGATTGAATGGGACAAAGAATTGTCGGAGTGGAAACTTTTCAAAATACGATTTCTCGTAAACCCCTTCCACTAGAATCTTGTAACAAAGATCATTGACATTCTAATTTTCCCTACCTTTATTCTTTTAATATAACTAGGTATTGTTCCATTTAAAAATTGTATGTTTGCTCAAAAACACACTTTCTCAGTATTAAAACCTGCTTATATGCTAAATGTACGAGCCGCTGAGTACCAATTAATGTTGTGAAAATTGCACGTCAATAGCACTTTTCGGTTCCGAAATCTTTGCGGTACAAGTTTTAGGTGATTCATCCTGTATGTTCTACCAAGTGTGGTCAACCTATTCTCAGTATCATGTAATTGTTGTTACATAAAATGAACTTAGTGAAAGATACCCCCGCAGTAATTACTACAAGGGAGGCACCCCTTCGGCTTGTGTCAGGTTTGCGGTCTACCCCTCCTCCTGATCCCACCTTCTACACAGTAAAATAATGCTTCCATCATTATGTGACTAATAAAAACTGGGAGCGGTGCATTCTTATGGAATATCGTGGTTTTAACGTTGGGCGAGGAGAACTCTTTTGTGATTGTATTCAGTTTATTTAATAATTGCTAAACTGGTCGATTTTCACCCTTTAAGGAAAAAAGGCATTTTTTTTAAAATTATGTATCAGTGGTGGGCAATTATTGTCGACGTCTGATGTGCGTACACTTTTAGAAGTTTTACGTTGAGTTAACCATATCCCGTATGTTAAACAGCTTTTGATAGTGGAGTCACCCTCGTTATGTGAAGGAGCTCGGTTAGAATCTTTCGATCTATTTACTGATCTCAATTCTGACGTTATTTTATCCAAATATCAGCTGATGCGTTTAACGGTACGTATTTCGCACTATCACAAAGAGTGGAATATCTCCAGGAATTTCATTCCACAGTAAGTTTTACTTTGTCATTAACGCAGCTGCATGCGGAGTTTGTTAAATGTTTGGAAAAACGTTTCGGCCAAATCTTCGAAATTCTTTCATTGCATAATACTACGCCGATAACAGGACATTGCCGTTATTTAAAGCCCTGAAATTGCCTCATTATCTTCAGCAATTTGCTGAATCGTTTCAACCTTTTGAAGTAGGAAATGTGGCGACGGCCGTAGAGTTTCTTAAGCTTTTACTGAGTGCCGAAGTTTATGCCAGTTTATGCAATATTCCTATCTCACAGCTGCTTAACGTAATACAAGATCCAAGGACGTGGTTTTAAATACCTTATTGGTGTCAGGGGCAATTCAAATCCGGTGATCGCATTAAATGAGTCTATTTTGAGGTCTTTTGTTCCTCATTGCGCATTATATAAACTAGTGCAGGATTATTATTTACAACTCCAATTGTTTAATGAGCCTTTTCCGGATTATATTGCTAGGGTGAAATTGTTTGCCAGGGTTTTGAAGTTACCCGATGCAGAGAGACAAATCTGTGATCACTTTGACTTGCTTATCATCTGAAACATGTTCGGCCTTAATGTTTCTTTTGAGCCCAACTACCTTTAAAGTAATGGAAGATCTTTTACCATATTTAGCGGAGTAAAATGCCTCGAATACAATCGACGTCCTCCTTCACACTCGAATGAGAGGTTTTCCAACAGGAGTATTGTCTTGCTGAATCTTGGGGTCAATTTGTCTCCTGGCTCTAATTTTCGTTGTGCCTCCATGATTCATAGGATTCGAAAATGTAATGTGCAACGGGGTTAGTAATGTATTTGCTAACGTTACGATAGTTGGGCATGTTCAGTCGCGCCCTATTTGACGCCAAGCGTCAGCCTAGTTTTCGGCCAGGTGCGGAACATTTCGTCGTCTTGTCGGTCTCCCAATTGATGTGAAACCAGTAGTGTAAGTCACTGTGAATAAACAATCTTTATTGGCCTTGTTATATTCAGGGAGCTCCTGTTAATTAGCCCACGAATCTTATTTTCATGAACGTTCGGCTAAAGATTCGGGTAAACCCGAGACAAGTAGGGTTTCCGTTAACGGTCACAGCTTTCAGGTGGACAATAAAGTTCAGCTAACTGAGCGTTTCCCTCGCTTAACTTGGAAACCTTAATTTTATTTGTTGCCTGATTTGCCCAATGGTTTAAATTTGGGTGCCGTTTTCATGGTTAGGATGGACCTTAGGTTAGATTTCCGTGAGGGAAAAATTTCATTTGCATTTGCACCTGGGGAACGTACTAAGTTTCAACGCAGCTTGCTTACGAGAAGTGCGCTGTCTGCCACTGCTGATTTGGTTCACCAAGGGGTGATTAGTACCTGCGCAATTTTTCCATTTGACAATGGAACAATTCCACAGTAAATCAGGCGCGTTCCCTGGATCAATTGTGTGCTAATCGTTACGCGCTATTTTCGGAGAAGTTGGGTGCGACCAACTTAATAACATACCTATGACATTCAATTGAGTATTAAAATAGGAGCGCAACCCATACCTCATTTAAACTCAGCTGCACATTATTTTGCTGACGCGAAGGTTTCACCACATTAAATTTAAATAATGCCTATTTTCAAATAAATTTGGCCGAGTCCTGTAAACACGTCACTGTCGTTCTTTGTGGCCTAGGGGTACCATACTAGCCTCTAGTTCTCGAGGTAACGGGTTCAAACCCAGCGGAGGGCGATGGATTTTTTTCGGGTGTAAATATCCTTAGCGTGGCTTCCTTTGGAGGAGAAGTAAAGTCGGTGGACCCGTGTCGTAGATTTATGGCACGCAAAGGAACCTCAAGCCTGATAAGGAGGCCTCTGAGCAAAATTTCTGGTCTTTCACGCCCAATATGGAATGGGACGCCAAGAACCATACTGGTTAAAGAGCTACTCAGTTTAATTTTAAACTCATCACTGCCTTTGCCACCCAATGACTTTTGTACGAATTTCAAAGGGTACCCTTTGGGATTGCTACAGGAGCTCAAGTTTTGTCGCGTTTGTTAAACAATTTGTTTTCTGATATTACGTTTAAGTATGTTTTACCACTATCTGGATTACTTATTTACTCGCCGGATTTCGAAACTAACTGCCAGATTATTGTCGAAGTTTTTGCTCACTTGGAGCGGGAGAGACTTACGTTACGTAACGATAAGTGTGCTTTTGCAACCCTACAAATTCCCTTCCTGGGTCATATTGTTTCCCCAGCAGGCATAACAATAGTTCTTGGCCACACTAAAACTATTAAAAATTTTCCTCCGCCGAAAAATGTTAAAGCAGGTTAGTTGGTGTGGTAAATTTCTTCAGTAAATTTATTTACGACTTCGCTGGTAGGGCGGAACCCCTTAACAGTCTTTAGCAAAAAGGAGTACCGTTTCGGTGATCTGTAGCTCATCAACAGGTATTCAACGACCTTAGGACGGCCATCATGAATCCACCGATCCTTGCTTCTCCAGATTGTTTCCCGGTGATTTGTCTTACAAACTGATGTGGTTCTTGAGCAGCTATTGTGTTTCAGGGTTTTCCTGGGGGATGCCGAACCATTTGCGTACCCTTACCAACATGGAACTTCAAATATTCTATTTATGAGCTGGATACACTCGCTGTCTTATTTGGACTTGGGAAGTATCTGAAACATATTGTGTCCGTACTAGAGTGTGACAACCAGGCACTCACATGGTGGCTTGCCACTCCGAAATCAACTGGCCGATTAGCGCTTTGGGGGTGTGCGGATATCCGCCTTTAAGTTTGTTCCTGTCCACATTTGTAGCTCAAAAATGTGTGGCTAACGCTCTAACTAGAAAATTTACTGAACCTATAATCAATCTGAAAGTGCTATCCCGGTAGTCGTTAATGTGTGTGGGTTCCACGAAGTTTTCAAGGGTCTGGCGGTACATCAGTGCCGAGATTTGGCCTTATAGGGCATTATTAAGCACTATGAAGCTGGGTAATTTGTACTCTCTTATCATCTAAAATGAGGTGTGCTCTTGACTCGAGCTACCTTTGAAAATAAAGTGGTATTTCCTCAAGCTTTAGTTCCTGTGGTTTTGACTATTTTCATTCGTCATCGGTAGGAGAGTATCCTGGTATTGCTAAAGCTAAATGTAAAATACGCGAGCGATTTTTGGCTGGGTATGTATTAAGACATTACGGCTCGGGCGAAAGCATCCGCCCAGCGCGCCATATGGAAAGGGTTAGCATCTGACGTCGCTACCAAACCCTTGGAGACATTTATCGTGATTTTTGTTGTTCCTTTCCCACGATCTGTTCAGGGAAACACATGGTTTGGTTGTAGTGGATGCTTTTACCAAGTTTTTTTTGGATCCGCGCTATTCCTAGTGCCACTTTGCGGAAAGCGATTGAAGTGCCTTCTGGAATTTTTGGGGCGCCTCGTTTTCGTGAATAATGGGACACAGTTTATTTCCGTTACTTTTAGGAATTTTGTTTCACGGGTGTTAAAGCCTTCACTACTACTCATTATCCTCGTCCTTCTCCGGCTGGAAGGTTTGACAGGAATTTAATGTTGGCTCTCATTGCCTTTCATCATCAATCATAGTACGTGATATAATAACCTTTCGAGTTTGCAGTTAGCATTTAATTCGGCTGGGTAGAATTCCGGACACCACACTATTCCGGCTCATGTTTGTTGTAATGTCGAATTTTCCTGTGGAATCTCGATGACCTGTTGCCTCAGCAGTTTAAGCTCGAGATAATGCGTCGGAATTGGCAAAAGGCATTAACAATCTTAAGCGAGCATAGCTCCGTGTGGAAAGGAGATATGATAAGAATGAAAGGCTTCACCTTATGCTGAGAGTAATACGTAGGTCTCATCCTATAAGCTCCAAGACCAATGCATATGTAGCTAAGTTATCACCAAGATATGTCGTACCATTTGCAATTGTTACTTTGCATAAGGGTATCTCGGCCAAAATCAAGCATCTCAGCTCAGGGTAGCTGCGTAGGGTTCACGTTTCCAGATGAAACTCTACCCTTAATCCTGTTTCTAGTTTAGGGTTTTCCTTATCATTAAGTTCCCTTGTGTTATTCTCTATATTTACATTCATTATTTATGTTTTGGTTGGTGTTTACGTTTAGGTTCTCTGTTTATATTTGTTACGGGTTTGTTTTTGTTCGGGAAGTGTGCATGATCCCTGCGGGTTGCGAAATATTACTGTGCTATCATTTTCTGTCCACTTTTCCTTCTTCATTCTGCTGCTTCCCTATATTGTGTATTCCAAGTTTGAAAGAAAAAAAAGTATTTCTGTGATTTCAGGGCAATTTTAAACTAACAATTTTGATGTTATTCTTGGCCGAACAAGTTTATTGATTATATGCAATGAATGGAATGGATATTTATATTGAATATGTATTATGTTATTGTACACCCATGACAGCTTATAGTGATGTTATTGTAAGTTGGTCTTTTGGCTCCGTTTCCCGCTATTTGTTTACTTCCCCAGCCTTGTTTGTGTGGAAATGATGAATTCTCGTCTCCACCTTTCCATTAGAGCACGCGAAGTTCATCACCCTGGCTCTTCTGGCGGTTTGCTGTTACCAAGCAGTTTGGCGACTTCTGGGCCTCCTGCTAGGGAGAATGTTTCTGTTTGCATTTACCACTCACCTTGGTTGGTTTGGCTCCTGATTGTGAACTAAACCAGAGGAATCTTTTTTGCACAAGTAATTTTAATCACCTGCACGGTGCTGCTGGCAAGTAAACAGTGTCATCTTTGTCCTGCCTCATCTTGTTGATGCAATTGGTGTGACATTGAGTTTCAGAAAAATGTGAGCGTGTGCGCAAGTGCTATACGATGTCCCCTTCATAGTGGTGGTTGTCCTCCCCAGTGTGCAAGAAGAAACCGCAAACTGTTTTCTCCAAGCATTGTTGCTGTGCCGAGGCGACAAGTGTGCATTGTTTGAGTGTGCTTCCTTTTGTCTTTTTCCTACAATTTCGCGTCTATTGTCCGCGTTTGGAGGGTGGAGTAATTGAGCCGACCATGAGCTTTCTTACCGGCTAAACACAGGTATCTCAAACTTGTGACGGGATCGGTGCTGAGCGACGCCTCTGGTTCCTTAGTTTCGAACTAGGAGCGCAGCGCTCGCACCGACCTTAGCGGGTTTTGTGCCTGCTAGTCAAACAGTTAACGCTGGGATGACTTCTTCTGCGTAAGCAATTTCTTGGCCTGTAATCGCAGTTCTTCCGATACTTTATTAGCTTTTCTGGCTCCTTTGTAGGCGTGCCTTATATTCGTTAAAGTTTATATTCATATGTTTATAAATTAAGCTGAGCCAAATGGTTTCTTTTCTTTAACTCGTCACTGCCGTTTTATGTGTATTTCTGAGCCTTTTATGGGAGGGGTTGTGGCTCGTTATTAATTGTTTAAACTTCTGGGCTTTAGTGTTTTATATTGTAAGTTTTCACAGTTTTGTAATATCTATTTGTCCGAATTGTGGAGTTAACTTTGTTATTCGCGTTGATCCTCTGAAGTTTATATTTGTTATACATAACTGTTATCTATTGTTTCGGGGCTAAAGCTTTTCTTTGTTCAAGTGGGTTCGGCAGTATACGCCAGCTTTGCATTTGGAGGTGGTGTGGAAAACATACTTGCTGACCATCTAACCATGTGTAAGAAGCAAATTTAAAACTGTATTGTATGAGATCTTCATTTAAATTGTGTATTTGAAAATCATCATATATTCTACCAAATGTGATCAATCTATTATCAGTACCACGTGATTAGTGTCACTTAAAATTAACTTGGTGAAAGATATCCCGCAGTAATTATTATAAGGGGACACTCCTTCACTTTGTGACCGGTTTGCCGTTTACTCCTCTTGACCCGACCATGTAGTACATGAAATGACATTTCCATCATTATGACATAACAAAAACTCGGAGGGCGGTGCACAGTACAGCACAATATACAATGGGAGCTGATTAATAACATTCCAGGAATAAAAAGCAATTCTGCAGTGGCGAACTAATGGCGATTTAATACCAGAATAATCTCTTCCGGTCCTATATTCAACTGGTTAAAATTAATACAAGGGTTCTAAAATCTGTTTGGTGCCAGTGGATTTGGTTGTTTCAGTCCTATCACAACGCCTTATTACCCTTTTATTGTTTTCAGAACCTCATGTTTTAATCGATCAATTGTTTTGAGATGCGCCAGCGACATCCAGTATAAATGAGAACATTGTTTTGATTGTCATTCGCATTCATAATCCTTATACTAGTAGCCGGCAGTTGTACAAGAGATACACATTGATCAGTATTCTCTGGTGTGAATACTATGTGCTAATGATTTTTCCGTATCATTTACACCCACACCAAAAATTGCACAGGAGAGGTTTCGAAGCTTGAATGAACTTCTTAATGGATGCCAATTGGCAAATGATAACGGTGATTGGTGTGGTTTGATGAATTGGAGTTTCACAATAATGGGGCCGCAAATCGTTGTAATATGCACTATTGGAGTATTGATAACCTCCACTGGGTAAGAGAGGAGTAGTGGGTCACTATAGGGGTCATATTTGTTCGAGGGTCGTCTAACAGGAGTTCGCCACCTGCATTTTCCTTGCAATGAGCTCCTCTTGTTGCTACACGATGTACTACTAGAGGAACTAATGACATGGTTTCAACATGATTGTGCTCTATCACAGAGGATGATGCAATCGTCCACATATGGCATATCCTGATCATTGAGTAGGAAGACAAGGAAAACTATCATGACTACCATATTACTTGATTTAACACCTGTAGTCTTCTTCAGGTGTGTTCAGAGAGGTACAGGATAGGTACTGTATATAGGAATATATAAGATAGTGAATAACTAAAGCGTCGATTCGCAGCGTTAAAAAGTTTGAAATTGATTAAATGATAGAACCCTCCAAAAATCTCATAGTATTCACAAGAATTTCCAGAAAACCATTTCTAAAATAGTTTCATTGTAAGGAAAATAATGTGACTCCAGAAAGCGTCTGTCTGCACCTTAAAAGTTCTAGCAACCAAATTAAAGTAGAGGAAATCCTAGTTTTTAATACGCAAAAATAACAAATGATACTGAAGTTGACATAAAGTTTATATATATAGTTTACATATAATTTAGCGCCTTTTGCGTGTGATGTTTACAAAATTTATTTCACGTGCATTTAACAGAGCAATCTTTTTCATATAATACCAGAAATTGTGATAAAAATGGGTTTTGATCTGACGGAGGAAAACATGACAAAGTCAGGAATTATCGAGATTTTTACTATACTTTCTCCTTGATGTCTTAACGTCACAAATTCATTTCTCCGTCAATTAAATGGTTAATAATTAAATCGTCAATGACAAGAGTGATTACAGATTATGGGATATCTACATACGCTTATGGGCATTGCAGCATTATGTGTAACTTTGTATGTATATGTAACACAGACCTTGAAATAATGATTTTTTCCGTGAGCTTAGGCATGGAAAATGGTATTTACCTTATTACCCATCACAAAAGTTTTTAGATGTACGGTGAAAAATAAAAAAGAGAATAGAGGGTGGTAAGCCTCCTTCTAGCACGGTTTCAAGCCCAGATAAGAGACATCTAAAAGGTAGCGTGCTCAATTAGTATAACGTATCATATTATGCCAAATGCTCCTTTAAACTACATATAATACGACTAAGAGAGCAGCCATAGGTTGCGGTACCGAGAAGGCAGCGGCGGGTGAAAACGAGACAATATCTCCTTATATAAAGTGATGGAATTTTACTGAAAGCATAAAATGATACTGAAAACCGATAATAATGATGACCACTATCCTAATTTATATTGAGGCGTTGAAAATGATCTCCCTCGACAGCATACGTTTCCGACATCTGCATATGAAATTCCCGCGAACATCCATAAACTTCGCAGGTATGATTCTGGCAATTTCTCCGTTTCAGATCTTTTATTGCATGCGGGCTATTCTTACACATTTTGTATTTTCAGTTACCGCATAAATAAAAAGCACATGTCAGCACAGGCTTCGAGATGGCCACAAACCACTATTGGTGTTTCTACCCTCAAAAACCTACCGGGCGAGATGGCTCCGTGGCAACGCTTGAGACTCGCATTTGGGAGGCCCTGTGTTCGATTCCCGACCATAGATCTTTTCGTGGCTTCCCTGGATTGGTAGGCGAATGCTGTGGTGGTTCCTCTCCTACCACGAATTTCCTGTCCATCATTTTCTACCATCTGTTTCAAGGTTGTAGGCCCCAGGCGACGGTGTGTTGCGGCTGAGGGTGGATATGAACTTTGGAAAGGTTTCTTCTGGCGTTGGACTACTGACGGACCCGCTTTCTGGGGGCATCCCTGGGCCTTAGGGGCACCCGGAACCTGTGGACAGGGCTGACGGCTCCGGATGCGTTCTATCTGGAACCGTTAGGGATCCCGTCCATGCTTGCGCACATTGACCCCGGATCTGTTCGCCCTTCGGGTCTCTCCTTCATGCCTCCCTCCCAAGGGTCACGTTAAAAACCAAAAGGGCCACGTTGGCCTACTTGTGGTGCTCTGTCCCGGTTTCGGGGCCCTCCTACTCCTCAAAAATCTACTCAACCAACATAAGTGGTTTGTAAGCAGGTGAACAATAGCCCAAAAATTCCTCTGCTAGTTTACCAAGGAAAAGGTGTTTAAAAATCTTTGGTACGAAATGCCACTAAATTACTTTAATTAAAATCTTATAAAATTACAGTAGTCCATGAATTGCAACAATTCGGTCTGTAACTGGATAGTATTGTTAACTGACTAAGTAAATCCAGAATTTATCATCATTTCGGACGAAGCTTGGATAGTTCACCAAACTATCGATATTGGAACGCAGAAAAACCTGACCTTGTGCAGAACGTTCCGCTCCATCCTGAAAACATTGGTGTATGGTGCAATAGCGAATCATGGGCCCAAATTCTGGGAAGGCCAGGAATCTGATATTAGAAAATCCCCATTCCTTTGCTTTTAGTACAACAAGCGGATTTTTCCAATCCTAGCTCTACCTCTCTACTAGGTGGTGGTGGTGGTAGTAGTCTTTTTTAAATTCAAACGAGATTGGACGTTGGATGGTTATTTGAAAAACAAGTCACTCGGCGATCCTTTTTCTTTCGAATCGTTGGAGGACATCGTCGTACCATGTCTCTTGGAATTAATTGAATTTTATTCATAGACGCTCTTTAACTGCTGTGGTCCTTAGCGTCCCTTTATATATTGGGTGTGAAAGACCTGTAATTTTGCTCAGAGGCCTCTATCATGCTTGAGGTTCTTTTACGTGCCGTAAATCTATGACACAGGATCACCGTCTTTACTTCCCTTCCGAAGGAAGCCATGCTAAGGATTTTTACGCCCGGAAAAATCCATCGCTCTCCGCCGGTTTGAACCCGTGACCTCGGCTAGCATGGTAACCACTACACCGCAGAGGCCGACATGTCTCTTAAGTATTCTTAATACTGGATTTTCAATTGAAGCACAAGAGCTAATAAGTAATCCAAGGCCATGTTTTTCCTCAAATACGATTTACGCATTTAAGGTAACAAAAACTCGTTTCAATTGATGTCCTGGTTGCAGGTGTGGTAGCAATTAGGCAAAATACGTGTCTCCCAAACTAGCAAAATGCAATGCTGAGAAGAAAATAGTCCTCAGTTCTACTCGCAATTGTTAGCAGTTCAAGGAGGCATTTTTTATTCTAATAATGAATCTAGGCCATCTACAGGGAAACGTCGAGTATAATTGACGAATGAGTAGTATCGCCTAATTTAAAAAAATAAAATCCAAAATACATTACAATATTCTTTTGTTTTGTATCTGCATGTACCTTCACTTTCTTGGTTATGTACCTATATGGTAAATCTGTACAACAATGATGTAAAAACTGTTTTGAAAGAGCGGAATAAATATTAAAACTTGCAATGCACGTTTTGGTTTAGGAAACCAGATACCAGCATGTGTTTCCGATTATAATTTAGTTTTATAGCCTAATTTAAGAAACAATAGTTTATCACAACGTGAAAATCTTGTTTCGTTGTTTTAATGTCATCTAATATCTCGAAGTACATTTGTATATTTTTGACATCAATGGATTACCTATCTATTCATCTAACAGTACAAATGTATTCATAGAAGCTTCGGGTTGCGAATTAGTCAAGCTTTTCGTAAACTTCAAAAACTCAATCAACTCATCTTCACTTCTTAAATTTTTCACATACTTTGTCAAACTAAAAGCGGCGGTCTTTTGATCAATTATTTTTTTTTACTTTCTCTACTACGTATTAGTAAGTAGGGGAAGCATTCCATCCAAAAATTTGATATATAAATTTCACCGAAAATACACGTTTTGAGGCCCCCTGAATCTAAAAAATAAATATTTTTAGAAAAAAGTCTGTGTGTGTCTGAACAGTATAACTAAAAAACGAAAAGTCGGATAAATGCCAAACTTGGTATTTAGGTTCAGTATCTCTCAAAGATTCGACACGGAGAGTTTCAAGAAAATCCCACCACCCCAGACTACCCTTTATATAGAACATTTTTATTTTATCAAAAATGGCTCAACGATTTTTATTAAAGTATCATATGTTTAAGACATTTTCTGTCAAATGAAATGTACCTGTATCATGGATTTTCTGGGAATGTACCCAAAAGTCCTCTTCATTTTGAATGACTTTTGTATAACTGCTAAACCGTAAGATAGACAAAAGTTTATTACACAAAACATGTAGATCTCGTTAAAACACACAATTTATGTCGCATACTTTTTTTTTTTTTTTTTCTTTCTTTCTTTCTTTTCGTCGAGTGCATCATTTCCGAGATACTCCTTGTTATGTGTTTGAATTTTCCAATACTTGTACTTTTTCTCAAATGGAATTCTTTTTTTTTTTTTTAATTTTTTTTTAAACGTTCTGGACATGCAAAAGAATGGAATGCTCCACATAGCAACCAGCTCTTAAAAGATTTGAGCATCACTTAAAGCCTACCATATTTCCCTTGCACCTACAAGAAAATTAGCAATAAGATAGTTTCTGAAAATGTTCATCTCTATTAATATAAAGTATAGGGGAATAAGCATTTGTAAAAGGATTTTGTGCAACAGTAGAGAAAGTCATGTGACTGCAACATATGTGAGTGCGATTCACAACCGTTAACTTCTGTAGACCGCTTTGGCTAACTCTATAATACAGGCTATTAGACAATGATTTGGGCTACCTCCAACCCATGCTTGGCGTGGAGCAGTGGTTAAGCTACTTCGCAAGCAGCTTGAGTGCGATTCCGCATAGGCATTTGTTACCTTTTATTTTTTATAATTCGTTTTACTGAAATATAGTTAAATAATATTGCTTGTGTTACTTCTTTCTGCATATAAATATAACTACAATAATGGTGAAATTTGTGGTTATAAAATTAAATTGAGTACAAAACCTCCTACTGAACAATGAATTAATGCCATGGTTATCATCTACCGGTATGCTGTACCAGTAAAATAATACCACATATGTAAAAATGATGGAAACAGTTTATAGTTTTACTCCTGTATTTAAAATGAAAGGGGGAAAAGTTTAATAGGCCCATGGAAATTTGGAGTGCAACCTCAGGAAAAATAAGTCAATCTCTACCACTGAGCTAAGAGTGCTGCAGTAAGCATGTGACATTGCAACGAACTTTAGTCATTCTCCACTGAGAACTGCAAATCTATACTATGTGTTTTGGTTACAAATATTCAGTGTTGAAACACTGAAACATGTCTGTTTCATATATGAATTATTTTCTCGGAAGACTTTAGTCTTCTATAGTTTGTGATTGTAGTTGTGTTCCCCATTATAACTACTACACACAATCTTGTGAACAAAGTCTGGCTGTCTGAGGGCCCACAAGCCAAAAGAGGGCTCCCTTCTCCCTGCTGCTGCTGCTGCTGCCACTGCACAGACTGTGGCTGCACTCTTATGGCTCTCCTTATAAGGAATCAACAATATCTGTCTGAATGAACCTTAGAAGAATACAATGGCCTGGATGTATCCAAAAGCAGATAGAATAATTTGTATAAAAATATCTATGAAAGGAACAATGTTTGGACAGAAACCTACTGAGAAACTCCATAAAAAGTGGATGGATGCTATTAGGGAAGACAGCCATCACCAATCTTGCTTCTTTACAGAAGTGAAATGTACTCAATATTTTGTTACTTATACCTTTTCGTAGTCTTTATTTCAAATGCAGTTAAGAGTTGAACTAGGGTATCTTAAAAGTATATTATTAATTTTTATACTTGAAAATGGGTGTCGACATGCTCGCAACATGGAGGTGAACATAAATTGGCTCTTTAAAATGCCACTCTTCCAAACCTCAAGTGACTTTCCATTTTTCTTTTTATTGTGTTGAAATGTTTCTTTTCATGCATAAGAGATTTGAAGTGCAAAAGTCTGTTAAACCTCAAACACAAATTTTTGGCCAAAGATTTGTGGTTCATATTCTTATAGGATCTGCATTTTTCAATTTTGAAAGTTTGCTCCATTATTGTATTAGGATACCATTAAATACGGTAGTGAAGAACTTTTTTCTATACTTAATGATAACTAAAAAACATGATATTCCAACGAATTTAAAAATAACTACACTGTGTGCAATGGTTTCATAGAACATTGTTCAACAGAAGATATGCTCCTGGGAAGATGGCTATAATAGCAATTGACTGGCTCTAAATGACTGATACAATGAATATATTGATTGTTATTAAGCTGTTAAAAAATCTCTGCACCTGTTGCTTCTTCCATTTCCTTGTAAACTGATTGTTACAGGCTTTGTTTCTCTTCTTGGTTTAATGTTTTGTTCCATTTTAATACTTTGCCATATTTCTATAAAATGGCTGAGTTGTCATTTGAATGTTATGGGAAATTGTTTTTCTATACAAGCATTATGTTTCACAAGACTTAGATTGGCTCTTCTTTGTTAATAACAAGAATGTGAGCAAGAAACCTTTCTCCTTATAAATGTTGCCATTTGAACACGCAAATTAACAACTTTTCATCTGCTGGATGGCATGCAGTGTGACCAGATGTCTGGCTTTTGGAGGACATGTCCTCCTTTTTAGGCCTTGTCCTCCAGGCATTGGAAAATATATAAAAATGTCCAGCATTTTAAATTATATGACTATTGGAAGTTAAACCTTCACAAAAGCGCATATTGTTACTTTTATGGAAAACGGAAGTTTTAAAAATAGTATTATTTTTCATTGTCTGGCTCAAGCTCAAGTGTTTTCTCTATGATTAGTATTCAAATGAAAGAAATAGATTGCTACCTTCTTCTTTGAAGGGAATACTACAGAGTGAGCCAAGAGACTCCGAACCGCCTGCGTGGTGTTTTTTCTGTACGCATCCTCGGAGCTCGTTGCCGTCTGCCGCTATCATAGAAAGGCATGGATGGAACCATACAACATTTTTAAAACTACTTTTAAAGGCTTTACTTACCAACTTTATGAAAGGAGATGCTAAAACTGGCCACCGTTGTTTTCCATATATTTTTGGCACCTCTTTAGGAAACTATCCATCACTCGCCGTAGTTCACGTTGAAAAAATTTCCTGGTGGATATTTTGGTGTGTGGGTTTGTCTGTACACTTTATGAACAATATTACTGGCTGTGCGGTGTTTTTCCACTGGGCGTGTGGAAATATGATAAGAACATGATAACGCACTGCTGCTATAAACAAAGTCACACTGTTGTGCAGTGAGAAGTGCAGTTTTGAGTTGATGGTGATGTGATGTAGTTCAGTTATTACGAGTTAGTCATTATTTTGTCCTGTACTTAGTTACAAAGTATATTATGGCTCAATATATGTTTTCTACTGCACAGTGTATACTTATTTATGTTTCGTATGTGTTAACTCGGTCAGCTCGCCAAGTGAAAGTATGATTTGCAGAAAGATTTCCAGGTGTAAAAGTTCCAGGCCGTACAACAATCCATGAACTTTACAGTAAATTTCAGGCCACAGGAAGTGTTCAGGCTAAGAAATCTAAAAGACGGCGCTCGGTTCTTACCAAAGAAACATCAGACAACATCGGTCATTGTTTGGAAAATTCCCCCCAAAAATTCTATGATGGATAGTTTCCTAAAGAGGTGCCAAAAATGTATGGACAACGACAGTGGCCAGCTTCAGCATCTCCATTCATAAAGTTGGTAAGTTAAGCCTTTAAAAGCAGTTTAAAAATGTTGTATGGTTTCATCCACACCTTTCTATGATAGCAGCAGACAGCAAAGAGCGCCGAGGACGCAGAGAGGAAAAACACCACGCAGGCAGTTCAGAATCTTTTGGCTCACTCTGTATTTATTCAATACAACTTTAAAGATATGACATGTATGGGTTTTCATAATTACTTGAAAAACAGCTCACTTCTCCTGAAATAAATTGCATCTAATAAAAAATTTAATTCTCAATGTGAAAAAAAGCAGTGTTTGTTAATTATTTCTCCACTTTTCTGTGTTCTAGTTTGAAAATTAAAAGAGAAACATGAAGTAAAAATGTGTAACTACTCTAAGATCTTATTACTAATAAACTGATTTATCATATTATGTAAACTTGATGTTCATAATTTGGTCAATATTGTTCATTTTCTCAATTAGAATAAGAATTAGTATGTATAATATATTAGTATATATAGGCCTAATATATTCACATATTAAAAGTAGTAATAAACTCCAAAACTATAGTCTCAAAGCATACAACAGTTAGTCAGCTTAGCTGATGATGAAGACAAGGTGTCTTCGAAACGTGTACAAGGTAATTATCTTGAAAGAGTGAAGTTAGAGTGTGTTGTCACTAGATTTTTATTAATATTTATCTACTTCACTTATCTACTTCCCATTAAGTGTTATGTTAAAATACAATAGTTGTTACATGTATATTCCAGAATTATTAATTGTCCTCATTTTTACTTTCTCTACTACGTATAGTAAGTAGGGGAAGTATTGTATTCCACCCAAAATTTCGATACCGAGATTTCACCGGAAATACATGTTTTGAGACTCACTGAATCCAAAAAAGCATTTTTGGAAACATGTCCGTGTGTGTGTCTGTCTGTGTGTCTGTGAACAGCATAACTCAAAAACGAAGAGTCGGATAAACACCAAACTTGGTATTTAGGTTCAGTATCTTTCAGAGATGCGACACGAAGGTTTTCAAGAAAATCCCCCCACCCCAGACTACCCTTTACATGGAACATTTTTCGAAAATTTTAATTTTCTCAAAAACGGCTCTAACGATTTTGACTAAAATATCATATGTTTAAGATATTGTCATGACAAATAAAATGTATATCTCGAATTTTCTGGGAATGTCTCCAAAAGTATTCTTCATTATGAACGACTTTTTCATAACTGGTAAACCATAAGAGATAGACAAAATTTTACTACACGAAAAATGTAGATCGCGTTAAAATACACAATTTATGTCATATACATTTCTTTTGTTGAGTGAACCGTTTGCGAGATATTGCTTGTTATTCCCTTAAATTTTCCTATACTTATACTTTTTCTCAAATTCGTTATTCATTTTTTTATGTCCTGGACATGCAAAGAGAATGGAATGCGCCACATAGCAACCAGCGTTAAAATATTTGACTATCGCTTAAAACCTACCATATTCCCCTTGCATCTACAAGAAAATTATCAATAAGATTGACATCTTGATATCTCGATTAACATGCAGCATATGGAGAATAAGCGTTTGTAAAAATAGTTTGTACAAGAGTAGAGAAAGTCATGTGAGTGTAACACATCAGATTTTTTCCTCTAAAGCCACTTTAGCCTTGGTCACCCAGATGGCAAGTAAATACTTCTCTTTCTCCTCCTAGTTCCCGAAGATGATAACAGATGCAAAAAGCTTAGATTATGATAACTCCATCTTTGAAATCATCATTTAAAATAAAATGATGTTCAAATGTTTTAAAAGTATTATTATATTCTCTTTTATACTTTTTTTTGAAAAGACAAAATAGCAGCACAGACACACCTTTAAGGCCAATGAAAAATGCAATAAAGCATTGTTTAAAGGTTTAAAACCAGTGAAATAATACAGGAAAGTTTTTATATGATGTTGCACGAACAATATACATTAAAACTGCACTCTCAGTTCAGTGTCCTTAAATCAAACTAAAAGCATGGTTATTTAGTTGATTGGAAATTAGTAGCTGAAGGTTGTCACGTCAATATCTATTATAAAATAATTATAATAACCACGTTTTCATCAGGCTGGGTTCTTTGAATCAGTTATATTGTTTATATACCAGCTCTTCTTTTCGAATGGTTGTCATTCGCTGGATGATGAGGTGAAGAGAACAAACATATTGTTCCAAAACAAATGCCAATGTAGCTTGAATGCTACTAGGTTTTATGCCTACGTGTTTGATTATGATTGCAATCTAATGAGTACGAGCATTTCAATCATAATTCTTGAACTATTTTTTAAAAAAAAAAAAAAAATTAAATTTTTCCATATTTGAAACAAGCTGACTTAAATGTGAAGTTTAATATTTATCCAATTTTTAATTTTTAAGTTACACTGTTCACAGATATGCACACCTTTTTATTAAAAATGCTTTCTTTTGGTTCAGGGAACCTCAAAATGCGCACTTCTAGTCAAATTTTTTTCAGAAGAATACAACACTTCCTCTCTCTCTCTCATAGGCAACTTTAGATAAAGTAAAAAGAGGAGTGTGAGAGAATAACATGTACTTTTTTTTTTTTTTAAAAAAAGAGTGATAGGTGTATGGATTTAATTTTATAGCTTCTTTTTGCATAATTAACAAGGGAAGAACTTCTGTGAATTTTCAATAGCATTCTGCCACAGTACATTTAGTTGAGTACCCTCGTAGAAAATAGAGAACTGGATGATAATCTTTTAATGACCTTATTCACTCAATTTAACTCCCTGCAATCATCTATAGGGTACATTAATGGACAAAAGTGAATAAGACTAATCCACATACTTTAAATGAATCAAACATACATAAAGAGATATCTAATATTTCTCAGAGGGATCTGTGTAATCCAACAATTAATTTTGTAAGCAGGTGTCAAATAGGTATTGAAGTGTTTGGACTTATCCTAGGCAGTTTTTACTATGGACTTCTTAACATCCAGTCACTGTACGCAGATGGACCATAGCCTGCTACTATCCTCCTCAACCTTGGCACTCCTGCAGGCTTTCCCCCCCCCCCCAATTTCTGCTGCCTGGTTTTAATACCTGGTACGTTCTCCTACCTTCATTAGTGTATTCATAATAAACACAAAGTTGTTTCAGACCAGTAAGTCATGATGAGAGAATGTTGGTGGTGATAAAAGTAACACAGACAAGAATTAATAATAAGTGTGCAGACTATTTTACTTGGGTGCTTCAAAACAGTTAATAAAGCAGGTTTTATTAAAATATGAGCTTTTATTAGATTATTTTATTACTGTATTCCCATTAATGCAGACTTTTTTTGTTTCTCCCATTCTATGTCTCCAGCTTCGCCTTTCCTTGCTTTCATCTCTTACACTTCCTCTATGTGCAACCTACAATGTCTAATAAGTTTTGAAAATCAGCAGTAAACCTCTTTTTCTGGGGTGTAAATAAAGATTTATCCATGAGTAAGTGGCTAATACCACACAAATTTGTGCCTGTTTCTATGTATCCAATGCAATTTGAAACTATGCCGTTGCTAACCAATTACATACATGAATGATAGTAATATTAATTTGGTATAGTTTCTTAATTATGAACAAAATATGGATGAATATGTAGCTTGTAGGAAACAATGTGTTATAGACTTTTACTTAATATTTTTCAATAAACTATAATAATTAACCAGAAGTATAGTTTTTTGTTTGTGCACTCCATTAAAATTACCCCTTCCCCTTTTGTGCAAAGCGGATAAGATGCCATATAGCCTATTTTCTAAGTGGGGCATTAGGTATACAGGATGGAAGGTGACCTATGATCATCCTTGAACAGAATAACTCTTTGTAATTAATAGAGTAAAAAATCCTAGTGCAATTTTACTGTTTTTAAAACAGTTTTTTAGAATTAAGTGAAAATTGTTTAATATTAACTACAGAGAGAGTCAAAAAACTACAAACCGGCTGCGCAGTGTTTTCCTATCCACGTCCTCAGTGCTCATTGCCGTCTGCTGCCATCATAGAAATGCACGGAAGAAACCATACAACATTTTTACAACTACTTTTAAAAGCTTTACTTACCAACTTTCTGAAAGAAGATGCTGGAACTGGTTACCGTCGTTGTCCATACATTTTTGGTACCTCTTTAGGAAACTATCCATCACTCGCCATAGTTCACGTTGAGAAATGCTGGCAATTTACTAGATATTTTGCTTTAATTCTTCCAGGGTGTGTGGTTATGTCTTGTACACTTTGTTTTAAGTTACCCCAGAGATAGTAATCACAGGGGGTTAGGTCGGGGGACTGAGGGGGCCACAAATCTCTACTAATAATTCTGTCCTTACGCACTTTCAATTGTTCTTATTGAAATATTGGCCATATGAGCTGTTGCAGTGTCTTGTTGAAAAAAGGCAAAATCACGCTCCCTGTCCATTAATTCTCTAAAAAAGAAAGGGGGCAAAATTGTATTCACATATGTACGGGCGTCAACTGTTGACTCGAAAAAAATTTGCGGTGACCAGTTTCAGCATAAAGCTGGTAAGTAAGTAGTTTTAAAAATGTTGTATGGTTTCATTCATGCCTTTCTATGATAGCGGCAGATGGCAACGAGTGCCGAGGACGCAGACAGGAAAGACACCAGTCAGTTGGTAGTTTTTTGGCTCTCCCTATATATTTTAAATGAAGATTTTACAAAACTTAAATACCTTTTCAATTATTTCTTGGAGGAGATTGAAAAAATAAATATTTTCTGCATATTTAAATACATTTTGAATTACAATAATCTGCATTCTTACTATTATTATAAGCTTTTGAAATCCATCTCAGTTGAATGTACATCATTAGCCATGAGCCTACACAACATAACACTGAAACACTGAAAGAACAGCACTTAAGCTGTTGTTTATTGTGATTATGGCTTGTTTTGAAACAGAAGATTATCAGTTACAAAATGGCTCACTTTACTAATGCCAAGTATCTTGAAATGCTACTCATTTACAGTGAAACACATTGTAATGTGGCAAGAATTTATTGAGAAACAGTTCCAAATAGATGAGCACCTAATCATAGGAAATTTACTTTCATCTATCAAAGAGTTCTAGATATAGAAAGCGTATCTCTCTTGTTGAAGGAGTTGGTCAAAGAAATGTTGCAAGAAGAAAAAATCCTTCACTTGATGGACAAAGATCTTGGAAGTAGCAACTGGGTATAGCTTGCACTATCAGCATATCCCACTGGACTGTTTTGAGAATGTTGAAAGAAGAATTGCTATGCCCTAATCATATTGGATGCATCTAGTATCTCTCTGAAGCAGATTATACACTTAGGGTAACATTTTCCGAATGGTTTCTTCAACAAGAAGGGAACTTTTCCCTTAAAATTCCTGCAATGGATGAAGCAACGTTTACCAGAAATGGAATAAGTAATTACCATAATGCACTCACCTGGGCTTATGGCAGCCCACACACAGTAAGACAAGACAGCTTTCAGCACAGATTTTCTGTAAATGTTTGTGCAGGAATCGTAGGAAACACATTAAACAGTCTGTGGATTCTTCCTTGGGTTTTGACAGGAGCCATCTATCTCCAGTTTCTTCAAAAAACATTACCAGTTCTGCTTGAAGATGTTCTCCCTGTCAGTAAGAAATAATATGTGGCTATTACTTGACCGTGCACCTCTGCACATAAGTAGAGCCATGTGTGGCCATCTACACAACACCTATGTAGAACCTTGGATCGCTTGGAATGGACCAATACAATGGACAGCAAAATTGCATCTAAATCCAATAGATTTTTTTTTTCTTTGGTATGATACGAAAACTCATGTATACATTACAGAAGTGCCTGATGTGGAAATGCTGCAAGAAAGAATACTCCACTCGGCAGAAGAAATAAACACCAGAAATAAAAAGTACCTGGATGTACTTCATAGAGTGCAGAAGAATTGGATTTTCTGTTCTTGTCTTGCTTTAATTATTCATACAGTTTTATAATTCAGAAAGAAAAGAAGCATAATCTTGTAATTTGCATTTCTCAAGCTTTTATTTTCCTGCAGTTTCTGGCTTCAGAGTATCCCATTATATAAGTTAGTATCAATTAATCATTAAGTATAAAAGTTTCATTATGGTTTTATTGTAAATATGTATAAATAGATATACATAATTATAGTATCCAGTTGTCAAAAATACTGCTTCATGGAAAATTATCTTCCATAGTTGTAATAAACTGTTGTAATGCATTGGTTTTGTTTAATTATATCACGGAAACCAAAATATGTGAATTTGAATATTAAAATTTTCCTTCCCATATACATTTCATAAAATTACTCTTCACAAAATACTTACAACTTGAATGTAAAATCGGGGAAAAGGTTTTAGTTCATACATTAGTTAAGCAACATGTTAAATAAAACAATTTTACAATTGATGGCTGCAATTTGCATATTATCAACTACCTGAAGAGATGTCCTTCATTGTTATGGTACCAATGTTTTAAATTCTTCAATAACATCATTTTCATTTACAGACCCAATAATTTCTTGTTCAATTTATAGCAATATAAGGAAGTCTGCTTCCCTTATATTGTTTAATTTTAATCTGTGATTAACAGTACTTGCAGAATGTAACCCATACATACAGTGTGGTCATTTTAAGGTAACGCCACAGACCAGCTATACATAGCATGCTGTACTTCAGAGACCTTGGTACTTTTCTGATGCACAATTGGTGGCGCATGACACCTTCAAGGTTACCTTTATCAGCTGTGTTTCAGTCGCTGTTTTGTGTTTGTGCTGTAAAGAGGGTTGACATTGTGCATCTCAAGGGTGAAAGTTTATTCGAGACATCTGTGTTGTGTGTGATTTGCTTAAGTGTTAATGTTTTGTTATTAGTCCACTGCAATGCCTGCCAACAAATTCACGCATGTACAATAAGTTTCTATGTACGATACATACATAGAAACCAAATCATGTTGACAGGTGAGTATATAATTTCAGGAGAAATTTCCTGGTATTCCAGTTCCAGGTAGAGAAACTATTAGATGTCTGGTTAATAAGTTTACGGCAAAAGGATCGCTAAACCTAAGAAACGAAAACAAAATGTTCCAAGTTTAAAATTGACAAAACTGATGCATCTATTTGTGCGAAACCCTAAAAAATAAAGTTTATAGGAATAATTCCCACACCATAGATGAACTTACGGACAATATAAAAACAGAAATTATGAACTTTATGTAAGAAAAACTTGTGTGTAAATGGAAATTTCATCCAAAGATGTTTTTATGCTGATTGACACCACTTATAATAAGGTTAGTGCTCATTATAGTGCATGTTACAGTGACTAAATAACGTGGGAGTTACGAACAAAATAACCTCCAGTTAATGGAAAGTGTGTGGAGCACGCATATGTGTGATCCAAGGCCTCACTATAAATCGACTACACTGTACTTTTACTGAGGTAATTATTAGTCAGCAATTTCATATAATTTTATGCAAAGAAATACATATATGGGAATAAATGTTGCAAAATAGGTATTTAAAAGTTGAAATGAATGTTCTCATTATTGTTTTTCAAAAGAATAGCTTTTATTTCTAAAGCTTTAATCAGCATATTGGTTATTCACTTTCATTTGAGCAATATGAATGTTATGAAAGAACTTCACTGACAACACGGTTCCCTCCACCCTAAAATCTAAATTTGGAATTCCCCTTGGCCAAACTACTACACTTATGACCTTCTCTCCCTTTTTCAGTCTTACAGGAACCAATATATGCTCAACACAATGGTGGTGATGGTGTTATGATGATAATTGCTAAGCAGTTAAGTTTATCATTATTTAATATTCCTATATTGCCTTAAAAAGTGTCTGTTGGGGCACAGTAATTACATCCACAGGTGTAAATGTTCAAAATAGTTTGCAAAATGCAACCAGTAAATAAATAAATAAATAATAATAATAATAATAATAATTATTATTATTATTATTATACGCCCTCAGCTGTAGTTGGTCAACTTATGTGCAATATGCTCATCAATCAATTAATCAATAAAATAAATGGGTTTTATACTAAGAAAATAGAAACTTAAGGCATGAAAATCTGGTTCTGCTGAAATAACTGTTTATGGCTTCAGCAGAGGAAAGTAATCATGTAATTCATACCGTACACAGTCATTGCTTCTTAGCTACATTCACAAAGAATGTGAAAGATTTCCAAGATTTATATTGCCTGTTGTTATTGTATCAGGGTAGTAATTTACAATCAGCTTGTTCTAAAAATGCCTCTGCTCCTTCGTATTATTGTTCCTAAACTATCAAAGATCTGTGTACATAAAACACCAGCATTAGAACACTGTTACTATCTTTTGTATGGAGAAAAGTCACACCATTTTAAAGCACTAAATAAATTTATATGTACACATTTTATTTTTGTGGTACTAAGATGCATTGCTACAGCAACAATGGAAGTGTTTGAGATACAAAAATGTTTAAAGTATGAACTGTATCAGTGAAAAGTTTTCCAGGTAGTGGAGAGATGCCTACAAGATGAACATATCACTAAGGATGATGGTGAATAGTGATGAAATCCATAACTTTTGCTAACACTTCAGGTTCCGAGTGCCGAGGTTGTATTAATAGCAGCAGGCTATGGGTGTACAGAGTGTGCAGTTCCAATGTCTATTGTTTATCTGTAACAAAGAATGTATCAAAAACTTCTTTTCCAGGCAAAGGTATTTTTATTTTCAAAATATATAATTAAATAAAGGATTTCTGTGAAGGATTTGGCAAGGTAAGGTAGGAATAGGTTTTCAGGATAAAAGGCCAGATCTCTAATGTAACAATTTTTATGCCATCTGACAGAAAATCAGCAACTAGCAAAAATGAAGGCAATGTTCTCAAATGCTTTGTAAACAATGCCATAAAGTTTCATTTTTATATAGAGGTGGGAAAAATGGTTATTTTCCAGTAACAGTTCTAATCATTCCAGTTCAAAACACACCATTCCAAAAAAACAGTCAAGCATGTTCACAAGCATTTACTGTTTACGCACAATATCAGCAAGATACTCTTGGTCCAATGTTACTTGACTGACTGGGGTTCTTTTGCATCAAGTTATGATTGTTCATTC
Organism: Deroplatys truncata; assembly: GCA_030765065.1. NCBI lineage: Eukaryota > Metazoa > Arthropoda > Insecta > Mantodea > Mantidae > Deroplatys > Deroplatys truncata. The sequence goes on along the minus strand of CM060987.1, from coordinate 31,556,094 downwards.
CTTACGAATATTGCCAAGTGGCAAGATATGCACCCCCTAGTTTTCTCTCTCTCCCATCCTACTTTTGTCATGCACACACAAACTCATAATGTACGCTTAACAAAACAATAACTATGCTGTGTTGCACCTAAATACTTATTATAATTATTGCTCATTTAACTCATGTTAAAGGAATTCATGCCCATCATTATGAAGTAACTGTATTGTATTGCTTACTACAAAGTTAATGATTATATATTTCAAAATGGCATCTTTGGTGATTGCCTTTTTGTATGTGCATTGTAAGAACTCAATAGCATTATCAAATTTGATTGGCTGGAAGATTTCTAAGGACACTGTCCTCTATTGGAAGTAGGGATGGTTTCAAGATCTTGATATATTGTACTTGCAACTGTTATACTGTAATGCAATGTACTCTCAAAATTAGAGCACTAATTTTGGAGCTGTTATAAAAATAGAAGGTGTTGGACTGTTGTTTTGGAATGTTACTATGTAGCTGGACTTACGATTATTTTTTGGAATTGTTCCATCCTAAGAACTGAACTTTTATTTTTATCTTACTTTTATAACATCTTTAATGCTTGTTTAAATGCATTCAATGTATTTAAAAAGAAAAATCGTAACTTAAATACAATAATAAAAACTGAAAATCCATCTCAATTTTTTATTTATTTAATACCTGTAATAAGAGACTGTAGTTTTTTATATTCTTTTATTTTTCATTGTAATTATCTATTATATCACCTTGACAATCAAGGCGAGAAGGTTCAGCTTTCCACCTTTAGTGGGGGAAATGGCAGTGTACTTGCTAAACAAACAAAGTAAGACCTTCTTTTGCAGTTTTCTTTGTCACATTCATACACACGGCCCCAAATATTATATAAGTTTGTTTTTGCTCATTTTCTAATTTCTTAATTGTATTGGATATGTTGCTGCCAGTGCCATCTAGAGTAGATGGGCATTTAGGCCACATCTATACCACCTAGTGGGCAGTGGCTTCCTTCAATTTTTAAATCCCAATTTGTGAACATTTTGTTGTGTTATTTTCTCCATTTTTTTTGTTTGAATTACAAGAAATATAAAATACATGCAATACAGCACCATTCTGCAATGGAAACCAAACTTAATATTTGTCTTCAAATCTTTCTTCCCTTCCTTCCACAAATGTTTTTTTTTGTTTTTTTTTTGCTCCAATAATTGTTACATCTGTTACAATTACACTCCTTATATAAGAGGGGAAAAAAGTACACTTTGAAACCTTAGTAACATTTTGTTAACTAGTAGTGTTTTTGGAGCCTGTATAACATACCCAAATAATGCATCTTCAACTTGCAATACCTTCTCTTGCTCTTAACATTTCTTGCTGCTGTAAACATAATACATATTTTGTCCTCAAAGTTTTCACACAACTTTTGGTTCTGCACAAATATTTATACATTTTCTATCTCTATATAATATTTGATAAACAGTACAAATCAAGGAACTAAGCAAAACAGCTATTCAAATACATTCATAATTCCTAGGAGCACTTTTTTTGCTGTTCTTGTCTTTTTCTTGGCTTACAACTTTCATACAATCCCCAAAATTGCAAAAAAAAATTATGCATCTCTTTAAGTACACAACTAATTTTAGATATTTAAAAATAATAAATTCCTTTTGGTTCCCTATGCAGCAGGAAGGTGCTGGATCAGGATACATACACATGCCCACACCCACTCACTGTTCTCCCTCTCACCTTGGAACTGAAAGAGTAATGATGAGTTAAATGCTAAAGTAGTTACCATACTCCTTGTATTCTAAGCAAATATGCTCAAAATCTGGATTACTCTAATTGGTGAAAAAAGTTACTGCACTCTTAGCTTTGCTTTTGGTAATAATTTACTGAAAATATAAACATAAGCACTACTTTATTTGTTGATGAAGCTTCCTGCCACTTATTAATTATTTCATGATGGAGGAGTACAAATAGATGTGATTTTGACAAGAGGGTGGAGGAGGATTATTATTAACATCAGAGAAAGCACTGCTTTGTTTCCTTGTTTGTCATTTGGTCTGAGAGCTAGACAGCTTGTATGAAATTTTTATTGGTTACCACTTCATGGTAAACTACTTGTTGTGCTGTATGGTGTAAGATCAAGCATTAATTACGATTAAAAAAATGCACTGTAGAAATACTGGTTGGTATAGGAAGTGGAAAAGTGAAAGTCTTACACCCATCTATGTCATAAAGAGATAGCACATCGGCTTTCAAACCTGAAGGGCATGAATTTGAATCTCAGAATGAGTTACATGTTAAGCTTTTCTCCTGGGTTTTCCCTATTCCTTCATAGGAATACACGTGGATCAATTATCAGCTTAGTGGACCTGCAGCTCATTTCAGTTATTAAAAGGGACATAAGCATTGCACCCTTCTGAACAGGAAAAAAACATTTATGTATAAACAATTAAATATTATGACACCTCTTTAATGGGAATAATTTCTTAACTTCCTAAATGGTTATGTTGGTATCTAATGTTGTGTAGTTGGCAATGAAGCCATTTGCTCTCTAGCACTCCAGTATTTTGATACTAAATAGTTACGTTAATACAGATATCTGCTTGACTGCAATAAGAGATCTAGCACATTTTGAAAATGACTCACTTCTTGCGCTGACACTAAGATCAAGTTTCGCTTATTATTGGATAATGCAAAAGGTGAGTAAGAAGACTATTGTGAATAAATTGAGGAATAAACAAACATTGTAGGAGAGAATTGTGTATGTGTGGTTTCATTAAATAAATTAGTAAGTAATGCTTACAAATTTAATACACTCATGCCAAAATGAAGCTAATGCTAATTAAAGAATGTGGCACGTATGAGGTGAAATGACATGCGCAAAATTGAAAATTATATTGTATTAGAAGATTATATTGTAGCAACATTAACAGTTACATTTTAGATAGGATAATAAGTTTTTTATCCTTGCTCCTAAAACTTTCTAAAACCATCATCACCATTTAAAAGCCCGCAAATTAGAAAAATATGTTGAACTGACAAACATATCCTGATTTATTTTTAACAGACAGAGGATGGAAAAGCAACCAATTTATGACAATACTTTGAAGATCTCAGTATCTGCGTTGAAGTATGGAAGGAGTTGCAGTAACTTTTTTCCACCATTCTGTACAGAGGCTACAGAAAATGCAGTGTTGGTTTTCATTTTTGAGGCAATGTTCATAACTCCTTATACACCATAACTTGCTTCATGCTTTAGAAATCTCTGCGGCAGAGTTTAAAGTAGTGACCAGTCTCAAAATTAACTGAAATGTGTGCAATAAATGAACCTGTTAATATAATCTGGGAAAACTAATGTTTCAAATACACTGCAGTTGCATGAGATATCAACTTCATAACACACTTGTCAACCTCCAGTACACATACATAGAGAAGTTTCCCTATTCTGCTCCAGTTAATTGGAAAATATGGAAATAAACATTTTCACTTTTTTATTTAGTATTTACTTCCTGTCTAGTAGTGCAGGAAATGTAATTATGCTATTTTTAATTTCAGAATTAATCAGAATCATATTTAATATACACAGATAAAAACAAAAATGGAAAAAAAAAGTAATAAAGAAAACTGCAGAAACTTGCTTGTTCTGCAGACTAGTTTCAATAATTTTTTGAGACTTGTTCAACTTGAAATATTCTGATGGTTTTCTCAGTCTTTGTAAAATTGTTAGGAGTTGGTTCATACTTGCTATTAGTTTCTGAAGTTCAGCTGATAATCTAAGAGAGCATTAATCCCCTCACAGATTCATGAAAGATATTTATTCTTCTTGTTCACAGTGAAAACTCTCTCTTTTGATGCACTTAAGTGCAGCAGCATGCACAGTTACAAGAACTTTTAAAGACTGAAAAATATTCTTTTAGGAATAAACTTTTTCTCCTTTTAATAAGCCATTAAAAAAAAAAAAAATTCCTCAATGCTGACAACACTTCATCATTTCTGAAGAAATGGTAAACTCATAACAGAGCATCACCATTCTAGAGCATTAAATGCTGCACTGGAATTCACATAATTCTAAGTCAGTGTTCATTCTTTGCTTTAAAGTAATGAAGTATTAGGCAATCGCTTCTTTAAGCAAAATAAAGAAATATTTATCTTGTGAAATTCGTTCTGGCTTGCACTGTTTCAAAATCAATAATAGAGGAAAAACAATCCAGATGAAAAAATGTTCATTCTCTCACATACCACAATATTGTAGTATAGATTGTAATTGTGACACAGAGTGGGTGAGGATTCTGTGTAAAAGTTCTGCTTTGAATATAAATTTGTTTCACTAAAAGCACTCCAGCTTTTCCACAATTTCTTCATCTGTTCTAAAAACAAACTCTTAATGACATAAATATCCAGATAATTGAATTACATTTTGTTTCTTCTGTTGGCCCTGGAAAGAGAAACTCTTTACATGTTAATTTTTTCAACCTCTGAATCAATGATTTTGGCTAATAAAAACAATTCTAGAAGGTTGACAAGTCTGTTAACAGCATCTTGCAGTCTTTAGATCCCAACACATTTGTTTTTGCTTTCATTTTTATTGCAATATCAATCTTCTGTATAAAAATTGTCTTGGCAAATAAGTAGCTGGAATAAAAAAAAAAAAAAAAATTACACATATCAATATAAATTTGAAAACAAGATAATTTCTTGTATGGTGACTGAGACCACCATCTACTAAAGGGATTGAAAATGTGTTTGTAAAATGTACATAAAAAGAGCTGTTGGCATAACATACCAGCCCCGCCTCTCCCAAAAACACCTCACACATGCTCAACTACACAAAAATGCTGCATATTCCAATTTTTAACTATAATTTTGCTTTCACCTTCAGAAATTCTCAAGACATTTTCTGTAATGGGGACTGTGGAAAGAAGTGAAGCCTTTGCTCTTAATTTCCTGCTCTCAATTCCTGTCATATCAACTGCACCATTAACCTTATCTGACCATTCAGGAGATTACCAGGAAGATGTAAATTTTGAACAAATAATTTAAGTTTAAATATTAATGTGCAATGAATAATAATAAATGGAAACATAAAATGTCTATTTAGAAAAAACAAAGTTCTTATGCATTTCTTTAGATGCAAATAGTTTACATTACTCAGAATGAGCATTATGGAATGCAACATTCTTTCATAATTGTTATAGTAAACATAACCATAAATTAATATCTTATAATGGCATACGTGGTTTAACTTCCATGCATTATACAAGTTTGCAAAATATTAATGCACATAAATTAAATGGCTTACATTTGAAATATTTTTCATTTTTTACTTTTGTTTTATTATATCTGAGTATCTTGCTGGAGTCACTGAGTTTCTGTAACCAGTATGAGTTTTGTTTTTTCATTATTCACACTGTCAGCTAGGTTTACCTCAGTAAATTTAGGTACTAAAACTTTCTACCTCATTTATAAATATAATTAAAATGTGATATGCACTATCATAAGGTTTGGCATTAAGAAAACCTTTTTTCTTCAAATTTTTCATGTTACGGTAACTATTGGTGTGAAGCTTTATTAAAAAATTAACTAATTTTGGGTGTCACATTAATTGTACCACCTAAAACACTAGAAGTGCAATATACATCACTACTTCCTAATACCATGCTCTCAATGTGCTTAGTTTAATTTCCAGCCAGGCCATCCCCAATGCTTTTTTTCATATTTGCTGCTTTTTCATTTTTCTTCTTTTTGGGGAGAGTGGCGTCAAGGAGGTATTACCTAATGCTATACTGCAGTTTTTGGTGTAGTAAACATTACTTATTCTTAAAAATGGGTAAAGGAAGCAAAAGAAACACAATTAAAATTGTTTACAATTAAATTTTAAATATTCAAAAATGTATTCAGGATCCTGTCATTTGGTTTGCCTTAGAAGCAAAGCTTTTCAAATGAATAATCTAGGTACCAGTTTTATGGGGATGTGGATATATTGTAACTATTTTAATGTTGACACTCTTTATTTGGCCATTGGATTGTTATGTATGAGAAATTACACCATAGTAAGAGGGTTTTCTGCTCACCATATTAAGAATATTGAAAGTCATTTTTGAGTGAAGAAAAAAATCAACTGCCTGATTCTGGGGAGCTTCGATACTGGAAATATCTGAGATTATAGAAACATTTTCTCTGGAAAAAGCAAGCAAATCTCGTTGCTTTAAACAGAACCTAAAGTATGTTTGTATGTGTTACTAGAATAATGTTTTTTAATTTATTTTTAACTTTGAGGTACTGTATTTTATTTAGTTAAAGCCAAATCCACTTTGTAAATAAGTAATTATAACAAGTAAATAAATAGCAGAAAATTATGGAAATATTTACAGTTATAAAAAAAAAAAAAAAATTAAAGAAAGAAAATAACACACTTTTGTAATAGAATTAACCAAAATATATTTTTCAGCTTTTTGGAGCTATCTCCGATGTATTTAACTAGGTAATGAAAAACAAAGTCCTCACTATCTCTTTTAATTCTCATTAATTAATTAATGAGAATAATTAATATTCAAGTTATGATCTTTAAACAAAGTACAAACCACCAGATTCTTGTTTTACTTGAAGAAATACGTCATATGTTTAAAAACCCAATTTTTATGCAAGTACATTCTTAATATTTACATATTAATGGGCAAATAAAAGTATAATATTTTATAAAATAATGTTTTTTTAAGGGTGCTGCTGCATCTATATATTTATGTTTGGAATTTATCTTTTTAAATGTAAGCATACTTCTTAACAAAAATATGAATATACTTTCTATTTAACAGCTATGTTGTCATGTATTTTGTAGTTCCTTTTATGGACATTAACATTAATTCTAAATTGTAAAAATAAAAGTAGAAGATGATATCTCACTAAATTAGTAGGGTTACAAAGAAGGAAATGTGGGTAATTTAGAGATAAAGTGGCTGAAAGAAACAAAAGACAGCTAACACTTGTTTTTATTATTTTATGAGTTGCACTTTGATTTCACTTTTATCTTTGAAAGCAGAGATCACAATTATTGTATTCACCATTGGTTACTGATATTATTGAAATGATTTATCACACTGTATAATGCCCATAGATGGTTTCCTTACAGTTTGATGAAGTATTAATATGGTTTTTTGACAATGTGCAAACTATAGTCTGATACTGTTAAAGTTAGTACTTCACAAATTGGTAGAGACTGGCATTAACCTTCTCATGCCAATTACCAATCACAACACTTAATATGAAGTAATAAATGCATGAGGTTGCCACATCTGCAAATTTTACTACATGCTGCAGGCAGAAATTTTACAACAATGTGGCATCTTTGCATGGAGTACAGTAGTTTTTGTTACAGTGATAGGTCTCAGCTGTTGTTAGGTTTCTACTGTTTTTATTTGCCATTCAGCATACACTTTGCAGTTTATAGCATCATTTCTCATTAGTAGAGTCGGGATTTATATGTGAAATACATCTTCCACTTCATATATTTAAAGGCATACAAAAATGATATATTTTGTAAGTCACACTTTCACAGACAATTTTAGCAGTGTTTGATAATGCATATAAATTGCATTTTCCAGGGAAAAATGCACATTTTAAATTTTTAATCAAAAAATGCATATTTTGCTCTTGAATGCGGTGCTAATTAAAATTAATAAAGTCTTCGCAATGAATATATATGAGTAATATTAAAAAGTGTGTGTGTGTGTGTGATGTTCCAGCATAACTCTGGAACACTGGGGCAATTTCAAACACAGCACACATATTACTTACAATCAGCAAAACAATACTGTGGAGGTGGGAAGGGGTAAAATTTATACATTTTAAAAATTCACTCATTTTAATGTAGAATCCATAGATTTCAGGATTGTTGAGATAAACAATGACACTCCAGATTCCATTTAAGTCAAAGCCCATTGGCATTGAGCCTATAAAAAGAGAAGGGGTGAAAAAATATAAAAATGATCAAGATTAATGTCGAATCCATACTTTTAGGGCTGTTGAGATGAACAGATTTCCTTGTAACCAGTTTGAATCTGGTTCACACACATACTCCAGCCTAATGTGGGGTTAAATTCTGAAACCAAAGGACCCTGTAATTATTGACCATGATGGCCATGTGCTAATGGTGGCAAGGTACAAGAGCCTTACTTGTAATGATAAGAGATTACCCACAAAACAACAGTTTACTTGATTTTTCTTCATTTTTTTTTTTTTTTTTTTTTGCATATTATGGTGCATATTTTTTCACATGTTATGCATATTTTACTATATTGATTATGCACACCAATCTGGCCTCTACTCATTAACATGATTTTATGCAGCAATTTCCTTTTCCTATTGGATATGTTTGCCAATTTATACTAGTAAAAAATGTGGCAACACAGAAATCCATTGCTCTGAAACCTCAACCCTAAGAAAATGAGGCCAAGGAAAATAAGTAGTAAAACAGCAATCTGATGCCCATTTGAAAGTTGCAGTGATGCAAGCCAATTTTTGTAATTTAGGCCTATTACTACTTAATATCAGTACTGCGGATGTGATCAACAGTTATTTTTGGGTAACAGTAATAACTGTTACAGTTACTGCATTAATGGTTACATGTAATGGGTTATCAGTAACAATAAGTTATATGCTTTCATAGCTATGACGTTCACAGTTACATTACATAATGGTCACCAATAACAATTAGCTGTAACTATGTTTCAATATGAATGAAGTTTATATGAACTTACTTTATTATTTGATGCAATCTTAAAAGAATTTCTCTAGCTGTGTCATTATAAACAGTGGTTTATAGTCACAAACCGCATTTGCACTTTGCTTCTACATTCCTGCACATATACACAGTTTGTACTCGTAAGCTGAGCTATATGAGAACCTAAATATAATCATAAGATGCAGATATAGCAAAGGAAAATACATCATTACCAACATAAACATGACTGAAGCTAGGCATATAACTTAAATATTCTCAGAGGACTTTAGATAAAACATGGTAATGACATTTTCAAAGGCGATATTGCTAGAGAAGAGAAACATTAATGCCCAAACACACATTATTGTTAACTTCACAAAATATGCAGGTAATCTCAGTTGATTACACATATGTAGCAATGCAGATAATTGGTAGGCATTTTTCTTGCCAGATGGTATATTAGATCCACAATGCCATTCATGATATCTTGCGGAGGAGAATATTACTGTGCAGTGAGTTGAGGTAACTAGTTCCTGATAAACGATATACAATGAATAAGCACATACAGTGAATGTCACCCAGACTCGGTAATCGTTAACAGGGTAGCTATTTACTGTCTTTATTACTTTGGTAACTGTTATTGGGTAACTAGTTAATTTGTATTCATTAATTTTGTAACTGTTAATGGGTAACTATAGTTACCGTTTGTCACCATTACTTCAGTAACCGTTATGTTAAGGCAACCGTTACTTTATTTTCTGCCATTCCTAATCATTACATTCAAGTTTTCTCTCTTAGGAGGGAACTTCAAATATCCAAAAAATGGAGCTTATGGAAAAATTGAGATTGAGTTGAAACATCTGCATCACTTACATTTTTTGTATCTTGAAATTGGTCAAGACACAATTTAAGTTATGTAAGAGTTTCGACTCCACTCAATTTTTCCTTAAATTTAAAATTCACATCACTGTTGCTTGCTTGTTCAAATATCAGGTTTACAGATTAACTCAATTTCTTAACTGGGAATATTTGTGAATATCTTATTAGAAACAAAACACAGAGTTAATTTCTGAAGTAAAATAAAATTAATTTAGATTGTATTTTCAACAATATTCCATTTTTGTTAAGCAGCTTCAAGACATCACCAGCATTCCTGGATAATTCTTGGTTAATTTTTATTGGATTATATTTCAACTTCTTAAACTATGTGATATAACTCAGGTGTTAGCCTAGGAAATTATTAAATCCGATAAAAGTGCCAATATGAGTTGCAATTTGCATCCTAATGTGATAAGAAAAGAGAATAGCAATTTTAAATTAATTATTTTGGTTCCTCAAATACATTATTCTGTTGACTTATATTTATTTTGTGTTTATAAAACAATAAACCACTTAGATCAGCAGATAAGACTAATTTCTAAAAGAGCCTTCTGCACCTTGTATGACTTAGTTCCCGCCTTTTCTATTGATAGCTTCTGTCTGTTTAAGTGGTTTCAGTAATGGGCTAATGCGTGCAGTAATATTTATTTTTTGATACAAAACTTAGAAATCAAATGGTTATGAAACTTTTCATGGATATTTTAACAATTTTTGGAAATGATGCAGTAGAATTATTTTGCCTGCAAGGAAATGAGAGCAGAAGTATTTTACAATATCCTTAAAAATTGATAATTCTGCAAGTTCATATCACCACAGAAGTTGTCTTGAAACAAAGTGCACCATAAAATCTAACCACAGGTAAATTGAAAGCAGCAAGCAGTTTATGACTTCATAACAATGGAGGCTGCAAATTAAAAATTAAATAGTAGTTTCCAACAGATGCTTTTTGAACCTGGTGAGCCATGATTCCACAATGATGGCCACGAGTATGACAACTGCTTTTGTACAATGAAATTAACATTACTTCCATTTTAGTATTCATTATTCACCATCCTCCATGTAATAGAAGTTAATTTCTTTATGGTTTTAGCTGTTAAAAGAGTCAGTTTCTATGTCTTTGTCTCTATTTCATCCTAAATCCTTCAATTATTTTACTCAACTGTAAAATAATGCTTCTGGGAAAGACAGAGGACGTTTTTGTGAGTTCTCCTGCTTTGAAACTTACAATTTAATTATTTTCTCTTCTGGGACTAATGTGTTAATTTTATGAAAGTTCTGATATGAATAGACAAGTGTCTGACGTAAAAAACCACTGACAACAACTTTATAACAGCCTAAGGAATACTATGGTTGAATACAACAAAAATTGAGTTTTCACTAAAAATTTAGCCCTGTAACCCTTAACAGTTTAATTATTTTCTCCTCAAATGTTTAAATGTGTTCATTTTATGAAAGTTCTGATATGAAACAAATTTTGCATTTTTGTAAGAGGGAACATGAGCTAATTTACCAATATGATGCAAATATCTTCTGTAAAATGTAAAAAGCATAAGTCAGCTATTATTTATTTCTTCTTCTTATTATTCTTAACACCTCATGCTTACCTTTAACTTCACAGAAATTACATATAGTAACCAAATGGCAATTTTTTAATTTTTCTTTTATTTTTATTCCCCATGCCATTTGCTGCCCTTTAAGACTTGTACATTTCCAAAATTATGCAATTTACAATTTACAGATTATTATTATTATTATTATTATTATTATTATTATTATTAATATTATTAAGTGTAGATAAACGATAAAAACAATCATGCTCATCAAGTTCAATGATTTTATGCTTGCCGTTTTTTAAATTTGCCCTACAAGCTCTCTAACAAAAGAGTTTAATAAATGATAGCTAAAAGCCAGTGACTGCATGCCACTTCCACTGCCACTACCATACTACCACTATTACAGTATAAGAAAACTTCTTTCCTTTAACATTCTCTTAAACTAATGATTGAAATAATTCACAACACAACATATTTAAATTATAAGAAGCCAAGGAAAGAAGTCATATAACAGTACACCAGTTTCACTTAAAAAAAAAAAAAAAAAAGTTTAACAGTTATTAAAGCTCTCTCGTAACATTTACTGTACAAAGAAGGAAAAGAAATAAACATAGAACATTTGTTTCACCATTATAAATTTAAAAAACAACTTTTAATTTTAATAATTTCTAAATAACATAATTTTTTCAGTTACCAACAAAATCCACCAGTTTTTACCTAAGTAGGCCTTCTGCAAATACATTATCAATGTGCCCTGATCAGTGGGCCTTTCTAATGAACCTGTGGTCAACATATCTGCTACAGCCAAGCTAAAAAAAAGCCAATTCCACAAAACATTAAACAGCTTAAAAAGTATGGTTTCCTTTGCTCATTTAAGAATGTTACAAGGACATTTATATTTCCATTGAAGAAACATTGTTTGCTTTGGGTACTTTAAGGAATGGAAAAATAAAGGGATTTTACTATTGTTACTTTTTATTTATTTCAACTGTAAAAATACTCTTCACAAAGCCTGGCATCATACTGATCAACCTTATGTTAAAAAGAAGAAATGCTCACCATGCATTTTCCAATCCAAGAGCACATTTTCATTAAATCTATTTCTTAAAACTTCTCAAGCAATGAATCACTTCAACTGAAGGCAGATTATGATGCCAGTTTTGCCATAGCATTTCTGTTGAAAACTTGCTTAAAATGATGCAAAAAACCAGCAATTTTTCCTTTATTATTATCATCATTTTTACCTCAATGTAACAGCATTCACATTTAGAGCAAAAATCAGTGAATTAAAAACCCAAGACATAAAATGAGCTAAGAAAGCTACTATGGAATGAGTACCAAGGTAAACAAAGCTCCTGGACTGCAGTATTATAACAAAATGTAATGTCTACTTTTCATTTAAATAGTCCAGGATAATCACAGTGGCTTTTTATATTATCATGGAAGTTTATGGTTTGTTTTGCAATTACTTTTAATTTCCTTCCCAACAGTTCTAAACACTATACTAAATTTTTCTAAATCCTGCACCTTGTCACCCTACAAGCAAAATGCACTCAATCAGGTTACATCCCATAAGACTTGGTGTGTTTTGCTTGTAGGGTTTAGAGTATAGTTGAATGCTGCAAACTCTCAGAATAAAGTTTAAAATGCATAAAGCCTTTAAGCTATCATGATCATCATAATCTTTACAGCCAAAATGTAGCATCAGGTTTTTAAAATACCCTCTCCGGTGTTTACTCTTTGCTTGTGTATGCAAGTGTCATATTTATGTCCACCAATAAAGTAAAAGTTCATATAATTACTTGCAAGAGGGTATTTCTGGCATTATTTATTTCATAACTTTCATGTAATGGCTGGATGAAATGGAAAGAGAATGGTGACAAATTTAAGTGTAAGCTTATGTCTTAAATTCTATGGTGGCCGCCTGTTCCAAATGTTTTGGATCATGCATTTTTATCTTGTCCTATACGTGCCATGTTAACCTTAATCATTTAGTGTCTATTTCTTAAGTAAGATTTCCAATAGTTTCTATTATGGATTGCCATTATCTTGGCTATAATTTTTTGCCATTTGAACTACTAACAAAAAAATAGGTTACCAAACTGCCTGATGCAAATTAATTGCTACTGCCACTTCTCCTTTCTATTGATGGCTCAAATGTTGTGGAAAGGGATACAGAAGGTGATTATGGTGGTTTAAAGTATAATGGCAATGAAGATTGTATAATAAGAGAACAAAATAAAAAAGTGCTCAAAGATAAACACATTTTGGTAGGTACAAAAAGGAACAAGAAATTCTCACTTAAACAGAAAAAAATATAACACTCCTAGAAATATATTTCAGGTAAACTAACTTCTCTGCACATCTGTGCATTTTCTTTACCTTACAGAGTATATAGATGCATACAATGGGAATGAATTTTATCAATACTATTCATAGGAAACCCAGGGATGAAAACCTGCATAAATGTAATGTAATATCTCAGTATTTGTAATGATTTATATACGAAATCCCTGCCTTCTCTGTATGCTAATTGGCATGGTCTTCAGAATGATTCTGGTCATTTGAATCCACCAGTTCATGTTAGCAATGGAATCGTTTCATTACTCAGCTATACCCATTAAGATAGGTATTTGTAATATTTATATATTTTCAGAATATACAACCACACAAAAATAGTTTACTGTATATGCTTGTAAAGTGTTTAGCACAATCCTGGAGACAAAAACATTGCTTTGTTTATTTTTTAAATTTTTTCCTTGATTTCTTTGGAATTTTTAATTATCAGACGAGTATTTTATTAATATTCTAAGGATATATTAATAGACCTACAACTAAAGTACTAATTTCTGGCTTTTGTGATGTATGCAACAATAAAATGTTTTTCAGTGTTTTATGATTCATAACTACTGAATTAAATCTGTGTAATCAAAGAATTTTTGTACTTGCAAGAGAATGAAAACAATAGAAGTACAACATAATTTCACACTGTTCTGCAGCTCAAAAACCTGAAATGTTGCTCTTGTCCCTCATCCTTCAACTATGGAGGTGGTCACCAAAGGCATAAAAATGGAAGTTGCTGGGTGCATATGCAAGTCGTACAAAATTTGCACAGATTATACAGAGTTTTTTTTTTTTAAATACACGTTAAGTTGTTTCCAGTGCAAGAACAAATAAACACCATGAAATACATATAGCCATAGCATGTTTATAAAAACTAGGCCAAACAGAGCAAAAGGACGTTATTTAAAGGTTCAACAACAAAACCCTGAACACAGATGTAAATTTAGCCTCTATAAGAAATTTGTTATTTCATCTAATAACAATATCATTCATCCAATGGAAAATTAATCACTTATGTTGTTTCTAAAATTACTATCTACTTCCTTCTCTAGAAACATACAAAGTAAAAGTTTGTCTGATGCATTTGCTTCAAATCAAACTTAGCTTCTTCTTCCTTTTCTTTGCATTAGCAGTCATAACCTCTTTTAGGGTAAAACATAAACATAGATGATTCCAATTTTGTCTCTTGCTCTACATGGATTTGTTTTAATATAACAAAATGTCATTGCAATTAAACTTGTTACAATATGAAATTCATGATATCAAACTCTCTAGTTCTGATAGAATGATTTCTGAACTGGGTCTTTAAAGTACAATTGCAGATCTTTTACTCGCAACATCCAATTAAGAGTACATTTTTATTCTTAAATGATGAAACTTGTGGCATGAATTACTCAGTTGTTAGCGCTCATTTAACTATTTTGTTAAAATATAATACTTCCAAAGTAATGGTGTTACTGTTCTCATTATTTATATACATTATTTTATTTTCTTTAATAAGAAAATTGCCTATCCAAAGCTATGATCCTTATATTTTACTGTACTACCGCTAGACTTTTATAGTGCTAAGCTCATGCCATTTATTTTCAGTAAAGATGTGGAGTTGCTTAGGGAATTCTCCCATTGCCTAGCTCCCATTCCATAATATGCCACAAATTTCAGATAGGAGATTCATCAAGTTATTATATTTGCAGCTTTGCTAACAAAAACTCCATTCTTTTCCATATTTAGTATATTGTGTATGTTACACTGAAGAGTAAAAAGGCAAAATGCATGCCCCCCCACCCAGGATGATAAAGTTGCATAGGAGGATGCTAAAAGTAATTGTAATTAATGATAAAGAGCTGAAAGGCCTTTAGAATTGTCATGAAAGGATTTACTCGCCATTCTAAGGAACAAATGAGGCAAACTATGCATCCTTACATTATGGGATAAGCAATTAAAATGAATACTGCATAAACCTTGTTTCATTTTGCTCTCTCAGAAACTGCTGAAATATTCTACATAACATTACCAAATTCAATTCTACTGGCAAATTGCATAGAATCCAAGGTGGTGGCATGAATTGTTTATCAACAGCAAAATAGCTGTTGCACATTCTTTGAGATGAAAACCTAATTCAAGCATGGGACTATATTTTAAGTCTTGGTTGCCCTCCAGGTTTCAGTAACAAAAATAACAAATGAAAACACTGTTTTTTTCAGGTATTCAGTATAGATCTGTAATATTATATAGCAAATACGTATTTAAATGATCTCACTCTAAAATCGGAGACCTGACTCTCCAACTTACAGTAATACTGATTTAAGCAAATATTCTTTGAATTCTGGCATTTTGCATCATTTTATACAAAGATCACACAATTATCTTAAATATTAAATGCAAATTATAGCAAGCAAATGGGCCCAATACCAAATACAATCAACAAGCAGGCTATGTTTTACATTGAAAAAGTTTTCCTTTATATATTATTGTTTTCACTATTTCAATTCTTCTTAAGGTTATGTTTTCACAATACGGCAGTGTAGTTTCATCCAATGGCAAGATTCAGTCATCACTTTCTCAACTTCACTATTAGGGCTATTTAAGTTTGAAACCAATTATGATCAGAATCTCAACTGCCTCCTTCAGTTAACAGAAGAAAACAGTTTTAAATAAGCTGGACTATGTCAATTTATTCAGAGTAACTACACATTCCTTGTTTCCATTAACATTTCCATACATTCCAATTTTCTTCGGAATAAACTGTTTCTGTATTTTTAAAAAACTGACTCTAGAATTTATTAGAAAGGCAAAAGCTAAACTTTCAATAGAGATATATTGTAGATGCCACTTCTGACATAAATTCTAATGGATTTACTTAGATAGCAGAACTCTAAAATGTCCATTTTTAGCTCAAGAAAACCCAAAGTCATATAACTGATGACAAAAGATTTTAGCATCACATTCACCTTACAGCCAGTTTACAATGGCATCTGAGAAGTTAAACACTCAAAATGCTTTCCATTGATTCCTTGTTTGACAAAGATTAACAGATTCATTTAAACCATTGTGCTAAATTAATTTTGGAAAATGCTAGCTTGTCCCCCTTTTTAACAAATAACAGTAAGGGGAGTTATATGTGCAGGATTTAAATTTATTTCAAATGCTGGAAAATGCTTTTGCTACAACATCCTTATTTTATTCTTTAGCTTTACGGTAAAATGAAGCTATTCTATGTCTTTCAGAAAGAATTACAGAAAAGCTTTTTACTTTTATTAATAATAAAGCTAATATGGTTTGACTGACAGCCCCAGCTCCGAATTAAGAGCACTTACTAGTAAACTTAAAGTGGCATTTAACTAAGACAAAGCAAATAATGTGATGGATTTATAGAACTTAATAGTATGATAGGCATATGATACTGTTTATGTTACTTGGCTATCCTAATATTGACATATGCCCATCATCTGAAATATTAACTGTCCATGCATGCAATCTCTTTAAAGCAAAAACCAATAACACTAAACCTTTCATTCATTTTATTTTTTTGCTTTTGTATACTTTACCACAATGTATGGGTTAGTAACCTTGCTTCTACATCATCATTTATTACCATAAGCAAACTTTTATGGTTAAATGATACATACACTTTAGCATATTAAATACTATGTGGGTTCTCTACATATCTGCCATTAAATGGTGCAATATTATCTGCTTCATAAGCAAATGCATGTGCAAATACTAAATGCTTTTATTTCAATATATAAACAAAATAATGGGTTACACTATCACAATAATGGAAATTCAGTTTTGTCTCACTTGTTATCTTACATAGAGGTCTAACCTCTCCCCCTTTCCCAGAAAATGGCATCTACAACCATCTCATAACTATGCAACAGAGCCTTTACATTAGGGATATCATCTAGGAATTAAACAACAAACCACCCCCACAAATAGAAAGAAAAGGAAAAAAAGAAAGGAGATTCAATCTTGTTAATAAAATCAATTATTGTAAAGAATTTTAAATACAGCAATATTTTCCCAACCTTCATCAGTGAGTCTCTTGTTTTTTTTCCCTTGAATATTCTATGCAAAACAAGAATGTAACAAAAAATATAAAGTGCTGAGAAAAAATAAAAGGGCTTATATACATAATATGTTTACCCTGTTTTCATCTCTTTACTGCCTCGTCTGCACAGATGAATACACATAACTATGAACGCTATAGAACAAAGATTAAATGCTATATTATTATTATTATTATTTAATGCAATTCTTGATAGTTTAGTGGACCATGGAGTGATAATTATAAAAATAAAACATTTTATCTTTAGTTTTGGTTTATGAATGTTACATAATTATCTCCAAACAAAAAAGAGATGTATAAATTTAAAAGGCTATCTGAATGCTGACATACTTTCCATTTAAAAGCTTTAACCTTGTTGAATAGCAATTGTCACTTAATATACTTCAAGTAAATAACTGCAAGAAATAAATGTTTGCGCCACCAGCTAATGCCATGACTAATATGGGTGTCTCAATGAAATAACTTGTTTCATTCCTTTAGTAAATTGTTGGAAAATGGTAGTAACACCGAACTGGTAACGACTGTTCATCTATTTTATTCCTTTGTTGTACAAAGAATATGTAGCATATATCTTAACATGCTATAGCAGTAAAATTGTTTTATAAGAACCAGAACAGTTTAACAAATGCAAGAAGACCAGAAGAAAGTCCAGATGCCTGAGACAGAGCTTACATTTTCCCTAAAAGGAGCTAATAAGGTTTTGATGAGATGGTAGCATATAATGCACCACTTCTATAATCATGTCACTTCTATGTGTGCAGATACTGTCTGATGTCTCAGATACCAGATTTCTACAACTTTTTCCTGAGGATATTTGAAGAGCAGTGCATTTTCAAACCATAAATCTCAATTTGCAGAGAAATTACTACTATTCCAACTGAAGTGCTACAATATTAATTTCATGATCTACTTAGAAGGCTGGCAGAATGTTGGAGCCCATTTGCAAAGACACAATTTTTAAAAAATAAATAAAAAATAAAATATAATATGGTATACCTTTGAAGTACTACATATATTTAGCTTCCCTATTTCATATGTAATAATAAATGGTGTGGAAAGAGGTACATGAAGAGATGAAACACTGTCCAAATGTGCTCTGTAGCTTGTGTACTTTTACAGAATATCAAAATATTGACCTTTCAGAGGCACGAGTTTGAAATATAAAACTAGTAGTTTGTGTGGTCTGAAGTTAAACTGAAGTTTATGGAAGTCTGTGAGACATAATGAAGCAATAAACAGCATGATACAGATATTTATTCCCTACATCAAACCTGGAGATAGGAGTATTTTAAAGTGAATAAAATATGTACATAAATTACTATAAATTCAAATCCAACTAGAAATGCAGCAAAACAAAACGATACTTGGAAATATTATCCAGTTAAGCTGAATGTTTTTACTGTTTACAATATTTATCTTTCCTGATCAGTATGCAAGTTATTAAACTGAAAACTAATGCCTCTGGGACTGAGCCTACAAAACTAGTATTAGTTCTAGTGCTCTCCAAAACCATATCAGATGATGAAAATTCTTCAGCCCTGTTATCAAGTTTTCTCAGTTCAACTCTTTATCAGCCCATTCACAAGTTTATACAACTTGGTTCCAATCATCTCTATGAAAGTGCTACAGATCAAATCTGGGACTGACAATTATAATGTTAATTAATAAACCACAGAAGCTTCTTTGAATTTTGCATCAGTTTTCTCAAATGGAGCTCTGATAAGGCCTCACAATTATTGTATTTGATTTCTAACTTCATAAATTAGGCAAAAACTAATTCTAATACACTGAACACCTTACAACAGAATCTAGGATGATGCCATGTGACAACATGGGCAGTTGAAATTGAGTGGATTAAAAGAGCTCTGTTTGTATTCCACTCTGCAGTTCTAATAAAAAAAACAAACAAACAAACCAACCTTCAAGATGAATAGGGATTTGGAAAGGACTAGTGCATATTTATTACTAGAATCACTAGTTAAGTGAACTTTAAGGACTCTTCTCATCTTCATTGTAACAACAGGTTTCCTACAGAAAACTTGCCCCAAAGCAATAATTATGTTAACAATTAATCTATTCATTAACTTATGGCTCCTACAGAAAATTCAAAACAACTGATTCTGAATGATTACTAATATATCATGAACTTCCACTGCAATAGTGCATTTGAGACCTGAACATTTCGCCATGACTGATATTGGTCTGTTATGCTACATCATACACCATGATGCAAGAAGCTGTGAGACAGTTCCAAGAGAAACATAAACCAGAAAGCCAAATCTCGCAGCATCATGCTACGAGACCGCTTACAGCAATCTGGCTACTACAGAATGTGTGGGGTATCAATGTGAGGGAACGGTTTGTTTGAGAAACCACCCTGCAAATACAGCAGGCAGCCACAGGACCAAAACTGACCCTACAGCATAAAATCAACCACCTTCACTCCATTCAGCAACATGTTAAATGACCTACAGTGTAGGCAGCTGTACATTGTTCTCCCAAAGGGCACCTTGGATTATGCAGCAATTTACATCCTGACTTTGGTGTTTAGCAGTTTTTAACAGTTTTAATAGCTCAGAATAGAATGCATAATAGATTTTTAATGTTTTATTTAAACATTTGCATTTGAGTGTTTAAAAAGCATTATTTTCTTATACTTCCCTCTTCATGTAAGACATAGATGCATTGCTTAAGTCATTTACTTTTCTGTAACAATGAAGAAAAAACTCATTATTCAAGTAAGAATCAAAAGGTTTTGATCTATATATCTCAAGTATGCAGATATCATTCAGGTGATATCTTCTGAATAAAATAATTATAAAACAAACGTTACTTATTCTCATTGCTTAAGGTATGAAAAATGGCAAAAGTATAAAATGTTATACTGAAGAAGAAGAAAAGGATATCGCTACTACAACTATTGTCCGAGATGCTGAATAATTTGAGTCAAAGTTACCTAAACTGAGAGGGCCTTCTCAGAGAAATATTAGCTCCAGTAATATTCCGCATAGCAGGGTTGCCAGATTAATTTGTTTAAAGTCCCCAAAATTGAATGCCTTTCCAGGCCAGTGTTGCCTATATTTTACTTTAAACATGATACAAACCAATTCATGTTTTACAATATCTAATATGCTGTCATTATTTTCTCATCATTTATAAAATGTGTAAATTTAGCACTTATCTCATATAAACTTTGATAATATTACACCTTTTTTTTTTATAAATTATACCTTTGTAATTTTTAATGACTGTTATAGTAAGCTAATGCTTCGAATCTTTTAAAATGCAAAACCAATGATTCCATGCAATGCTAGCAAGTTTAAATAATTTAATTTGCATTTTATATGTAGCACATCGTGGCACCTTTATCTCATTGTATACCTAATAGAAAGCAGTAATACAAACACTTCTATTGGAGTAATATAAAACGCTGAAGTAAATTCAATAATTTAATTCAAATTAGATAAAAAAATATAAATTATTATGCAGTGCATCTTGAGTTTTCATATTTATATATTTATGACAAATTTTTCAGCCTAAAAAATGGACTTGCATTTAAACAAACTTACCTTTAGAAAACTTGAATAATACTACTGGATATATAAGTATCTCTTCCCTTCGCTTACTGTTTTGCATGTGCTTAGTTAGATGGAAAAACCCATGGAATGATGCATTGACTCACAGGATCTGCAGTCATCAGGGATAATAACAATGAAACCAAGTTTTGTAAAACCTTTGCTTCCTTATTTGCAGATGCATTGTTCACTTCTTTTTGCCAGTCCGTTTTTAAATAACACAATAAACATAGTTAAGAGCCGATTAATTTAGATTTTTACATTGCAAAAACATCTACCTTGAAGCACTAATCTTTCCACTTAAAAAAGATAACTTACTTTTGTTATCCACTTTAGAATATATGAGTTTAATAGAACACTTATTATAACACTCATTGCCTTTAAATACTGCAGGATATTCCTTTCGGTACGTTTTTGAATCTGCCCCAGTTCCCCATTTAACACCACACAGATCAGCATGAAACGATTAAGCCATCAATGATTGACTTAATGAAAGTGAGGCACTTTCATTAATGTCCTTTTACCTTTACAATCTTGTGATTGCATGGAGTATTAAAAGTGGGAGGAGTGTGTGTGGTTTAATGAGTTGGAGAGTGGCAATAATTAAGCCCAGACCTTCCTTCGTATCAAGAGACACACCTTCCGATAATCATTTGTGGTCTTGGAAAGAAGAAGAAGAAGAAAGTGGGAGGTGTGTCTAATGTGCATATTTGGCAATCAAAGATTGGTTACAATTTGCTCCTGGTATTCTGGCACATCAACAATGAGACATTTCTTGTTACTGGTATTTGTGGTGCTGGCTAAGAGGAAGAAAGGAGAGAAGCTATGCACATTTTAAAAAAACTAAACATTGGCAGCATTACTTTCAGATTTCTCAGCATTTCTCACCCACAATTAGAAACAACAGCATTTTGAATCAGTCAGGGCTCTGGTTATTGAAGCATCAGCAAATGAACATCACCACCCAAATGACTTTAGCTGCAATTCTTTAAAAACAGGTTGCAGAACTCCCTTCTAAGTAGTTCAAAAGGTGAAATATTGCCCAATCTGGCAACCCACGCCCACAGGTGCATGAAGAAATCATCTACAGTTTAAATTACATAAGTAGTATCACAGTGAGCAAACAACGGTGACATGTATTAACATTAAAGACTGACTTAGTTATCCATGAGGTATAATAACCCCTTTAGTATGTTTTAATGCGCAATACCAGCAGCACACATTGGGACATTCTTCCCCAAAATAAGTTGGAGTTATGATAAAAGATTATGGACTGCAAATTTGGCATTTCCATTTAAGTTCTAATAAAACTTCAAAAGTTGGCAAATGACCATAAATTATGACACCTTTTCTGTTTTTGTTAAAAAAAGACACTGATGCTTTTCGTAAACATGCTACTATAAATAAACATCTGTTCTGAAATAATATATTGTATATAGTGATGAAAACTAGCATAATCATGAAAAAGGCTACCAGAATCATTTAAAGCTTATGTTCTTAGATAAACTTAATCACAAATTATTAACCCCTAATATCTCCTTTCCTTTTTTCTTCCTTTCATTCCATTTTAAAAATACTTTGCTCAGATTTATTATGGACATTAATCTCTGTGATGCAATACACCAAGATAGAACAAAACTTTGGAGAAAAACAAACACAAACATTAGCATACTTCCAGCACTCATAAGCCACAGTAAGGGACAATTAGCAAGTGGAGTCCAATCAAGTATAGAAGTAAAGAAATAAACTCTGCATAAACTCTTGCAGTAAATCTTGGGTAAAGTACTATGTACATGAGGAGAAGCAATTTTACATAAATAGTAGCTGTTGCTGAGCTGGCAGTTCTTTGTGTTTTATGCCAACAGACTGACTAGTACTTCCATGTATTTTCTTCTCCATTATCTTTCTTCATATATATATATATTCTTTTTTTTGTTTATTCCTGGAACAACCTCCACTTGCTGACTGATCATTATGAAGTAATGTGCTGGAAACACATTTATAAATTAAGAAATTTTATACATATATATATATATAATTTATACATTTTTAGATTTATTACCCAATACCATCTTTCCTATTTTCTCATGTAACTTTTCACTATTCTGTAAAAGATCTATTATATTAATTAATAACATATAATTTTAATAAGGTATTTATTCATTCTTATCATTATACAAATCTTTATTTTTTCAGTGGCCCGCCACTATATTTTCAATTTAACCATAAAACCTAACAAGTGAATAAATGAAAATAAACTAGTATGAAGGAAGGCAAAATAACAAACAATTCCTCCTGTTCTGTTTGCCCTACAGCAACATATTAAGGCATTAAGGAAGCATTGTTTAAACCTGTAATATGTTGTGCTTGAATTTTCGCTGCTGAAATAATTGCTCTGAAATATTTACCCTCTAGATATAACGTCAACTTGCATTACCTTTATCACCCTTTTATATTTTTTTTTTGTAAGACCAAAAAGCAATAGAAAGATATTTCTGAAAAGAGAATATAAGGGATTTTAACAATGTGTACAGAGGTAAACAATATTTTTTTTTCTTTTTTTTTTTTTTACATTGCAGTATACTTAACTACATAAATATTAATAGGTACGAAGTACTATCATTAATTACAACCTTCTTAAAAATCTCAAAAATCCAATAGTCATTTTAAATTGTTAGTTTAAAACTTAAGCAATGAAAATTCCATTATTAATCCAAGAAAAAGCCACACTACTTGAGTCAGCTGATAGTTTGTAAGATTTGCAATATTGCCAGTTTTACCATTTAATACAATTTTATGTTATGTTTGAAACATTTTCTCCAATTTAATTTTAAAAAGAGGCAAAAATATTTGCAATAATTTAGGAATGAATTAGTATCTCTTCATAGCAATATACCTAAAGATATTTCAGCTGCTCATCAATATTAACACATTTTCTATTATTTTCATAAATCATAACGCACTCTTTATCTTCAGATGGAGCATTTTATGAATTTTAGAAATACATGCATAGAAAGATTTGCTTAAACATAAAATGCAGAGTTCATAGTAGATTTCTCATTCAAAAAATGAGTTGTTCTTTCCAAAGGATACTCACCTAAAATGTTTGCTGATGCAAGAAAATCAAATCAAATTATCATATCAAGACCCTTTCTTTATACCAATGTGCAAATATCCCAGAGAGAATAAAAATTTTGAGGATGTGAGCTGACCCCCCTCCCCCCCGAAAAATAACTTAATGGAGAACATGTTCCCTTACTTTTTCAGTGATTGAAAGCATTTACTGTGTTCAGATGAGCACAGCGTTACACATTCAATTTCATATCAGTACATACTTCTTTTTAACCATATTTAATTCACCAGTAAACTTGTAAATCACTGTTAGATCTTAAAGTTTGAAAAAAGGAAACATAATATCCATAAAAATTGCTTGATGGAATCCCTGGCAGAAAAGCCATTTAGGGGAGAATTTACGCAAGTAATTGCAAACATGCAATATGAAACCATTTTCATTTTAAGTGCTAGAGGCCAATACAACATCTATGAATGTTAAATTTCCCTGCTAACGTTATGCTCCCAGCCAATAAGATGACGCTTTTATCAGCACAAGAATTGGTACACCATGACACTCAACAAGCTGAACCTAAATGATGTATCTCCAAATTATCTGAAAACTAAGTGAAGTGGGAGCTTTCTTTTAAAATGCCTGATGTAATTACTCGTCTTGATTAACAAAAGAAGAAGCAATCAACAGGTAACCAATAGTTAGGGGAAGGAAAAAAAAAAAACACCTGGCAATTGACAAAAATATTTTTTAGCTCTTTTTGGTACTGGCAACATACCAAACTTATGGAAAGGAAAGTAAGAGAAATATTTTGAAGGGTAGGATTCATATGTGAAACAAAACAATAAATTTTAAATGGACAGTATGCACATATAGTAAGAAATTCCTTTTATCTGTCACATATTTAAAACATTTTGTATTTATCAACACCAATGTAATGACAAACTTTATAAAAATGTAACTCCTAAAGATGTGTTTACAAAACCAGAAGGAAGCCAAAACAAGATTGTGAACTCCCCAAATTTATGTGCAATCTGTGCTATAGACTCTTTCTTGTCTTTGCTCGAAGACAAAGCTTTAGAGTTGGACATGTTATTTCCCTATGCTGATAACTCTGCAAAAGCTTATTGCTTAAAAATTTAATGGCATGAAAGTTTAAAGAAAATAATTTGCAGATCTTAATATTTTACTGCAATGAGCCAACTCTTGTAATAGCAGGTAACATGCATGATGTAGAAATCAGAATTTTAAGGTATACATTTTGATACATCTAAACAGAAATAAAAAGTTTCTTGTTTATGTTTACAAGGCTTCATTAACTGTACTCATAATATTTATTTGCCTACAAAGCAGAATTCTCTAAAAGTCTAAAATGGTTTAACTTTGCTGATTTGGTAGAAATAATTTTGCATCCATTACTTCATTATTACTCTTTACAATAATTGGCTGTTCCATTTCCTTCTCTTACCAAGAGATATAATTGGGCAATTCCATAGTTGTGGATGTAGCATTTGCAAACATTTAATATGTGTTAGAATTGTAATTTTTTTATACTTGTAATTGTTTTAGAGATCATTCTTGCCTTGCACAATATGCTACAAAAGTTACAGATGCCCAGTGCTATCTATAAGTTTTGTTACTTTAAAACATAACTCAGGAAAATAAGAATATTGCACAAACCACTTAAAATTTGTGTTCCTGTAGAATTCTGTTAACATTTTAAAGCATAAATGGTGTACATCTATTAAATAAAATTCCATCTTTCATAATATAGACTGAGAATGTTAAACCAAATGTGTATTTTTTTCATATAAATGAAATAATTTAAGTTAGATATGTAACTTACAGGCATAACCATTCTGACAAAACACACAAACCAGAACAAAAGTAAGAAATGAGAACTATTAAAACATTTAGGTTAATTAACACTTCTGGTAGAATTAACTTACAGTTTAATATAGAATAAACACCGAGGCTTATATAAGCTAAGGATTTAATTTTTCAAATATAACTTACCAATCCAATAAGCAAAACTATGTACACAGCAGAACAGTTTATCAATATTACTAAATATGATAAGAAGTTTATCAGTAATACTAACAGTAGTTCGTAACATTTTAAAACTGTTCTCTGAAATCAATGCAAGGCTCTTTTAAGAAACACAATTGAGATAGTTAAAATCATTTGCATCTTATTTTTTATGATCATATGTACTTAATTACAACCTTCTTAATAAACTCTCTGGTTTACATTACTGACTGCATTTTAGCCCATCAACCATCTACCCAATAAAATCATCATACTTTCCTCTCTCTAACAGGGATTTCACATCAGACCTTTGGCCGGAAAATTTATAAGAGCTCCTGGTGCTGTTATTTAAAACTTACTTTTATATAGCTTGCTCTTCTTCAGCTATTCTGCAATGGAAGTGAAAATGGTTCTTATCTTCCGAAAACATTTCCATGTTGACCGTATTATTTTTCCAAATGCAGACACTATAGATTTGATAAATGTCTGAATGGTTATCAAGGAATTCCCATGCCCTCTTAACTAAGCATTGTAGTTTAAAGCTCATTATGCAGAATATAAAAGGCATTTACTTTTGAAGTTTCTGACTGGGCATATTGGGTGCACAATAAGCATCTGGGGGCTCTTCTTGAATTTACTAATTTAACATTCCTCCTCAATCAAATGCTCCTTTATGTTGCACTATGTACTTTATTCTTCCTTAACACGTTGGCATATCTTATTTAAATATCCACATAGCTATCTTGAAATCTATGTAAGTCCCTGTACAGCTG
The DNA here is from genome assembly GCA_030765065.1 of Deroplatys truncata. Taxonomy (NCBI): domain Eukaryota; kingdom Metazoa; phylum Arthropoda; class Insecta; order Mantodea; family Mantidae; genus Deroplatys; species Deroplatys truncata. The sequence goes on along the minus strand of CM060987.1, from coordinate 31,529,099 downwards.
TGCGAGTAAGTTGTAAAGTTTAAAAATTCATACAAGATCAAACAACATAATTTCTTTCCTGGAACCTTTGCATGCATGATACTGGAAGCATTGACTCATCAATTTTGATGACCTAATATGATTGATGGGTGTGGTAGATATGAAAACAGTTCTTCAAATGAAAGGCAGTAGAACACTTTTTGTGTTACCAAGCATTTTCACTACTTCTCTTCCTACTGGTGCATACAATACATTTTTTGTTCCATTTTTTTCTTTCTTCTCTGTGGGTGAAATGTGCATTGGAAAAGGGGTGTATGTTTTAGCTTGCAGTCTCAATGGGGTGAAGGTCAACCTCTAACATTGAACTCTGGCAGTGTTACACTTTGAAGCAGGTGATGACATTGGTTCTAAAGTCAATGTAATGGTGTTTTTCTTAGCAATCATCTTGTGAAACAATTGCATACGTCTAGCTGCACGTTGCATTGTAGGAAATGAAGCTGTCATCTGATCTTACAAATTGGCACCTCCCATTTGCTTTTGGTACTCAAGGCCACATTTTGGTTCCTTTACCTCCTTCTGGGTGTCTGACCTTTCCTTCTTCTCAGCTTGCCTATTGTTGTAATATCAGCAGCTTCATGTTTCATTGATAAGAAATAAACATGTTTATCATCTTTCCATTTCACACAGCACATCCATAGCAGTCCATAATTCATACTCAACAAACCATGATTCACAGTCGCAACTTTATTATAAAACATCATGTGACATATTGTTCTTGTTTGCTCTCACGGTACCAACACCATTAGCATTTTTGATCATCTCTAAAGAGTGATGGAGAACCTTTCAGTGCCACTGTTAGTTAAAAATGCAAATACATGCAGTTTTATTGATCAGAACACACTGCGAGCTGCGCTCGTCATGCAATATAAATGCCATTACTAACTTATGCAAGTACAGCATAATGATACAGCATATATGATACAAATGGGTTAATCATCTTTTCACTGGCTTTGGCCTTTGATCCCGAGTCTTATTTTGTAAACTGTTTTCTTTTATGTAACCAACTCTTAACACCTGTGGTTGTATCCATTTTGGTGTTCTTGTAGGTTCCTTCATAGATGTATTGTAGAACTTTTTCATAGATAAGCAATGAATAAAATAATATACTAAGCCTAATATAATGTGCAAGATTAATGAATTCCAAAAGAAATTCAAAATTAATACAAATTGTAATGATACAGCTTATGAATCTATACTTAGCGCAGTTAAGTAACACAAAATTAAAACATACATAACCTGTACTATGCAGGATTATACTTCCTCACATTCATAACAAAGGGCTGAAGCTTTCTCTCCAGTACAAGAGAAACTGTTGGCAATATAGAAAATTAAATGTTCTTCTAATGCTAATAAAAATAATCTGTCAAGCCTCCTTTTTAAAGAAAACAGAGCAAGTGGGGTATTACAAAGTAATGCTGTTAATGGCCAAACAGTTGAAATTAAACATTTTATAACACAACACAGATGGCTGCTACATATACTTTAACTAAGAAGTGTTATGGATGTAACATAATGCATATGGTGCAAAAATATTGCTTTAGGCAGAACATAATTTTTTAAAACACTGTTGCAATTTACTAGCAAACCTTTACATAATGTGCTGAAAAAATGATATTGTTATATGTATCTTGTATTTAATTATAAAAGCTTACTACTTAATATTAACTATTTTATAAAGAAATACAGCTTTTCATGCTTTATATTTAGCATGTGTAGTTTAAGTGGAATTTAATTTTCTCTGTATTAGTTTCATTTTTCATGGGATTGCCCAATTATATAACAAACATATGCAACTGGAAAGTTTAAAAATGCTGTATACTAAGGAAACTGCATTTGCATATGGCTTTTATGCCCCTAACAGTAATGGGCATTCCTATTGATACTTTCACCACCACCAGTTCCTACCAAAATTGAACAACAAAAACCTCAGTAGTTTTTATGTAAAAAATTATGCTATTCTAATATTTGATTGTTAGATCAACACATAAAATACATTTAAGTAAGAAAGAAAGAGAGAAAAAGAGAGAGAGAGAGAGAGAGAGAAAGAAAGAAAGAAAGAAAGAAAGAAAGAAAGAAAGAAAGAAAGAAAGAAAGAAAGAAAGAAAGAAAGAAAGAAAGAAAGAAAGAAAGAAACTAAAAATCTGTGTGCCATAATTTCAGCCAAATTTAAGATGTTGCTAGATTAAGGTAAGTTTTATAAATATGTGGAATATTGTATTGCTTTTTTAAATCACAATAAAGGAAACCTATTTAAAATGAAAATGTATTTAGTGATATATTGTGAAATAATTCAAAAGTCAACAACTTCAGTTATAAAAGTGGCGTGTCCAATATTAATTAACCACTTATGCATTATTAGTAATATGAAACACAAACTACTTATTTGTTTACATCCTTTGCTTTTTTCTTCCTTCTTATAACCAGAGATCTAAACTTTTAAATTTAATTTACACTAAATTAACTAAGCAAAAAGTAAAACATAAAGGAAATCCTAGAGTATTGACTGTTATCACTATTTATGAAATGGATTCTAAGAAAATAATTTTCATATAAAAATTAAAATATGTTTCCTTGGATGTCATCACACTTCCAAGTTTGTTTACTGGGAATAAAAGGATCTTTAGTTTTGAATTTCTGGAAGAGTTCTCACTATGACAGACACCTTACACGGTTAAAGACAAAATAAAAAGCTATCGATTGCAAGTACTGCAGAAGTTGTGTATTGCACCTGAAAAACCATTGAAACACAATAGGCTGCAAGTGGTTAGATCTCTGGGCTCCGCCAAGATGACTGAAGTGCTATTCCAGCACACACAAATGGGATTTTTGACAGAAGAAGTTACACTAAGCAGGTTTTCTCTGGGTGTGTCAAATTCCACTGATCCTCACTCCACCAAAATATGGTCTCGAACATTTTCTTTCTCATTGCCATTGCCACCTTATTGTTCAACAAAGCTAAATCTGATACCTCTTTGATTATATTAAAAACTATACATTTATGTTAAACTGCTGTAATGTCTGGAACCATATCTATACTTTTCCCATATCTTGCAGAGAAGCATTCCTTGCTGATATAATATACCTACTTGTCATTTGTTGCCTAATAGCACAAATCTCTCTTTCTCTCTCTCACACACACAAAGTTAATACTTTCTAAACTACAACTGATGTCAGGTGTTGTTGCAAAAATAAGCAGGTTATGTTAAAAAGCGGTTCAAAATCAATCTGTAATTACCATTTCCTATGAACTGCATTTTAAAAGAAATGTAGTTTTCAAAGCTGGAAGAAATAAATATAAAATATGCAACAAGAATTCCATGTCTTTACTCTTGCACAATCTCAAAATGCGTCCAGGTTTAACAATTCACAACTATTTTTCTGTTATTAAGTTCACTAGAAGAGAACAATTAATAAAGAAACAAATAAGTAAAATTGAAAATATACAATGAACTTGGGTCTCCCAAAAGAGTTTATTAAAATTTTAGAGCATCCAAAACAAACCATATCAGAAATGATAATATTCAAGTTAAACTGGGATAGCAAAATGTAATTACAGAAACAGGTTACCAAAGGAAATGAAAAGACCCTATCGATAGTACGATAAAACATTACCTATGTCTGTATCAGGTATTGACCAAGAAGAGATCAATATTTATGGCACACGATGAGGCAGTTAGGCCAAACTACTTACATAATTACGACAGAGAAATGATGCTATGAAGAATGTGTATGAAAGTTAAAAATAATAAAAGAACATAATGATGCATCTTACTTCCCCATAAGGTTGATTCCAAGGTAATAACAATGTGTGAATATTTAACGATATATCAGCAGAAGAGGGAACCAGGAAAAGAAGAAGAGCTTCATCTCTTTTAATCAAAAGTGAGAAATAATAATATGTATTATTTTAACTTCAAGTAATTATACTTAGATAGTGATGTGCCCTTGTGAAACTGTAACCTTATTTGATAGTTTGTTTCAAATATAGATGTGTTGCTCAGATACAATATTTTGTGCCCCCCCCCCTATGACTAACTCAAACATTCTTAGTTAAATCATTAAGTTCATGGATTGGCAACTGGGGAGTAAGTGAAAAACAGAATCCAGATGTCTTGCCATGCAACACAGCATTCACTTACACAGATCCATATCATCCCTCAAAATAGCTGCTGTGGCTATCATGTACATATGTTAGCATTGGTATAGCTGCTGCTGGAAGCACTGCTTGAAGATATTGGCAGGAAAATCCTATACATCTTTTCCTGTGACAATCATGATGCTCTCGGCTGAATGAGATATGTTTCAAGTGGGGGAAGAAAAGAAATCACATTGTATGAGATCACGTGAATAGGGAGAGTGTGGCAGAATGGTGACATGTTGCCTTCCTCTTGGATAACAAGCACAAAGAGATGTATAGGGACATTGTTGTGTAGCAAGAGCCAATTTTTCCTATGTCAGAGCCCAGGAGACTTACGACGAATAGAATCACATAGATGGCACAGGATATTCCTGTAGCAGATCTTGCTTACAATACTCTTGCCTAGTAAGACAACCATGTGAACAATTCCCAATAAGTCAAAAAGCAATTCAAGCATCACCTTGATGTTTGACCCATCTTGTCATGGTTTCTTCCATCATGAAAATAATGGCAATTTCCAGGTGGCCGATTGTTGCTTAAGTTGCGGATGGTAAACAAAACACCATGTTTCATCTCCTGTTATGATCCATCTGAGGAACATCACATTTGTCGTCAGCACTACTGATTAGGTCATCAGAATTTGTCATGTGATCGCCACATTAGACTTGCTTCAGGAAGCGTGCGACATTGTGGTAGGTAAAATACATGTTCAGGTCATCAGATAGGATTTTGTAGCAAGTATAATAGCTGATCCCTGTTGCTGCTGCAAGATCGTCTATCACTTGGGAGTGGTTGGCATGCACCAACATTGCAAATTCTTCGATCTTGCGCTCAGTTTGAGACCAACCAGTACACTCATCATGCTCCTTCAAAATGTCTCTCCCTGCGAAAAACATTGGTGTCATTTAAACATAGTACTGCAGCACAAAGTTACAACACCGTAAACTTGCTTTATCATCGGCTAAGTTTCGCTAGCAGATCTGTGTAATTTGTACAGAATTGGATGTTTGCTCATTGCTAAAACTACAACATTTTCAAATTCCAGTCATACTTGCTGGAATGAGAGAATAACTGACACAGCAACATCATCTATCCACTCTAGAGCACTACAACACTATATGCTCAGTACACAAAGTTAATGAATGTGGTACTAGTACACTAAGGAAATGGAACACATGAAAGAAAGTAAAACAGAAACCACAATAAAATACACAAGAAATGATATCCTTTGGAATGCCTTACAATATGACAGTAAATTTTACTTATTAAAATACAAGCCAAATTTAGTAACTTAAAAATAGTATATAAATTTTTTTTGCAAACGGTGATGAGTAAATGTGAGCGTTAATCACTTAATTAGGTTGCAGATACCTACATTTGTAGTCATGTACAAATGATGGCCTGTGATCTAAATTTTAACACAATGATATCACAGCTTGCAGCAGACAAGTTACCACTAAGCTATGGAGAGTGATATGAAATAATTGCTATATTTTATAACCATTTTTCTTTAAACAAGACTGCAATTTACAACAATTCAATTACAATTAAGGCTTTTTTTCAAGGGGAATTTGGTAGGTGCATACTCTTAAACTTTTAGGGGCCACAAAAGATGGAAAATATAATAATAATTTTCTTCTTTTAAAGTTACATTTTAAGAATTTTTTTTTATGTTGCCATGTGTGTTTTGGCATGTTCTAGAATAGTCACCATTAACACACATATCGTTGTGTTAACATCACTGTTAAGAGGCAGCAAGCTATGTGTACATACCTCAATTACATTGCTTGGATAACAGTAGAACTAAAAACTTAATACTGTGAAACTATGCATAGGCCTACAAAAATTTAATGAACCCATATATGATTATTAGGTACAATAATGACAGTAGCATGAAGCTTATTTTTAAAAGCTTAACAACAGACATTTTAATCTCTGAACATCCCCTAGATTAAAATCCAGAGTACTGTTGTCATATGTTTAAACTGTTTTTTTTTTCCCTGAACTTACACATAAAAAAGTGAATATTGGGTATTAAAGCACTAATGAACAAGAAATGAACAGCAACACTAAAGACAAAATTAAATACTGAATTCTTCGTCACTTTCATTTTCATAAGATGCAAGGAAGTAAGGAAAAACTTAAGAGAGCCAGCTGAAACAGAGACCTCTAGTGTTAATAAAATATGCAGAAAGAAAAATCGATTGAACTGACTGGTTAACAGACACCTGAAAAATACATGTCAAAAAATGAGATCACAGCAAAATCTACAGGAAACATAAAGGAACTACCAAAAAATGGGATAGAATGGGTAAATTTAGCCTTTTAAAATATTTGCCACCTGGAAGTAATATGCCTGAGTATACTTGGGGTTCTATTGTTTTGCCAAAATTAAAAACCTGAATTATACCTGGGTTTTTAAATTTAGAGGCTAAGCCTTTATAGCTGGTGTACCATGTTCGTTACAAAGGTGTTTCTTTTTTTCTTTTTCCTTTTTAATTTAATATTGTAGTAACCTTCAGCAATAAAATTGAACTATTTATAGCTGTTTTATATTGTGAAAATATTATTTTTTTCAACAAAACTGCAATTTTTTTTTTTTTTAAGTAATAAGCAAAATCCATGTAACTGCAACCAAATGTAACCCATTAGCATCCAAGCATGCCATCACACCAGCTATTTTATTTGCGCCCTCTCCATCCTTTATCACAGGCATATTTGACTGCAGTCGCTAGGACTCAAACTTGCGAAGTTTGGCTTTGAATGGATGGCAGTCCATTTTGTCTCATTCTATCATGACTATTTGAATTGCTTTGGTGTGGTGCCAGTGAAACGGATATAAAAGCCGGCTTAGGAATCAAAAGAAGAGCGGCATATGTAGCAAAATAATTCTGGCAAAGAAGGGTTAAGACTATATGGCTTAGGTGTCCAAACTTTAGACTGCAGATCACAAAAAATAAGTTCTGTAGAAAAAATAACGGTTAATTCCAAAAAACAAGAAGCAATGAAAATCTGATGTTAATTTGGAAGATACTATGATTTATTTTCTATTATTATTATTTAGGTGTACTATGTAGATTATTGTTAGTATCCTACTCCCCTATATCTTAAGAGGAAAATTTCAAATTTATGTTTATCAATTAAGTCGAGCCCCAGAGAAGAACACCTCTAAACTTTCTGCTAGAAATGGAGCCCTGATTATATTTACTGCTTGCTCATCTTGGTGTGATGTTAACATGTCTGTCAAATACATAGAGGGCCTGATTTCAAATTCTGACATGGGTGAACTAACTGGATAGTTCTTTTCCAGGGTTTTCCCTTATTCTATGACAATAAATTCCAATAACTAAGTTCCAAGCTGGGCACATTTTAACATTCATTTTATACATTTATTCACCATTCAATATTACCTATCCAAATACACAGCCCCCAACAAAAAAAAAAAATAATAATAATAATTTATTGGTCACCAAGAGTGTGCTAGTCCACACGAGATGCATTATTTTGCATAATTATTCATATGGAATTTCCAGTGATATAATTTCCATTTAAAATATGGATTTTTTAAATATGTCCAAATCTTTGCACAGTATCTCATTCTAGAGCATCACTGCGCATTACTTTGCACCACAATTGAGCTACCAAGGCTAAACCAAGTTAAACCAAGAACATTTTTTTTGGTGTGTGTGTGTATAAAAACCGAAACATATTGGAATGTAAAAGAAAGCCAGGAACAAAGCTTTCTTAGCATGAGAATCAGCTTGTTGTACGCAAATATTAATTACTAATAAAGCTATTCCTATTAGGCTTTTTGACCTGCTGTTATATATGATAAGGTTTGCATCACTCAATGCTACATTTCCTTTATTTGAATTAATCTGGTTCCACATGTACCTATGCTTTACTCTGATTCCCACAATCACTTTCTAATGGCAAAATGGCTAGAACTTTAAAATTATTTATTGGCTCATTGTTAGTCCTTATGTGTAAATCACAAATAGATGCTGGAATCCACTTTGCTTTTATTGTAGATAAGGGAAGACAGGTTTAAAATTAAATACTATGAGGTATGAGTATCATTTTAAATTAGAAATAGATGTGCCTAGAAAGGAGGGACTAAAACTGTATGTTTTCCTGATGAAGTTTGCAATAGCTTCAGATTACAAGGCATTAAATGCAAGAGTTTTAACAATACCTGAAACAGAATAATTACAAATATATTTACTGCACTGAGAATCATGGTTCTGGCTAAGAGTTATTGTTTTCAATGATTTCTTATATTACTTGAAATATCCTTGAAGAAACAACTCAACATTTACATTAATAACAGCAAGCAAAGATAAAAGTTTTAAATAGGCAAACTTCTTATTCACATAACACTATAGCACAATAAAACACTATTCCACATTTTTTCTACTTTCCCTACAAAATCTACGATTGGCAAATAAACTCTCATGAATACAAAAGCTATTTGAAATGTAATAGATAGAGGTGCTACATCATCTATTTCACATATTACAATGCAGCCACATTGCTATAAATCGGATTTCCTTGCTTCCTTCAGCATTCCTAAGTGTTTTCAGTTAGGCACACATTTATAAGGCACCCTTTCAAAAAATTGTTTCTCCATGAATGGTGCCAAGAAAAGTCTACTCAATAAATGGATTCTGAAAAAGTAATCATGATGATATGAATGTGATTTGTGGGGTTTCTACATGAAACACCTTTTCAGTTAAGTAACACAGTTCTAAGAATATAATTCCTGATTTTATCAAATAACTTATAAAATGGTTATAAGTAATTATAAGTAATAGTATAAAAGCGACTGACAGTGAAAGATTTAAATAAAAGTAAATGAGGAGTAGGAAAACTCATTTACACCCTTCACTAAAGCCCATAGTACCTGGACATGTTTTGAGAGCCCATTGGTCTCATCCTCAGCTGCTGACGAGAGCAACAGACACTCGAAATATGTCCAGGTACTATGAACTTCAGTGAAGGGTGTAAACGAGTTTTCCTACACCTCGTTTACTTTCATTATAAAATGGTGTTTAAACAAAATTCATACTTCATTAATGGGCATCAGTGCAATTTGTTTTCTCTACATGAACTTATCAACAATGCCACAGTGGTAGCATCATGTTCCGTAACATGTACTAGCAGTGCCTAAAGAACATGTGCTTAAAAAGGGTTTCTGTAACCTTAAGTTCACTAGGGAGCAGAAATACAACTACAAACATTAGTACATATCTTGATTCTTTGACCAACCTCTTGCAGCCCACTCACATTAATGCTTGATGGCGCAAATGCTTCACAGTTTGTTGCTTCAGGAGGGAAGAGTTACAATGCCTATTGCTCTGGAAATAACATGTCAACTGTATGCAAATTTCTTAGATCTGTGGATAGTAATGTATAAATCAGAAGTGTGCCATAGATTAGAGCAATTGAGGGCCAGAGTGAACATACATTTTATAACTTTTTCTTATAAAGCTTATACATACAGCAGCCAAACATGCAGAGCACATCAGAACCTCATCATGTTAACATGTCTTTTCATAGTTCCTAAATGCTTACAAGGTAAATAAGTACTGGAGTTGAAATGTTGCAAAAATTGGTTTCTGGACCAATACCGAATCATTGATTCATGCGCTGAAAGTTGCTAATTGCAAGATTACAATGGCTGTTGTGCTCTTTTTACAATAGCTGTGAAATGTGTCCTGTGGAACTAAATCAATGTGTGCTAGAGTACCCAACTGAAGCAAGCATCATTGACTATATCTGCTGATTTTATGATGCACAATTAGAAAAGAAATCTACAAAAATGAAAGTGTTTTTTAATTATTTACAAACATACCGTATTTAAAATTTCAATAAAACAGATTAGTTGCAGCTCATATACTTTCAATACGATAATGCTCACATTTAGCCATTTCCTGTGTTCTGCTAACAGATCTAAACATGCTTCTTGAGGTGTGCATAATTTCCCTCCACTTTTCCCCAACTTCAATTTTCAACCTGTCTAAAAATGTGCAACATCCCTAAAAGATTTGTGCCTCATTTACTGTGTTTTACAGCTTCCCAATCTAAAGAAGGCTTCCTTACCCTACTGAGTGAGATGGCTCTGCAGTAATGTGTGAGGCTCACATTTAGTATCCTGGGACCAGCCACTCTGACCATGGGTTTTTTGTAGTTTTCCCTGGTTGCCTATGCAAATGCTGGGGTGGCTTCTCTTCTACCGTGAATTTCCTTTCCCTAATTCCTATCAATTCACTTCTCCTTTCATGTTTCAGGTAGACTTAGGGGCTGCGCAGTGTTGGTCTGTGTCCAACAGATGGCACAGCTGCTTGCTCATTGGCACGTTGTTCTTATAACTGTCAGATGACAGCCTTCTCTGAGCCATCTCAGGTGGATTGAGTTTTCCCCAGTTCTGCCAGAGGGAAGCCTTCTTTGAGCAGCCTGAAAGTGTGACTGGATTACCAAGCCTGGAATCGTTAGGCATTCTGCTAATCTCTGTTGGCCAGCCTGCCTATGGCATATAGCCTCCTTTGGTTCCATTATCTCATCCATTCCTCCTGGGGGTGGTAAGCACAAAAGATCCATGCTGGGTCAAGTGCGAGTGTCCGCTTCATTCCCTGCTCATTCATTCATGTCTTCCATTTCTACATTCATTTCTTTTTTTATCTAGAATTTATTTTTATCAGCTGCTGAATACCTACAATGTAAGAAGCCTCTGCTGACTTCTGAGATTTATAAAATGCTGCTTTATAGACTCTGTGTTAGGACATTGTCCCAGACCTACAATGCAAAAGTATTATAAGTTGTATTAGAGAAGTTAGCAAAAGATTCAGTTTCACAATTTGCTTAGCTTCAAAAGCATAGGTGGAAAAATAAACTGATATGAGCAAAATTGAAATAGAATTTCTACAATTATTGATCAGACACCCATTATGTTAATGTTTGTATTTTGGATAGTGACACATGGGATGCAGATATTGATTTGGAGATTCAACTTTCAATGTTTCTTAAATGAAATTGACAAATTTAATAATTCTTGTCTCTTAACAGGTGATAGTGGTCCTTAAGAGCATTGCTAAACTTTCAATAAGCAGTACTGAATGCTATCTCCAGGGGCTTAAATCTATTATATTAACAATGAAAGCAAGTAAAAGGATTTTAAACCATAACGTGATTAAAACTTAAGAATTTTTTTCTTTTGTACTCATGTTTAGTTACTAAATCATTTGTACAACAGGAGTACAGAACTCCAATGCCCCCCATTCATTCGAAACTATCTTTATACAAAAAAATGGAGGGAGTTGGGAAGGTGTCAATTATTATTAGAATGCTCTTGTGATCAAAGCAAGCAATTGCAAAATGAGTAACTCCCATCACACAAATCAGCTGACGATCAATCCAGAAATCAACTTTGCAACCTTCCAACTTCAGGGACTTAATTACTTACCTTGTCAAAAAAGGAAACCTGAGCGACTGTAGGTCATACAGAAGATAGTTGAATGCCAAATTATTTTCCTTAGAAGCATTTGTTTCCCCTCACACATTCCTCTAACTGAAATATCCAGTGAAAGTGTCAACGTCTAGAGAAAGGAAATAATATTAATTAAAAAAAAAACCACCACATTCAATGAAAAAAAGAAAAAAAGAAAGAGGAAAAGATATACACCATTCTTTAAATGCTAAAATGAGTGATATGAGAGAGAGAGAGAGAGAGAGAGAGAGAGAGAGAGAGAGAGAGAGAGAGAGAGGAATGAAAATAATGCATTTCTGTGTCATCTATGCATATATTAAAATTTTGAGTGCACAAAGTGCAACCATTTCTGCCACCAGTTCTGTTAAAACCAGTTTGCAGTATTTACTAGGGCAAATAACAAAATACCCTTTAGTTCTTCCATTTTCTTCTTACCATGAGGTAGTAATACATGAAAAAGGAGTTGATATTTAAATTATAAGAATATAAAAACTCTAAGGACTGTTTTTGTTGCTGAAAATGGTTTGTTTGCAAGCATAAAAGAATTGCATTAGAACTTTACATTCATCTTTATAGTTTGGATCATTTATGAAGATTTTGGTGATTAGCCTTTCCATCAGTGTATGTAAATCACATAAATTATGCCATCTACAGCAATATTAACACTTATGACATACATATAAACCAAATTTGTTTTACGTTTCTGACATTACTTACGTTTTGCAAGTGTCTCTAGGTTCCTAGGCATCTGTGGAATTACTTCTTATGTGTAGACCTATGCCATTCTTTTCTGGAGGGAGGGGGGTTTAACTACTTTTTATTTTGAAGGTGAAATTATTGATGTTCTATCGTCTTGGCGAGATATGAAAGGCTGTTAAACATAACACACTTGGGGATTACAGATGCACTCTGAATTGCCTTTAATGAGAGATATTTTTACCCAATATCCTATGGCACTCACATACTTAATATGATCTTGAATCTAACAGTTGTGTTCCCATAAGAAAACTGTATTCACTGAAAATTATTAAATAACACAAAAACATTGAAAATATACTTAATTGCTCACTCTATGGGAGTTTGATGAAACCCAATCTAGAATTTTCTAGCTACGTAGATGAGCTTTTCAACTGTGTGATGTATCCAAAATTGTAATATACAATTAGTCCAACTTTTAAGTATTGAGACACAAAGGGATGCAGTTCTTTAGTATAGTATGGCTAGGGCTTTTAGAAATTAAAAAAGTCAATGTAACTGATTGTATTTTTTTCTATTGTTGCTTTCATGCATTCATTTCCCCTCCTTGTTTGGTTTAGTATACTTATTTTATGGCTGTTTCCAACACTGAATGTGTAATTTCTTTTATGAATAATAACTAATAGAGTAAGGTTTATGTAACTCAATCAACAACAATTTGTAAGAATAATGCATCTCTGAGTGACAGCTATACACAGTGTAGCATGGTTATTTGCCTGTTAATAGTGATGTGCACTAATAACTCAAAAAAATTTGAGTTTATCTTTATAAAATACATACATAACCTATTTCCTAACTAATTTAGATTATGCTCTAAAGTATGAAACATGTTCTTAAACAATTTAATAAGTGAATGATAAATATGTGCTATAAAAATCTGTGGAATGCTTATTTTAATTATGGTTATTTGCTTTTAGTTTACAAATTATGCTTAATGGAATATAATTAAATTCGTTTTTTTTAGAAACAATTTAAAAAAAGCCTAGATTCTATCTTTCTAGTTTCTCAGATTGTCAAGAAACTACTTTTAGAAACTAAAAGATGTTAATAAGGAAACTGGGAGTAAACAGAAAGAAAAGGGAAATACTTGATCTTCATTGTTTAATTTACACAGTTCCTGAATGATTCATAAGTTTAATACTCAGTAATCTATTAATATGTTATGTCAGAATGGCACACAGGTATAAAATTAAATTCTTTGTGGTCCCAGAGTATAGCTTAGCATCCCAAGCAAGCTGTGATTGTCATGCCATATGCATTAATTTCTTCAGACTTAAATCTGCATCAACTCAAAATAAACTTTGCGAAACAGGAAAGAAAAACAAAATCTACTGTAATGTTGCAGTATCTTTCTTTTGCAAGTGACATATATCCACTTTCAAATACTGCTTCATTTTTTCTCTTTAACATCTACTACTCTCAGTCTGTAGCTTAATGTGATCGAAAATTTTACTGCATACTGTGAGGCATCTCTGGAAAAATCACATCTTATCTATGTAAATCCCTTTTATCCCTTCACATATTTTTTTTACTTTCCTGTATTTTTTTTAACTGCATGTCAAAAAAATATTTTCAATGTCTTAGCCATTAATTTTAAAATGAACCACATTTAAAATAATCATATTGTCCTATTTTATAAATAAATTGCTGATTTTAAAATATGCCCTTCTCTAACTCCCTTGCTCTCCATACTCAAGAAAATTATTATAATTGCAGTGAAAATGAATGATTTTGTTAGAATTTTTCACCTTTTCTTTTTATTTTACTTCAGTTAATTAAATATTTTCCGTTTGTCAATGAAGCAGCTATTCTCATACTAAAGCTTCACTTTTAAAATAAATTTTGCATGCATCCCCTGTCATATTTATTTACTTGATTTATTTTTTATTACATGTGTAACAATATATTTAATCACAGACCCCTTTGGTAGCTTTACTGCCTCATTATTTAAAAAGCTCCAGTTACATTTCACCCAGAAGCAACTATTCAAACAAAATAACAATTTTATGTAACACAAAGAAACCTTAGTTCATAAATGATATAAGTTGAGTGTCATCTTTCTTATAACATATATTGGTACCCTAATATACAGTTTCTGTCTTATTTCTAACTAGTATTAATAATGTGGCAGTTTTCACTGATTGTGTAATATTTAATAAACAAAACAAAAAATATATTAATATCTATGTATTTATTTATATATACACATATATAGCTTCTCTTTCAACCATCCACCTTCTTTATCCAAGAAGATTTATCATTATGTTTTCAATTTTATTTAGCTTTTTTCTTTTTTGATTATTCTCAGCTCCAATTTTAATAGTTGTGTATTTCTTTTTGGAACGATGCCAGATGATTCCTTTTATGCCTGGTAATTTATCCAACTACAATGAAAGCAATGCCAATGTACGTATCGGTTGAGGAAAATTTGTATTAAAATTTTGGAAATTATTTACTTATAAGAGTGCAGAGAGAAAGTTCACGAGTGTAAAAAATTAAAGTGCAAACAGCCATGGCACTGGTATAGTTACATACTGCACCAAGTCCTCTTTGTTTACCACATTCCTTGCTCTGAATATGAATTGACTGCTTTTGTATGCAGTTTAGTAGAAGCAAATGCAAGGTAACATGTAATGTAGAACTGTCGCTAAACAAGGAACCTTGTAACATCTCCACAAACTGCTGTAACAGTGTCTTATAAAAACTCTAACAGGAAGCATCTATCACACTGTTAGTATACGACTCATAAACTTTACAATAAATAACGCTTTTTTTATTACTGAAAGAAAGAGTGAAAGAAGGGGGAAAAGAAACAAAGAAAAAGAAAATGTAATAAAATAATAACTTTTTTCTTCCTGCACAAGCATTGAATTGTATTCGTTTCCATCCTATTGCCGAGCCGTTGTTGCCAGCTGCTTGGTGTACATAATTCATCACACTTGTCAGTTTTTTGATAACACAATGTGCAGAACATTCCTCACTCAGCTTTGCTGTTTTACTGCAACATTTTAGACACATTACACAACAGTTAGCTTAGTTTTGATTCACTAAAATTCTGTTTGTTTGTCTTATAGCTTTAATTAAGTTTCTTATGATGTGAGATGGCAGACTTGGTAGCTGATCTGTAATTTTCAGTCTTTCCACTTCCAGACACAAAGTTATACAAAATAAAATAAAATAAAATAGTAAAGCCAACTCTTGCGTAGTTCTTCACAAAGCCTCCATTTTTATCCAGCATCACTCTGCTCTCACCCATTCTTGCTTCCTTTGACCAAGAAACAACAGCTGACCTTTATAGATGAAATGTTTTCTCCCTATGCAAGGCAACAGCATATTGTTTTCAGAGCTCTCTTCTTAAACAACAGCACTGTTGTGATTCCCTTCACCTCTTTTAAAGCTTTCAATTATAGGCTAAAAGCAATCATAGTAAGCTATGACTATGTTACTTTTTAATCTTTAACTCAATTTCTGTACCTTGTGGCTAAAAAGATAAAACACTCTCAGAATAGCATATAAACTAACAAAGTTCATAAACACATCTTTGGTGAAACAAAATAGTAAGTATCTAAAAGAAGCAATATTTAAAATTACAATGGTGATTTTTCTGCACACACTTGTCATACTGTGATCAAACAGTTAAGAGCTAGGATTTGGTACAGCAATTAAAAGAGTTTTAATTTCCATCTCTCTTTAACTGCCTAGGCAGGATTCTCAATGTGCTGAAACTTTCACATTTCTAAGCACTTATTCCATTACTGCACTTAATAAAAGAAGAAAACATTAGAGATTTCTTAAATTCCACAAACTTGAAATACTTCAGCAGAAACACACAATTTTCTGTTTTCTTTTCTAATTTTGTTCTTGTTTCAATGGATGGGGGCTGCTTTTTGTTTGGTTTCTTTATGCTCTGATTTCCTATGCGAAATTTCAAGCAATGTAAAAGTACTCTACCATAACCATGCTGAATTGCTTCTGTTTTCTTGCTGTTGCTCTCTCTCCCCTCTACTTTTTAATAATAATGATAATCATAATAATAATACTTAGATTAAACCTTTCTGTATTATAATTAAGAATTATAATACAGCAAACGTGTGTGTGTGTGTGTGTGTGTGTAATTACACACATACACACACGTACATGTATTATATATACATTCTGGCAACTCTCAATAATACCTTTCTAATATACCTCTGAACAGCTGGATGGAAAACTTCTATTAGCTACCATAAACCAACATATATTTCTAACAATTCTTTTGTTAACAAACCAACCATAAACCAAACTCAAGTAAGTTAAGCTTTCAGGTTAACTTTCAACATATTTAAAAGATCTGCTGCAACTGCAGTAATTAATGTTCTTACATAAACCAAAACATCCACTGGTTTTCTGACACATGAACACACCAATTTAAATACAGTCCCAATGGAGCAACATAACTGACAGTTTCCTATTTTGCTCTTTCTGTACAAATATGATCAATTTCAATACCCAAGTACAGTACAATATCTCTCTTTAATAATGGAGCACTCCTTTCCTTTTTACATTAAATTTTCTTAACTACAACTCTTCCATTTCTTCTTTCTTTCCTTTCCTCTTTTTTATGTACATAATTGAAGTCCTCTCTCTTTTTTTGTTTTGTTTTAGGTTAAGGAAAAGAAAGAAAGAAATTTGCTGACAATTAATGAGGCATTGATAATTCATCAATTTATAACCATCGTGCAATCCTTAAAGAGGACCCTTTTATCATATTCACATCTTGACAGTGGGAGGAGCAGAGGGGCCTTAATCTTAAAATAGTTGTTTTCCAACTAAAAGCGTTGCTTGCAGCGCTGCAGTAACAGTTGAATCTCTTCCCCAAAACAATGAAAAATATTCTGATAAGCGTCATCTTCTTTCTTCAAATCCCATTTTTAATATTCTCTCTCTTCTTTACCGTACTTATATATCTTTTTTTAAAAACTCCTCAATGTCATACTTAACTTTTTGTCATTGGATGGAAAGCGTCTTGTTTTATTTAAAATGTCTTAGGGTTTTTAATCTGAATTTGTTTAGCCTTTTTTTTGGGTTTTTGTTTGTTTTTAGCTTTTTATGTTCTTTATTTTAAGACCTAATGGTTCGCTAACCCTCACTTTGCACTAGGCCCTCCGTCCGAGCCACCACCGACAGACACTTTCTCTCCTCCTTCCTTCATCTTTTCACAGTAGTCTGCAAAGATATCTCGGAAGCGTGCCCAAGACTTCTCTGGCACAGTAATGGCTGTCCGGAAGTTGGTCTTGACCTGAAAAACAGAAACAAAACAGAAAGAAAAAAAAATAGAGAGAGGCTGTTAAGTATAAAGTAGTTGAAATTAAATTTGAAATTTTACAACAGTTTGCTTATAAGTTTGCACACTATCATGCAACTAATGCTAGAAACAGCAGAACAGATCATGCATTAAACTAAAAACATGTTAATAAACATTGGAACAAGCATAAGCAAAATAAAGGCTACTTATATATGCTATATAATTTAAGCTTTAATGGAGAAATGGGTAAAGGAGGTACTGTTTTTTACGTATGAAGTCTTAAATTCCAGACTTTATGTTTCTCTGCTCTCTTCCCGTTAATCCTCAATTATTTGACTCTGGTATCTCAAACATCTAAATTAACAATTCAGTAATATGCTATTTGAAGCACCATCGGCTTGTCCAGTCAAGAAACCTTTGCCATCAGAAACTAAGTCCAGCAATAGCTGAGACTGGAAAATTTACTAGATATTCATAAGAAATTACATTACTGAAATTTAAAGCATCTTTATAAGGTCGTAGACAGGTGCTAGTGTAAAAATAGTTGTCATAATGTCACAATCAATTATGAACAGCAGCTGAACTTCAAAAAAACTGTTAGAAATGGTTCAATAAAATTAACACTGGGAGTGACTTTTTTTTAGCAATGAAGATGTCTGCATGGAAACTGGGCATAACAGTGTTTAAGAAAAAGGAAAGAGAAAGCAAATTATTTAACAGGTTGCAGCTTCAACATGAATAATATTCATATAAATGTAAACAATCTCATTGCCTGTTGCAACCATAGGAACAGTACTCCCATGATCAAACTGTATTTCAATACAGATCTGGATAGACAGTTTATGAATTCCTATTTACAGTACATAACCTTCATCCTACCACAGCTACACATATTATAGAAATTACAGAAGAAATGCAACATCCCCCAGGAAAGAAGACAAATGGAAACCCTTCATTACTTTTGATCCAAAGAAGAAAATACAACCAGTATTCATTTGTAATAGATGGGAAAAGCAACCTGTCTGAAGTGCACTGTAAAACATTGTAGATGCTGATGGATGAGAATTAAAAATTACTGAAAAAGACAGTTTGTACATTTCTAGAAAAACACTTTGAACACAGACGAAGCAGTCTGAACTGTTTGTTTTAAAGTGATTACTGGGTCCATTCGACAAACATGATAAAAAGCATATGTTCTCTATGTATTGGATGCTTCACTTTGTATTATTAATTTTTGCTGGAGCAGTTAATCTCTTTTCACATTAATTCTTATAGTACTTTAAACTATACTCCATTTGAAGTATATGTACGTATGTTTTTAAAACTTTCAGCCTATATCTCAGGTGACCAATTTCTGGAGTTTATTTTCCTCAGCTGTTTCTCTAATAAGACCAGCTACAAAATTTGGCAATAGAGGTATTCAACATACTAACTCAAAGATGTTATAACTTGTTTACATTCTAATATCAATGATAAAGATGCAGTGTGGGGTTACATTTATCCATTTAAATATGTAATGGACATAGGAAAATCTGATGACATATCCTATAACTTGCGTACAAACATCTAAATGAACTTAGCATTTGTTTGTGGTGTTTGCCAGGTTCTACAGCCCAGCAGAGGGATCATACAGCTTAATGAATCATATTTGCACAATACTCTGCAGCTGAATAGGACAAGAAGTACCAAATGCATGCATGAAAACTTATATTGAAGGACCAGAGGAATTGCCTGCCAATTATAATGAAAAAAATATGAACTTATACAACGTTCAGCAAAAACTCGATGAATAAGGCTATTGTAAAGGTAAAGTGCATGCTGTAAATACAATTATTTGCATGGATATATTTTATCCCTCCGCAACATTTTCTTTCACAGGGTTATAGCGCAGATGAAAATATTTTATCATGAAAAACGAAAAAAAAATTCTGATGTGTTACACTCATATGACTTTCTCTGCTCTTTTACAAACTCTTATTCTCCATCTATTTCATATTAATCGAGATAAACATTTGCAGAAACGATCTTATTGCTAATTCTCTTGTAGGTGCAAGGGGAATATGGTAGGTAGGCTTTAAGCAATAGTCAAATCTTTTAAGAGCTGGGTACTATGTGGAGAATTCCATTTTCTTTGCATGCCCAGGACATACAAAAAGAAAAGAAAGAAAAACAAAATGAATAACAAATTTCCATTTGAGAAAAGTATTAAGTATTGGAAAATTCAAACAAATAACAAGGAATATGTCGGAAATGGTTCACTGCACACAAAAAATGTATATGACATAAATTGTGTGTTTTGTGGTAAAATTTTGTCTGCCTATCTATTATGGTTTACCAGTTATGCAAAATTCATTCAGAATGAAGACGACTTTTGGGGACATTCCCAGAAAATTCTAGCTATACCTTTCATTTGCCATGAAAGTGTCTTAAAATAGATATTTCGATCAAAATCGTTAGTGCCATTTCTGAGAGGAAAAAAAACCCTTCGAAAAATGTTCCATGTAAAGGGTAGTCTGGGGTGGGGGGATTTTCAATGGGGCTTCAAAACATGCATTTCCGGTGAAATCTCAATATAATTTTTAGGTGAAATGCAATATTTCTACTTACTATACGTATTAGAGAAAGCTTAAGTAAAAATACTTTGAATACCCACTAATAAACAAATAATGGTAGGGAAAGTAATGTGAATGTATCACATCAGATTTTTTTTCTTCTAGTTTACTGCTTTGCTGGAAACATGTGCTGCCTCACTTGTACCTCAATTTTAGCCTTATCCGAGTGCACTTCCGCTCGTTTATAATAACACCTTGCTTTATCTGCGCACATCAGTACTTCAGTACTTATGTTCATATATAATCATATCTTGCTCATTGTTTTGGTTTTCGGTATCCTTGCTTGTATTACAGATATCATTTTGACTGTTATTACGTTCTCATTTCTCTTACGCCCACAGAATATTTTTTTATGTTCTTGACATGCAAAGAGAATTACATTTTACACAACGCGACCAGTAAAAATATTTGACTATCGCTTAAGGCCTACTAATCTCTTAATAGCTGGTTGCTATGTGCTGCACCATTCTCTGTGCCACAGATTAATACTCTTTGCATATCCAAGACAAAAAAATGAATAACGAATTCCCATTTGAGAAAAAGTATAAGTATTGGAAAATTTAAGGGAATAACAAGCAATATCTCGAAAATGGTTCACTCAACAAAAAAAATGTATGACATACATTGTGTATTTAACACGATCTACATTTTTTGTGTCGTAAAATTTTATCTAACTCTTATGGTTTTCCAGTTATGCAAAAGTCGTTCACAATGAAGAATACTTTTGGAGACATTCCCAGAAAATTCGAGATATACAATTCATTTGCTATAAAAATGTCTTAAACTTATGGTATTTTATTCAAAATCGTTAAGAGCCATTTTTGAGAAAATTTTCCATGTAAAGGGTAATCTGAGGGGGGGGGGGGACTTTCTTGAAAACCTTCGTGTCGCATCTCTGAACCTAAATATCAGTTTGGTGTTTATCCAACTGTTCGTTTCTGAGTTATGCTGTTCACAGACACACACACAGACATGTTTCCAAAAATACTTTTTTTTTGGATTCAGGAGGCCTCAAAACATGTATTTCCGGTGAAATCTTGGTATCAAATTGTTTAGTGGAATGGAATACTTCCCCTACTTACTATACGTAGTAGAGAAAGTAAAAAAGGAGAAATATATTAAGGAGTCCATTTGCGGGAGGGTGCAAAATTAAAACTATTTTACCAATTTTATAGTGCACAGCTTAACATTGCTTCATAGTTTTAGTTTTAATTACACTGGTCAACAAACTTTAATATTTTTAATGTTAAAACAAGAACAATGGGTGATTCTTACTGACCTTCTTGTGACGATTTCAAATATTTTTACATAACCTATAGTTTTTGAGTAATTGCATGAATAGCATTTCTGGTAATTATACATTTTAATATGTGTAACACCTTAGCTAGAATACCTTTTACACACCTAAAATGAACGTGAAGTAGGTTTTTTACTGTACTTTGCTTGAGGAACATCTCTCTTGAGTATCCAACAGTAGTCTACCAGCATGTTTGGAGTCAATTTTCCCTGATAGCGTCTTTCCATTTCAGCGATATCCTGATGGAAACGCTCAGCATGTTTGTCACTGATAGCGCCGAGGTCAGGGAAGAAGTTAAGATGGGAGTCCAACACGTGTATTTTTAAAGACATATTACATCCCATGATCTTGTAGTTCTCAATCAACTCACTGACAAGTTCTCTGTAATGTTCAGAACTGTAGTTTCCTAGAAAGTTTATGACAATGTTTTTGAAAGAGAACCAAGTAGCTTGTTCTTGTATATTTAACAGGCTTTCAAACTGTGAATCTTTCAGAAGCTCTAATTTCAGGGCCAATAAATATTCTCTCTTTTAGTTTCGCTTCACTGATCTTGTAAACTTAGTTTTCAGAAACAGAAATGCACTCCCATCACGATCCATTGTTTTCACAAAGTTCTTAATCAAACCTAGTTTAATGTGTAATGGAGGCAATAAGGTTTTGTCAGCACTTACAAATGGTTGATGAACATTTACCCGTCCTGGATTAAATGACTCTCTCTTTGGCCAGCTTTTCTTAACATAATGATTGCTTTTATCTCTACTATCCTACATCACAAGAAACACAAAATTTTGTATAGCAAAGTTGTAAACTAAGTAAGATAGCTATCACTTTAAAATCTGCACATATCTGCCATGACTATTCATCATACCGGATACTCAATAGCAAGAGATACATATTCACATAACTCTCCTTCATACCAAATGCAAGGCCTATAGGAATGGATGAAAACTTGTCTCCATAGTGTAGCAAGACTCCTTTCAAGCTTGTTTTCAAGGAGTCAATGAACAAACTCAATCTTCAGGTTTATGTTGAACACCCAGGGACTCCATCAAAGAATCAACAGAAAACTAGGTCCTCTTGTTTAGAAAATAAATCCTCAAATTCCTTTTGGCATTGATGGAAAGAACTTACTTTGGTGCCATCCTGCAGGAGCTGCCAGCCTTTCAATCTTGAAGCAAGTAATTCGACTTTACTTTTAGATAACCCAAGATCACGAACCAAACCATTTAGGACCTTCTGTATTAGAAAGTGAAGTTTGTTTATGGTAACTCCTTCCACAAAATCTAGATCACCGTGTTGTTGTAATTCACCAATGTCATCAACACTTTCAAAATCTTTAATCACATTTCTGTAGTCTGGTGGAGTTGGTATGGAAAGGTCTGGTCCAAGAGACACTGGTCGAATTACTGATTCTAAAAATGGATATTTAACAGTATGTTTGGACTTTGAACTTATTCTAGATATATCTGTCAAGCAGAAGTAACAGTCTGTTATATGAACCTTAGGTTCCTGCCATATCATATGAGCTGCAAAAGGCATATGAGGGACCCTTTTAACCAGCCAGTTAATAGTGTTACACATTTGGCACAATAGATTTCCGAACCCAAAACTTATTCTGGTCTATTTATTGTCAAAATAACACTCATAAGCTCTTTTAATTCAAGGAGTCAAATTCTGCCTCTGCTCTTTTAAAGTGAACTCACCACAAATGTACAAATTGTTTTTATCACTTACACATTTGTATTATCCTTCTTCTAATTCACAATGCTTAAGAAAATGCATTAGTTGACACTACACTTGTTAATTCACAACTGAGAAAACACAGGATTAGCTTCTTTCATTAAACAAAGCTTCTACTCTTCTGGCAACTATGGAGGACTCTTTCTATCTGTAACAGACCTTCCTTATCTCGTGTTGGAATAAACATTGATTTGGGCAGGAAAGCCATAGTTTTGTGAGAAGCTTATTGTTGAACATTGTCATTCCTGGTCACAGACAACAATCGCCTAAAGCAAATATGTCATTTGTTGACCTAATGAAAAAAATTATTTTCTTTTAATCAGTACGTTTACCGCCCTATGCTAATAAACATGAAAACAGTTTGTTTAATATTACATAAAACTGGTGGGTGATGGAACAGTTCTGGCTTCATTTTTGGATTTGGCAGATGCAAATACATAAGAATCAGCACAAATTATTTATTTAACATTCATTGTTGACCAGTGTTATCAATAATATGTTTAATTATTTAAAGGTTTGAATAAAAATAACTGCAACACTTTAAACAAATATCTCTGAAATAAATAGTTTCCATAGTAAATGTAATATTGAAGAATAATAACATTGTTCAAAATCTTCTACTCCTCATAAAGTTTCAATTCCCTCCTCAGAGGAAAGTGGGTGGATTCAACAGTGGTGTAAATACTCTTGAATTGATATGTTTGCTGCAAACTTAACACTGGTCACACTAAGGTCATTGTAGTCAAGCAACTTAAGGTAAAAAAGAGGTAAATGCTTTCTGTGAAAGCAAGAATTTTGCTTTGAAGGCCAAAACGAGTCTGAGTTTGGAGATTTTGATACAAAGGTATCTCAATTTTTGCTGACTTCCAACAGTTTTTTTCGGAATTGTCCAGTGATAATACAGAATCATCTTATTTGTTTTTTTCATTACTAATGATAGAAGAAATTAAGAAAAGAAAGAAAGGAAATACAAAAGAATGCGTTACATTATATGGCCTTATCTACCAACTCGTCTGCAAATTATTTTACAAAAGCTTATTCACTATTTACTTCATGTTAATCATGATAAATGTTTACAGAAATGATTTTATTACATGTACAGGTCAATTTTTTCATCCTGACATACTTCTCTGTATGCGCAGTAGTTGGACAAGTCCATTTATCTTCTGAAAGGGGTGTTGGGTCAGTAGCAATAGAGCAGCAGGCACGTACAAAATGTGAGGCAAGGTGACACCACCATGCATTCCGACTGAGTGTTGTTCCATGCAAGGGGGATACTACCAACTGTTCTCCCCCCACCCTAGACTTTCTTCTCCTCCTCTGCATTTCTGCCATGTCATGATGAAAAAATCGACCTGTACCTGCCATAATCTCAAATACTCTAAGACAGCAACCTTAAAAGCGATTTCCTTTTTGAGGTTTACAGTTAACCACTATTAGGTTTAATTTATATTTCAATAATTGATCTTTCACATTAGCTTGTGAGTGGGAGAGTTGAATGAGACTTGAAAAATTCAATGCACAATTGGGACTTGAACCATGTATCTTTGTGCCACAATGCTCTAGCACTGAGCTACCATGGTGAGATATTCTAATGTGCATTAGATTTCCTCATTTGGTTCACGTATTCTAGTAAATCCTTGCTATAACCTCAACTATTCAAAAGTTTGTAATCATTACATATTATGTATTTATCTGTACAAATGGGGTTTCTGCCAAATTTGAGACTTCTGTTGTTGTTTTTTTTATTTTTAGATCTAGAAGTAGTGGTAGTAGCAGCAGTAACAACAATAAATAAATACATAAATAATAATAATAATAATAATAATAATAATAATAATAATAATAATAATAATAATAATAATAATGATGATGCTTTAGCATATCTCAGTAGTAAATTTTTTATGGATTATTCATGCACACTCAACAATTGGTGTGAATTTTCATTGAGCTTCTTAACACCTTTATGTTCATCATTTACCACCATTTGCTTGGCGTTAGCTTTGCAATCTCAACAAAAATGGTCTGAGTCTCATGTCTACAATTTCTCCCTCTCAGCAACAAAGCCAAACAGCTTTCATAATTTTGTCTAATGATTTTTAATTGCTCTTATAAATTTTGTTCCATTTCAAATATATTACAATAGGGCAGCTTCTCATTTTAATACACATGTGTGATACCAGCTTAAAGTGTTACCCATCTCTTGGAATGAAATGGAAGCCTGATGCTCTCCTAATGATGCTTCCTTAAATTATTTCCAATGGGGGACATTTGTATTCAAAATAATGGCTGCCTCAGGAGAAAATTGCTGACTAAAGAAATTCTTGATACTCCAGAAATACTCAAGTAAGTATGAAGTTTGCTTTTTAACTGATGAAAACTCTAATCAGTAGCAGTCAGGGATGGCTCTGGGGGCAGTGACTCCGAGCCATAGCACCACCTTAATAAAATGAACTGCATATTTTGAAATTATTTGCATACTTCATGATTACATCAAGAATATGGTCATCCTTATTATTCTTAATGGCGCAATGAAATGGCTTGTCTAACAATAGGAAATCATAGAAGCTGAAGGAAATGACTGCAAATTGGGAGTTTGCAACCTTATTATATTATTATTCTATGTATCCATGCTGCTTCTATCCTGACAAGGATTCATAGGCCTCTGAACTTTCACTATGAACTCTAGCAGGGATTGGAGGGCAAGAGGATAATCCATATTCGTGCCAGTTAATTCCTGTCACGGCTTATCTTGGCAGCACACGTGAATCAGAAGTACCAACTTTATCGTACACCTACAAGTCTTATGACAAAGTGTGTTATACTGAGAAGTGAGAAATAAGGTACCAATCACTGCAGTGTAAAACTTGGCAGAAAATCATCCTGTACTATAAATTTGCCATTCATTTTCCATTGTTTATACTAAATTAAATGAATGATTTTTTTATACTGCGGCCTGCACTGCCAGCAGTCCAACAGACAATTGAAAGAGAAGTAAAGGTTCTACAGACAGGTTTTTTTTTTTATTTATGGATGCTCTAACTACTATGGTCCTTAGAGTCCCATTCTATATTGGGCATGAAAGAACAGGAAGTTTACTTAGAGACCTCTTTATCAGGCTTGAGATTCTTTTACGTGCCATGAATCTATGACACGGGACCACCGGCTTTATTTTCCTTCTGAAGGAAGCCTACCAAGGATTTTTACGCCCAAAAAAATCTGTCGCCCTCTGCCGGGTTTGAACCCATGACCTTGGGAACTAGAGGCTAGCACGGTACCACTAGTCCAAGGAGGACGACTCTACAGACAGTACCTGCACCCAGCTAGCCATGAGTTTGAACACGTGATTTGAATAGGAACCGTGGTGTTTGGTTTAGTTTCATTAGTGTGTGTACTTGCGCTTTATAATAGTGCCCCTACAATTAAGGGCCCGTATTACCATCTTCGGTTAAGGTTCTGGTTATATATTAACTGGAAGTCAGAGCAAATTTTCGTATTATGCGCTTCAGTTAACAGCTAACCGGGAGTTATCCTTAGTGATGAACTAAATGCCAACTCGGGTAGTAGTTAGTGTACTAACTTGGAGGAAACCATATAAAAATGGCATGGTGAAGATATATTTATTGTATCATATAAGAATTTCAGGGAGGTATTCCTGGCGCTATCACTGCATTCATGCTTCAATCGCTACTGGGTAGTAGTGAGGCTTTAGAGTACACACTGCTAAGGTCATTAACAAAATTTTAAATTCTAATCAGATATTGATGCCACCAGTTTCAACTGTTCCTGAGACTGGTTTCATCCCTCAAACAAGATGATGCTGAAACGGCAAGGATAACTAAAGGAAGCTAACATTATCTTCTACTATGAAATTCATTAAAAAGAATTTTTTTTTCAGTACCTGCTTTAGTTTGTCAGTTCCTAAACTGATATGTGAATAACAATGTCCTGTTCACATTTTTCCTCGAACCAAAGGTAAAATGTGTCAATCTTTCTTCATGATATCACTACTTACATCCGTTTTCTCTTTCAAAAGAGAAAGCAGATCTTTCTTTTTTTATTCTTGTCATCTAAGAAAGCATTCATGCTGTATTCTAGCACTCAATTTTGTGGAAATACCTCATTATCCAATAATTTAAGAGTAGTTTCATTTATTGAATTAGCAGGGCTACTAAATGTTTCAAATTCTTTTGTTGTCATTTCTAATGCTCCCCATAAGGCCTATGACCTTCGGGGGATACCTCATTCCACCAAGGATGACTGGACCCGTTTCTGAGGTGGAGGCACCCAGCGGGTGGAATCCGTTGCCTCTGATGGTAGAGTGATGATGGAGATGGCAGTGGAATGAGAGGACCTACAGCTCTTAGCGTGGACTCTGAACCACGCTAAACCTTGGGGATACTTCACATGAGCAAGTCAGAGGTGAAGGGTGGGTAGGGGCCAAATTAAAATTGCCACCACAGAGCTGGGAATCATACCCCAGACCCTCAGCATGAGGTTGGAAATGAAACTCTGTGCTACCCCGGAACCCCTTGAACTCTTCTGCTATAATCCACTAATGTTACACTCAAATTGAAACACATACATAATTTTACATAATGCAAAGCAAAACCTGCTTTTTTTAATGCTATAACAAAAAAAAAAAGTCAATGCACTAGTGATGATCTGAACTCTCGCATACTCTCCCATCTTGTTATAGTGCACCTGCAACCTAGTATATGCCCAGAGAAAGTCACTGCACTACACAGTGAGGACTTTGTTCAATGTTTGTCAGAACTTCAAGTGGAACAAAATCAGTAGCATGATACCCTTCAAATAGATTTCAGTCCATTGCCAAGAATCTTCAACTCGTAAACAATAATCTTCCCAACTCCAAGTACTTGTCTTTTATCTTTCTGCAGTACTAGCAATTTAATCGTGTACCATTGTATATACCATTATGTTCACTAAGTATAAAAAATTACCACAAACCTAATTTCAAGAATATGTTTATAGTACATCTTCAATGTTCTGCAAAATATGCAAATTGAATATTTTCAAACAATGAACACTGTCAATACATGTATCACACTTTCATATATTAAACTGAATAGTTACCCAAAGAGGGAACTAACACACCAAAGTATAGCTTTTCTTTCAACTCAACAGTAATCAAACCAGGTCTTTGCCCCTTTAAATCTCTTAAGTTGATGAAACTTTAAGTAAATATAGTTCTTTTAGATTGCAATGCTGACCTTCTAATAAAAATCCTTCCACAATTGTCAAAAATTCATTCTCTTTCACTTTCCTGAATAAGTATACTTACTAGTTAGATCTCTTTTTAGAACAACCAATTTATACGAGGCAGGAAAACAAAGAAGGATGAAAGTGGCACCAAAATGCAAATATAGCATGATGTGTGATTGCATGCAAATATAGCATGATGTGTGATTGCAAGTACCATGATAAATACTTAATGCAGCAGAAAATTTTGTTTACATTCCATAGCAGCCAACAAGGAGAATGCCATAATTTGTTCTCCAGGTAAGGCTGTAGGTCCCACAACTCTCGTCATCAATTTATATGGGTGGTAGTCACCTCTTGTAGTTTCAGGTTCAGCCAGTAAAGGGATAAAGTGCCAAATTCCACTTTTCTCACATTGCAAAGCTGGCAGTATAGATGCCAACATCCATATGGGTATATAAGCTCAAAACACTATGTACAGTTATCTGTTTCTTAGGGCTGATTTCACAGTTTAAGTTTAAGCAGAAGCTTAAGTAACCTATGGACTGTGCTTAAGCCAGGTTTACGCTTTGGTTTAAGCTTTGGAAGTTTCACAGTAAGGCAACCACATTCTACTTTACTAAGCTAAACAATTCCACAGAACAGTAAAGTTGATAATGCTTGCACATGCATATCGAGCAAGTTCCCATTGTTTGTTTATGGCAATGTTATTCCTAAAATAAGCTTTTGTAGGTTATATAGCAACATATAGTTAAAATGGTGGAAAAATCAGTCATAAGATATTGCAAAATTTAGTTCTCAAGAAGCCAGCATTCTCCTAGAAATTGTAAAGCAGCATATGCATGTAGTAGAGTGCAAGCAATCGGAAAAATTATGTACTATGGGGTAGGTAAAACCAAAAGGGGAAAAATTGCAATACAGAGGGTAGATTAGAATGGTATGAAACAATTAGCATGTGAAACAATTGCACTCTACCATAAGCAGCATATGCATGTGGTAGAGGGCAAGCAATTGGAAAAATTGTGTACTGTGTGGTAGGTAAAATCAAAAGGGGTAAAATTGCGATACAGAAGGTAGATTAGAATGGCGTGAAACAATTTTGATAGCTCTGCATGCGGTAATTTTTGAGATGCCAGAAAAATGTCCAGCTGCAATTAGCTGGACTTGTTTGCATGTTTCCACTTGCATATAACCTCAGTGTTAAGAGAAGCATTGTTTCTAACAAGAGAGCTTTGGTACTGAAATATAAAGCAATACATTATAGATGTGACAATAAAGAATGCAACAATGTATACAATAAAATTATGAAGTAATACATTTAAAATTAAGGGCATGCTAAATTAAGTTTGGCTTCTTACCGGTTGGTTTTATGTTTAATTTATCACCAATAATTTCTGATATTATCATTACTAACTGTTTTAATCAAAATCTCTAGTAGAATTCTCAGTCATTCTGTACATGAAAATGGTTTGGAGGCATTCTTAACATTCTAGATCATCTTCTGTTGTGCATATGGGTTAAAATAATTTGTATTTCCTCATCACTAATATTGACTTCGTCAGATAACACAGTGATTCCTTAGATTTAGCCACAATTCAGTACAGTCTCAGCCAAGCCATGTATAAGTTCAGCTTATCTCTTGAACTATGCACTATAAAATGCCATTGTAGCTTAAGCCTCTGCTTAAGCCTGATTTGAAGTTTAAGCTTCAATTATGAAACCAGACCTTACAGAATTTTCATTGATGTCCTTTGCAAGGCAATTCATATGGAAAATGCCAAACGTTTTCAGATAATAATAATAATAATAATAATAATAATAATAATAATAATAATAATAATAATAATAATAATAATAATAATAATAATAATAATAATAATAGAGATGCAATTTTCATGCCATCACTTTGTACGACTTTTTTTTTTAAACATTTTTTTTATAGTTGCTTTAAGCTAGGCATATAATGACTTTACTTAGTCTTAGAACACTGGAATTGGAATAACATATTATATATTTTTATAAATCTTTATACTTTTGAAAATCTTAATTAACTTGAGGCAATTAGGAGAGAAGTTAAGCATTGATTGAGGTTCACTGGTATTAGGTAGTGCTGTTGGTTGTAAAGTTGGCACTCAGTGATGATGTGCTTGAGGGTCAATTGTGTACATTACATTGTTGGCAAACTGAAGGTTGATATGTTTTAAAAGATAGCTCTGTGTAATCTTGAAGTAGCCTATTCTTAGGTGGGATATTAAATATATTTTTTACAGGCCATTGGATTATAGTACTTGACATATTTTATAGTTTGTATTTCAAGCTTTTCAAGCCATCTTGTCTTCCACTATTGAAGTATCTCTTTTTCAAACATATGTGATGTCATTTTATGATGTAGTGATTGATGGGTCTCTTAAGGAGAGATTTATAAGTCGTAGTTTCTTTTGTTGCCAGTTGGCCAATTAATTTCTCTCGATTTTGTTATGTGAAGGTACCCACATTAAGGTTACATGTTAACAATGAAGAAGCAGCTGGATTTCTTTTGCAAGAATATTGGATGATGATAAATTGTGAATTGCAAGTGGTGAACTTTTGGAGTTGGAAAAGATCAAGAATAACTTTGGAGAATCAATTTCCAAGATATACAACACAGCTTGTTTAACAGCACAGAGTTCATTTGAAAAAAAAAAAAAAAAAAAAAAAAAAATGCAATCAGACAGTCTGAATAGCTTATTGTAATCCATATAGATTACAGCAACACCAGTGTTACCACTGCACATTGAACCATCAATAAAAATTAGTATGTGATGTGGATATATGTTAGATATTTCATTGAATAATTGAAGAAAAAATATTCTGTGTGTGTATGATTTTGTTTAATTCATCACCAATGTCATGATCAGTTGCTGAAGTGTTTTAGGGATTGGTCCCATCACATGCTACAGCGTTTTGCTTTTTACCAAATTTAAATGTGGAAAGCAGCACTTTAATGATGAGCCTTACTCTGATGCCATCACACTGTGTAATGAATAAAAACATGGCCAATGTGAAAAACCAAATGAATGAAGACAAGAATATTACCTAAGAAGAACTAGAGGCAATCTTAGGATCAGATCAACCACAGTGCACGTCCTGCCACTTACAAAGTGATACAGTCAGACCTATATCTACTTATGTTCCAGCAATAAGAGAAGTGGTTTGATTGTATTATGCTGTGAAAGTTTAAAGAAGGACAAAAACGGATGTCACTGGTAATGAAACTAGATATTCAATTATGTCAAAAAATAAAGCAACAATCGCCAGTTTTCAAAATAAGCCTCCACCATTTGAAGTGCAAAAAAGGACAAAGTGTAGGAAAGATTATGATAGCATAATAGCATATGATATGTTACTCTGGGGAAGCAGTTCACATCTTACTGGTTACTGATATAGTTTTAATGCACCAAAAAAAGAAAAAAAAAACAACATATTTTTACTGTACTAAAAAAGGTTTAATGTTAAACTCACCATAGGCAATTCATTGCAAACCACTGTTTATTAAATTAATAGCTATATTCACCATGCTTCAGAAGTTTTAATGATTTGCTAATGTATTTACTGGTTCATTTAATCATTTTTATAGTTCACCAAGCATTTTTAAGCCTAATGAACTAGTAAAATACTGTATGTGTGCGCAATTTGTGTGTGTGTGTGTGTGTGTGTGTGCGCGCACACTAGTGCGTGTGTGTCTGTGATGCTCAGAGTTTGACAATGGAATCATTAGTCTTCTTGTTTCCCAATATTTGGAGAGGACATTCTGGAATGATGATAATGCCTCACATGTTGTTAAATGATTGTTATTCATTTCTTCCTTTATAAGAGATAGAGGGCAGTTTGGTGACTCACAATACTCCATTCCTGTGCAAGTATTTGCCCAAAATTCATGGCCTGTACCCAGTCTGAATGTTGCCACAGAAGATTTGCAGGGAAAGTGTGGAATTGTATTAGGTTTTGTTATCAATTTCTTCCACTTACAATTTTCATTCCTGTTTTTGATTTGAAGTTGGCAAGTTTGATTGACTTTTTATAATTGTTTTATTGATTCCTATGAAAAATGATGTACAGTTTTTTGTTTGATTTTTGTTCCTGTATCTACTGTTTCATTAACAATCAACTCTGCAGTGTGGTGGGATCCAATGTAGTAAAATTTTTTTATCAAGATTTTGAATTTGTTGAATCATAGCATGTATTTCTTTATCTTTTTCACTTTTAGATAATTGGTGTATGCTATAGCTTGAATAGCAGCTTTTGAATCTGACAATATTACAAAATAACCTATTTAACCACTTAAAGATATTTTTGATTGATGTTTATATACTTTGATTTCCCCATTAACTTTTGTACTGATAACCCTAGACAGGTGGCGCATGTATGTCTTACATTAGTGGTGGCGTGGGGTCACTCGTGACCCCAGGAATAAAACGATGGTTGTAAATGGACCGAATTAATAAATTTATCTAATTATTGCCTACATATACCAAGTAATACATTATGTATTAAAATAACTGTTGGTTGTAGAAATCTACTTTAAAAAATAAAACAAAAACTTTGATTTGACAGTTCCTTGCAATTTGGACTGATGCACAGCACAAAAAATATATTTAAATGTTCACTTCACTCATAATCATAAAGTATCACAGTTAATGTTTTTTTTTTTTTCATCTCGACAGTAAGAACATATGTTGATACTCATATTATAATTCACACACAGCTCCTACACACGACTACACTATGGTCTTTGCACACCTGCTGCTTGCATTTTACACACAACAGTTTTGTCTTTCTGTCTGCATTCTCGGACACACATTACTCCTCATTCTTTTCTTCACTGGCAATTCCTGTTCTTGATTTTCTGGTTGTGCTGCATTTATAAAATGCCGTATTTTCTCAAGCAATAATTCTGTAGGAGATGTTTCATTTTTAGCTGCAGATTTACACCTGGTAAGTGAGTAACTATTTTGTGGGAGCGAGTATGTTAATTTTGAGGAGGCTGAACCATTTTCCATGCCGTAACTCGATCCTCTTCTGCACTTTGCTCACTTTCACTATTTGAACTCAGTATTTCAAGTTCATCTTCAGTTTCGCTGCCTTCACCACCTAATGCTTCCTCTTCTTCCACTTCCCTTATAAGGGCTAATAACCTTGCCTGATGTTCCTCATAACACATATTGATATAAAAACAGCACTACGTTTAAGACTAAAAAATACGTAAATATTATAACCACAACTTCTCGAAGGTTCAGCTGAAAACACACTGTAACTACAGAAACAATATGCAGACGAGACACATAACAGGCAATGGGAGAGGTGGCGTGGGGAATTTCCTGCCCTCATTTCAGCCGAAGAACACAAATAGCCTATATTCTACGAATGTATGACCTGTATTTCAATGCTAATGACCTCTAACAAAAGCCAAGGAATGCAGCGAAAGGTAAGGGAAAGGCAGGGTTCAGGTATACGAAATCATTATATATAACTTGCAAATAAAACTGACTGGGGTCAGAAAATACCCCGCGCCACCTCTCTAGGGTTAATTGCAACATATTTACAGAAGGAAAAGAATTTACATGTTCCTCTTGCTGCAACACTTCCATCATAAAAAAGGGATTCATCTATACAAACATGAGTCCTATTATTCTCTGGGGATGTTTAGATTTTTCTTTTAATTTACTGGAGTTTTCAGGGGTTGATTGTTATCTAAATATGCATGTCATCTATTTTGGATTAATTTCTAAATATCTTCTAATACATTAAGAGGGCCTGTGTTTGTAGTTCTAGAATAAATGGTTTGTAAGATGTAAATTAAATTAGATTAAAGTAAATTAAAGTGGACTAAAAACTAAAGTAGAACAGCTCATTCAATTCCAGATTTTGTTACAGATGTGTGGAGAGCTTCAGTACCATTACAGATACAAATTTGTATGGTAAATGATGAGCAGCCTTGAAATCTTTGCCACTGTGCTGACACATGGGGAAATTATTTCCAGTAAGGATATGTTCACCTGTCATACTGTTTGTGTTCTTGAAGAATATATTGTGACCTTGTCCAAGTTTTCAATTCTCACTCTCTCAGGTCACACTGTCACTGTTCTTAACTAGTTCAATTTCATTGGGAGTTTGCTTCGTTCACACTGTCACTTCGCTAAGGTGGTCTAGTTCAATTCTCCATCCACTTCCTTCACAACGTATCTTCTTCATGCCGGATGGTTCACTTCCTCGGGAATCGAACACAAGACCTTCACAACCCATTGCTCTGCAGTAGCACTTGCACATCACAACAGCTGTCACCAATTTGCTCAGAGAATTACAAAACACACTCACTCACTGACTTAACCCATGAGAGCACTCACTTATATAGTCAATGGAATCTTTCCACAAGGTTCTCAAACATTCTAGAACTATTTCAACACACTTTCTGGAGGAGGGGGAAGAAGCAGCTTCCAGAAGGTTCTAGTTATCTGCCGATAGCACAACTGGTGTTTACGCTGGCATGTGGCCGTTATCGTTGTTTACTTCGACCACTCTGCGTCAACCTCTCGACAACCTAGGGCCATAGCTGCTGCATCACAATAAGTGTATTGTGGTTTGCACAGTTTTATTTAGTAGCTATATGCACTGAGAGTGCTGACAGAATTTATGGCCATACTGTGCATACATTACCTTTCATAAAATGTGATACCTCAAACTCTTCTTTCTTTAAATGTCTGATTAAGATTTGTGACTTTCAAAAGTTTTAAAATTCACTCATCACATTAATTGTTAAACCATCAGTGATAATTATATGGGCATTTCCCTCACCTTATAACATGTGTGTTTAAACATTTCAAACTGAATCGTCATTCTTTGTGTCAGTGTCAATTTGTAAGAGCCTGCAAGGCAAGCACAGCTATTAGAGTATATCTAGGGCTGTGTAAACTACAAAATCTCAGCATCTCAGAAACAAAGCAAAATGTTGTCATTCTTCAAAAGCAGTGAATGACTGGAAACATGTGCAAATAGGGACAGCCAGGATACTAGTGGCGGCACTGAAAGAGTTGAACTAGAATCTAACAAACAAAACGGTAACGATGTGCTAACAAACAGAAAATTAATGAATTTTTGGAGACTGAAAACTGTGAGAAATCTCTAAGCGGGAAAGGGAGTAACAATAAGGATGAAACTACACTGAAAAATTGTGTTGCTGTAGCATGCTTTCAAAATTGGAAAAAATTATGCTGTGACTGCGCAGGTGGTTCGTAGTTTTTAGGCTGACTTTTTTTGTGCTCAGACATCACTTTCTAGGCTAGCCAAATGAACCAGAACCTTGTGCAATGGATCAACAAGTACACAAGGTATTCTTGTGAGGATCTTGATTATGTGTAATCTTATGGCAGAATGGTTAACTAACACGTTAAATTCTTTAGAACTGTCATATGCCATCACTACCAAGAAAAATACACAGCAAATTTGGACAGCTTTTGCTGTCATATCCATTCAGAGGACTAAATACCTCATATGCAGTTAAGGTTAATAAAATGCTGTAGAAATGGTAGTGATCTAATGGAGCAAAAACTGCAGATTCAATAAGCACACTATTTCATTCTTTACTTCTTAACTATATCAGTACACCATTTCCCAGTACCTTATCCATTATTAGAATTGTTACAATGTGTATATTAGGACCAGCAATATCACACTGCCAAAGCAATCTTTTAAACTAATTTAATATACATTTACAAACTCTAGCAATTAACAAGGAATGTCCTGGCTTACACATTCCTGTTTTCTTTAAAAAACTGTCTTGGCCATCCTACTAATTTGTTCTAAATTATTTGATAAGCTTTAAATATATAATAAGTAATACTTGCTATCAAAAGAGCAGTATCCTATTGTTTTATCCTTTGCTAATTGAATATTTGTTTTAATTTTTCAATCACCTATGTTGATCATTCTTTAAACGTTTGTGCATTTAGTACCAAACTTTTATCTCTTTAAGCTAAAACTGACAACAGTATATGGGAAGCAAAAATGGAGCAAATGATAGAATATATGTATGAGAGAAGGAAATGCTCCATTTCTGAAGGTCATACTGAAACTCGGGAGTAACAATTTTTTATAAATCACATACGTTTATTTTTGGAAAAACAAATGTAGCGCATTATTTTCCGGTCTTTTCTTAATTTTTCCACAGTCTCCATTGTTATGAATGCATCCTCCCAAATTTGTGGAAGCTTGAAAATTTGCTTATAATTTCATTCCAGGACTGCAAAAGAATTGCTACTCTGCTACGAGGGCAGTCCCAGAAGTACCTGACCCGATGTATAGATAGTTCTATTTGGGTTCTAAGAGTGGAACAGTTATAAAACCTTACTATTGTTTTTCCTCTAGCCATTTCTGTTCATAGTACAAAATAACTTTGGAGCATGTAAAAGCAGATGGAACAAGAGCAAATACAAGGGCAGTCCCAGAAATACCCGACCTGATGTATAGATAGCAGTTGTTGTTTCAAATAAATGACTATGATAGAGAGTACCAACCTTATAAAGCTTAAGTTTGAAGTCTGGCAATGCTACATTGTTTAGTAATTGTTTGACAGTGATCAATAGTGAACACTTTCAGCAAATTTGTAAAGATGGATAAAACTGGTCATCATTATGTGATATAATACTTTCATTTGAAAGGTCTTAGTCCAACTAATAGAGTTTAAGCGAGGCTGCATGAGTTGCCAAGACAAACATAGCAGTGGTTGACCAAATGAGGTGACCACGCCAGAAATTGTGAAGAAAATCCACAAAGTGGTATTGGAATGGCCATCGACTGAAAATGCGCAAGCTAGCAGACATCATAGGCATTTCAGAAAGTGCTGTACATTCCATACTGGCTGAAAATTTGAACATGAGAAAGCTGTGCAAAGATGGGTGCCGCATTTACTCACAATGGAACAAAAACAGCGTCGTGAGGATGTTTCACTGCGATAAAGCGGAGTTTTTGCATCAATTCATAACCATGGATGAAGCATGGGTCCATCACTTCACACCTGAGATGAAGGAACAGTCAGAACAGTGGATTGAAAGGGGAGAATAGACTCCAAAGAAGGTGAGACAGTTCCATTCTCAGGCAAGGTCATGGCGTCAATTTTTTGGGATGCACGTGGGATAATTTTCATTGATTATCTTCAAAAAGAAAAACAATCAAAGGCGAGTATTATGCAAACTTATTGGAGCATTTGAATGATGAAATCAAGCAAATACGACTGCATTTTGTGGAAAAGAAATTTTTGTTTCATCAAGACAATGCACCAGTTCACACATCCATTATTGCCTTGACCAAAATCAATGAGTTAAAGTTTGAATTACTTCCTCATGCACCCTATTCACCAGATTTAGCCCCCTCTGATTATTTTCTATTTTCAAAGTTGAAGAAATAGCTTGGTGCTAAAAGATTTGCCAACAGTGAAGAGCTGGAGTCTGCAGTTGATGGCTATTTTGCAGAACTCAATGGTTCTCAGTATAAACAGGGTATTGAAGCTATTGAGCACGCTGGGAAAAGTGTATCAAGCTGAAAGGAGGCTATGTAGAAAAATAAAGACATTTTTTCCAAAATTTTTGTGCTTTCTTTGTTAAGTCAGGTACTTCTAGGACAGCCCTCACACCTTGATGCCCTTCATGTTGTGGTGTTGGTTTAACATGCTTTCTTTATATAAACAAATGATAATTGGATGTCACTAAGTAGGCCTTGTAAGGAGGATGACATTTTCCAAATCTCCTCCATGATATAATGGTTTTTTTCTGAATTTGTAACAGAGTAAATAAACAGGGAATCCCATCTGCAGACGCTTTTTTGACAGCCTGAAATCTTTTCATCTTCTGTGCTGCACTGTGTAATTCCAGGTTTTGCCACAATTGCATCCACACGCATCACTATTTCTTTATACTTTGATCCGCTCTTTCTTCGTAGCATCCATTAGAGGTATCTGCAGATAGCTGCTAGGCTGATTTTTGATGCTGGTTTCTTCATCTTCAATATGTTTTCCAATCTTCTGACACTGCTGCCATCTGTGCATGGCGAGGTTCCCAAGGAATTTCTGCAGTCGAGATTTCCTCTTTAACGAGAAATACAATCCCACACTGGCTAAACAACATATCAATTGCAGTAATTTTTATTACTTGTCTATGATCATGTGTTGCACACTAATGACATCAAGATTTGTTCAAGTTGCTGTCTAAAGTCAATAGATTACTCTTTTTTATTTATTAATATATCGTGATTTACAAAAAATTGAGACTCATGATTTTCTGCATGACACTGTTACTTCTTTACTGTTCTTTTAAGTGTGAAATATTATAGCTTCCTTGTGTGAATTTAAGACAAACATTTGATGCAATACATTCACATGACTTTCTCTACCCTCTATCATTTATTAGTGTGTATACAAACTATCTTACTAAAGCTTATTTTGTTATCAACTTCATTTTAATCCAAATAAACTTTTGCAGAAATAGCTACATTACACATTTCGTGTAATGTTTAGGAACTGGATGCTATAAGCTGGCCTTAAAATCCCATACTGTTTCAAAGGAATTGCGAGAAACAACTGCATGTTAACAGGACTTTAAAAGAATGGCTAAGTATTGAACAATTCAAACCATTATTAATGACATCTCGAAAGTGGCTGATGGCACAAATAAAAGTTATTTGAAATAAATTGGGTGTTTTGAAGAGATCTATATTTCTTGTGTAGTATGAATGAAAGAATGAATGAATGAATTTTATTTCTAAATTTTTTTATACACAATCCTTTTTTACAACATTTCACTTGTTAACTAACTTAACCTATGTACAAATTTTCTGGCCAGCTATGTTCTGTATTCACTACTTAGTTTGCCTGGCACTCTGGTCTTATGGCTCAATTGAGCAGCCCTTTGCTACCCTTAATCTCCTATGATCCATCTTCTCCCTCCTTCATTTGTCCTTCTACCTTTCTTATCTTCCCTACTTTTCTAATCCATTTCTCCTCAACTTTCTTTAAAAACTCCCCCATATTCTCATTTTTTTTTCTTCTTTTCCTGTCAACATTTTAATTGCTACTATTTTCCCATTAATTTTTTCCCATTTTTCCTCCCATACTTTTTGTCTCCAATTCTTTGCATTCTATCCTATAATGCTCTGTGCTTTCACTGCCTCCACAGTGTTCACAAATTCTGCTTTTTCTGCCTCTTAGCCCTCTCAGGTAAATTGATCCTGTTCTCATCCATGCAAATGCTTCTTTTTCCGCTCTACTATAATAATCCACGTACCCTTCTCTTCCCTATTTCCTGTTTACTAACCTATAGAACCCTAGTGATTTTTTATTCTCTAAGCTTCCCCAGCTCTCTTGTCTTTCTACGTCCTGCACTCTATTTCTTAGTGCTATTTCTTTCTCCTGCTCTCCAAATATCTCCCATTCCTATCTTCTCCATAATTTTTTCTACCCCTGTCCACCAGTTATTTTTATTCTTGTGTAGTACGTTTGTTCATCTATCACTTAATGTTTACCGGATATACAAGATTATACAAAATTTGCTCTGAATGAAGAGGGACTTCAAAGGCTATTCCCAGAAAATTTAAGGTATACATTTTATTTGTAATATAAATATCTTTAATATATGGAATTTTAATCAAAATCGCCTGAGCCATTTTTTAGGAAACAAAAAATTTAAAAAAATGTTCCATGAAAAAAGTTAAGTTTTTATTTATAGATGTTCTTTAGCTGCTGTGGTCTTTAGTGTCCCATTCTATATTGGGCATGAAAGACTGAAAATTTCCCCCAGAAGCCTCTATATCAGGCTTGAGGTTCCTTTAAGTGTCATAAATCTACGACATGGGACCACCACCTTTAAAATGTTCCATGTAAAGGGTAATTTGGGGTAAGGGGATTTTCTTGAAAATCTTTGTGTTTCATCTTTAAAAGGTACTGAACTTAAATACCAAGTTTGGTGTTGACCTGACTTTTCGTTTTTGAGTTATGCTGTTCACGCACGCGCACATGCATGCACACACACACACGGACCTTTTTCTAAAAATGTTTTCTTTTTTGTTTTAAGGGGGCCTCAAAACATGTACTTCCAGTGAAATCTCAATATCGAATATTTGGGTGGAATGCAATACTTTCCCTACAACTAGATACATGGTATAGAAAGTAAAACAGTAAGCAAATTATGTACTGGATGGTGACATGTACATATGAAAAATTCTAAGCACTAGTATCTCAACAAAGTTCTGCATTTGTAACGTGGACTTAATAAATACACTTTTGATGGAAATCTCAACCATTTACTCACCTCTGAGATACGCATGTAGATGCCACGGTTATTCTGACCAATGTCAAAATAAAAATTCTTGTTTTCTACCCTCATATGCCTCCCTTCAGGAAGCTCACCTTTGAAGCCCCCATCATCTGTGCCAAATTCTTCCAAAAGGTCTGTAAGGGCATCTCGAAACTCTATCATACCTTGGGCAGGAAT
This sequence comes from Deroplatys truncata, assembly GCA_030765065.1. Classification (NCBI taxonomy): domain Eukaryota; kingdom Metazoa; phylum Arthropoda; class Insecta; order Mantodea; family Mantidae; genus Deroplatys; species Deroplatys truncata. The sequence continues at coordinate 31,488,009 of CM060987.1, read as the reverse complement.
GGCAATTTGTGATCTGGGTCCCCCTCGAGTTATGGTCTGTGATACCTGAAACACAAAGCAAGCACACCCACACAGCATACAGCATCAAGTTACAGCTCCACTGTCACCAAAACCTATAAATACAACTGCTTAGTTTACTACTGGTGAATGAACAGTAACATGCATCCACCTTCAAATTCTTAAAGGAGTAAAATGCTGCATAATCCTAACATCATTAAAGTTCATACTGCTGATCTTAGAATTTATGCATCTGCAATGTAAACTGACCCCACCTTCTGAAGGAAAGAGTCCTTGTGTATCTCAAGGCCTAAAGGAAAAATATAATTCCAAAAACATGATCCTCAGATGCCTTCCATATAATATATAACTGTAATGTTATAGAGATACGAGAGTGATAACAGAAATAATGCACACTGTACATGCACTTGTTACCTTGGAGGTATATGGTTATTAGCAGAGACCAGAAGTTTAGGCATTATAAATAGCTAAAATAGGCAATAAAAGGCAATATAGAAAAACCTTACATTATGCCTATTTATTTACTAGATTGCACTATTCAGATAATTGCAAAATCAGCATATTTATGTCAACATCATTTGTATTACTTTTTAAAGTAACTTTACGGTTTTAAACAAAATCTAATTCTACTTGAACAGAAAAATTAAAAATTTTCTTGAAGGCCTATGCATTACAATGCCTTATTGGCTTATTGGTAGCACATGATAACCTAATGCTCTTTTAAGTTTTCTGGAGTCATGTTGAGTTTCCTGTCCGTTAATACATTTTTCATCTGAGGAAATGACCTTTCAACACCTACAAAGGTAATTGGAGCAAGTCTAAAACATTGAACTATTGTAGGGTTCATTTCTATTGCAATAGAATCACCTTGTAGAATTTTTTAAATGTTTCCAAGTTTGTGAAGATGATGTTTTGAAAGCACCATTTTACACTTTTCCCTAATGAACCTCATTTCCCTGGCATACCCTCCAAGCTTTGTACTGCATCCTCCACAATTTTTCACTGACTTCGTCAAAGGCTGCCCTTTTTCTTCAAGCTGGCAGATCACTTGTGGCAGGAAACCAAATTCTACCACAATGGAAGTTAAAGGCATTTCTCACTTCCAAAGATTTGAGAAGTTTCTTTGCTGCTACAAATGAAGATGCTTCATCCTCCAGAACAGCAAACACCTTGAAGCATAGCAAACTGCTGCTGAAATCCATGTCCCCCACCTCATTATGATAGGTTCAGGGGGCAGAGGTAATCTGGTGCAATGTCTTTAAATGTCTGAATCCCTGACGGAGCTTTCACAAAAATCTTTTTAATACTGGAAATCAATTTGTCGACATGTGCAAACAAACTTTGTATCTCTTCTGACACACTGTGAAAACCATGTGTTATGCAGGAAGCTGTCCCAGCTTTTTTCATGTATGATGCAATGTCTGAAGTGAAAAATAATACCTCGTAGTATTGAATTGCTTCAGGCCACTGTAACTGTAATGGATTGGTAAATAACTGTGGGGTAATTGAATTGTTAACTTTTTCCAGACACTCTGTTATAAGCAGCAGTGCTTTTATTGATTCACCTTCTGAAGGATCTAATGCTACAACAATGATATTGGCAATAAAATTACCCGTAGGATCAGTGGACTCAACAATTGAAATCCAATCTTTTTATTTTTTAGTTCATGTTTAATGACATTCACTTACCATTTTCACAAACTTGACTCACTGGGCACAGATTCATCTGTACAATTCTCCAAAAAGTGTCTTAATATAGGCTTCTATAGTTTCAACAAAGGGATTCCGGCAACAATAAAAGCTTTAAATAAGTTGAATGCAAATTGTGATTTTCAACTCAATGTTGCATTTGCCATTAGAAGCAAAGGAATCTTCTTCCCAGTAGCTTTGGAAAGTGCATTTTTGTGTTTGGTTGTACTGATACGTTGAGAAATGAAATATTTCTTTTCGTACTTTACTGACTGCTCACATATTTTGTACAGAACTATTTTACTGTCAGTAGAAAACACATCAAATCAGTAAGTATTAATGTAACTTTGCTATTTACTGCATAAAGGAGCACTGAATCTTGGCATGTTACTAGCTACTTTGCACAACAACGTCATATTGAAAACTAAAAGGAAGAGACATTTATAACAATAATAAAGCCACATTTTAGCTCCGGCACTCATTGTTGATTTTGAAGTAGGTATGATCCGATAGCAAGCCAAGTAAACATACACGATAATTAAAGCCCTTACCTACTGTTACCTCTTTTTATGACGACACTCATTGGGTGATATAAATAAAAACAAGCAAAAGCTTGTGAGCTGTAGCTCCAAGCAAGTTGAGAAATGAGCATCAGGTCGTGGTTTGGTATAAATAAAAATTTCCCCTCTTCGATGAGCTATTGCTATCACCTACCAAGCTTTTGCTCAGTGACCTTCACCACGAGTAAACAAACACGCCCATTCTTTGTCAGGAGGCGATTTAAATCTTTACTGCACCTAATTATACATATACTCATTCATGTTAATGATACTCTCATTTATAAATTCTATTAGACATGCAAATTTTAAATAACACAATTATAATTAAAGATTTCACAAATGAAACAGATATTAAGATTCACCCAACTTTTAACAGATAACGTTCATCACCTTTCTAAATCCAATCCCTCATTTCCTTATTTGATAGTATTACAAACGTGTCACCAACTGATATATTGAAAGTAGATTATTTGTACTTCTGTTTTTGCACCTTTATATTGATATCCTCTGCATCTATATAAAATATCACTATGTAATTCCAAGAATTTATAAGATGTTATCATGAAGTAAAGTTAAATTGGATTAAAGAGTTTCATTTGAAAGTTAAATTTAAGGTTGGTTTTAATTGAAATTCTTTAGTTATAATCCGGTTTTGATTTGTGCGAACATTCTGCTCTATGTAAGTGTTTATTTGTATATCACTTTGATTATATTACCAGTCTTCCGGTAATAAGAGCGGTTCACTATGGCCTCACTCACATTCTGTTTAGCATTATAGTACCCAGATGAAAACACGTCAGGATCTTTTCAACATTGTTAGAAGGTCCACCTCGTGTTTCATTTGCCTCTGGAAGAAAATGTTGCGCAACCTTTTACATTTTATCTTTTAAATAACTGTTTATATCAGCACACATCCGAGTTCTTGTGTCTTGAAACAATTTTTAATTTCACTATCACTTATGTATAGCAAGTAGAGGAACTATTGCACTCTGCGCAAAAATTCGATACTGAGATTTCATCAGAGATACACGTTTTGAGAGTGCCTGAATTAAAAAGAAACATCTTTAGCAAATGTGTGTGTGTGAACAGCATAAATAAAAAAAACTAGTTCAAACTTAGTATCCTCCAAAATGTGATAAGATTTTCAAGAAAATTCCTCTACCCCAAAACTATCCCTTTTGTCAAAAATGGCTCCAACAATTTTGATTAAAATCTGCAATTGTTTAAGATCTTTGCATGGCAAATATAATTAGATATATCTCGAATTTTCTGGGAATAGCCTGTGAAGTGCTCTTCATTCTGAATGACTTTTATGTAACGCTAAACTGTAAGAGACTCTACAACAAGAATCCTACTACGCATCTGTGTCTGAACAGCAAACTCAGAAAGGCAACGTCGTTAAATAACAAGTTTGGTATTTAAGTTCAGCACCTTCCAAACATGCGTCAGGAAGATTTTCAAGAAAGTCCCCCCCCAAAAAAATGCCCTTAGCATGGAAACTTTTTCCAAAAGCTTTATTTTCTCAAAAATGACTCAAACGATTTTGATTAAACACGACATGTTTAAAATGTTATCATGTCAAATGCATATATTGCATTACCTGGGAATATCCTCCGAAGTGTCCTCTTATTTCTCAGTAACTTTTGCACAATTCTTAAACCATAAGATAGGCAAATCTATCTATAAAAATTCTTCCTTGTTATTGGTTTAAACTTTCAAATAACTACTTATAATTCTCTCAAATGGGAAGTCGGTATTCGATATTTTCTCGTGGTCATCATGCAAAGAGCATCGAATTTCGAAGCCCTCTTATAGCCAGGCGCTCTTTAAAAAGCTGACTCACTTTACCTACTGTATGGTATAACAAAATTGTAAATGTAAATTGAATGTTTGTCTGGATTAACAAGAAGAAGCTGGAATAATAAGCTCTTGTAAGTATAGTTTGTAGAAGAATGATTAGAGAAAGCCATGTGAATGTAGATCAGGGTTTTTTTTTCTTTTTTCCGCGATCATCTGAAAAGAACGGAATTTCAAATCCATCAAATAGCGACCCATATTTAAAATATTTGGCTACCCCTTTAGTTTACTGCATTCTTCTATTCCTACAATGATAGTTTATCTCAATTAACAAAAAGTAGCTACCAAGAATAAGGTTTTGTAAGAATTGTTTGTAAAAAGAGTGATAGAGAAAGTCCTGTGATTTTTATTTTCCTCTCTGGAACCATGATCATGAACTCCACCAATGTATTAAAATGCAGTTGAGCAAGCTGAGGTACCTACGGAGGTACCTCAAGAAATAGCAAGCAAAAGCTTACTAAAGGCGAGCAGGACTTGTTTTTATTTATACCATATCGCGAGCAATAGCTCAGCGATCAAGGTCAGCAAGCTTTTGCTCGCGAGGAAGTTGAGCAGAAAAGTTTTATTTATACGAAACCAAGCAAATGCCTGGAATTAGTGAGAAATGAGCTAATGCTTGCTTTTATTTATACCACCCATTGTTGCTTGTAAAGAGAATATGAACTGATTGGAAGGCAATAAATAACATAGTTTTGGCGCAGTCACATTCATTGTAGCAGTTACAGAAATAAATTAAATACGCATTTAGGCAAACTTTAATAATAAAGGAATAAATAATAATTAAAAAGGCCACAAAAGGTATTTATTTTGGCAATTAGGCATTTATATATATATAAAAAGCGGAAAAGGGCAGCATAAAACTGTGGCGTTTCAATCACAAATATGTATATCCTGCAGATTCACCTTCAAGTTGAAGACAGATTTAACACATTTAAAAAGGCATTCTGCCAAAGTTCCAGTCTCTGGTCATTAGTCTTGTTAGTGTGAATCATTCTAAAAAAGTCTGCACAGGTTTAACTTAATGCTTAAAAACTTCTTTGTCTGCAAGCTACTGAAATGGATGACAAAAATCAATCAGGTATTGTTAGGATCCAAATATCTTTTATTAAAACTGAAACTTTAATGACTGCAAAATAATATTTATGAATTTTTTTGATGTGTGCAATGACATTAGACCATAACAACATATCCCAATGGCCTAAACAATTTTGAGAAAGTTGTATTACTATCAATGTTTCAAAACACTGGTCACAGAGCTCATTATTGTTAGTGTTTTGGAAAAAGAAAGACAGAAGAACAATCTGTAGCATTTAAACAAAATAGAATGGGATACAGCCAATGTGCATGACATAACTAATAATGAGGGTATTATAAATCATCATAGAATAACAAGAAATGAATGAAGTACTTCTTGCACCTAATGTAACAGTTGAAGTGGATAAATCATAAAAGAACTATTGTTGCACAAAAATATGTAAGCCACAGGAAAGATGAAATAAAAATGTACAACTGTTAGACATGCAATATAAGCTGGTAAAATAAGTGCATTCCACAAGCATGGATAATATTTAAAACTGGTGATAAAGCCAATGTTGCAATTACAGATCCATAAATTTACTAGTTTCCTTTCCTCAGTCATGAGATACATGTCAGAAATAACACAAAAAACCTTGTATGTTACATTAAAATGATTTCACCCTCCCCACTATTGTTTATTACCTTCTCTACTAGATATAGTAAATAGGGGAAGTATTGCATTACACCAAAAAATTCAGTAACAAGATTTCATTGCAAGTACATGTTTTGGTGCCCTGAATGCAAAAACATTTTGGGAAACATGTCTGTCTATGAACAGTATAATTCAAAAACGAAAAGTTGGATAAATACCAAACTTGGATTTGAGTTTAGTATCTTCCAAGGATGCGACACAAAGATTTTCAAAAAAATTCCCCATCCCAGACTACCCGTTACATGGAATATTTTCATTTTCTCAAAAATGGCTCTAACGATTTCGGTTAAAATGCCATATGTTTAAGATATTTTCATGAAAAATGAAATGTATATTTTGAATTTTTTGGGAATTTCCACAAAAGTTCTCTTCATTTTGAATGACATTTGCATAACTGATAAAACTGTAAGAAATAGACAAAATTTTACTACACAAAAAATGTAGATCTCATTAAAACACACAATTTATATCATATACATTTTTTTTTAATCAAGTGAGCCATTTCCGAGATATTCCTTGTTTTTTGTTTGAATTTTTCAATACTTATACTTTTTCGCAAATGGAATTTGTTATTTTTTTTTGTAATGTCCTGGATATACAAAGAGAATGGAATGCTCCAAATAGCAACCAGCTTTTAAAGATTTGACTATCGCTTAAAGCCTTGGCATTCCCCTTGCACCTACAAGAAAATTAGCAATAACATAGTTTCTGCAAATGTTTATCTTGATGGAGTAGATGGAGAATAAGCATTTGTAAAGATAGTCTGTACAAGAGTAGAGAAAGTCATGTGTGTGCAACACATTAGATTTTCTTTCTATAGCTTCAACAAACTATTTTTAGGAAAGCTTGTTTTTTCTATCTGCATTATGTTAATCAAGATAAACCTTTGCAGAAGTAGTTCCATTAGACATTTCATTATAGGTTTCCATGGGTGATAGAGGAACCTGAATATATAGTCAAATGTTTAAAAGAGAATTGCTATATGCTGGCCTTAAAATTCCGTATTTTTTCCTTGACATTGTGAAAAACAACTAAATAGGGACAAAACTTAAAAAAACTGACAAAAGCACGGAAAAATTCTAATAAATAATAAACGGATATCTTGGAAATGCCTGATGCCACTAAAAGGTTACCTGAAATAAGTTGTGTGCTAAGATCTACATTTTTTGTGTGGTAGGTTTTTATCTCTCTCTTATGGTTTAATTAAAACAAAAATTGTATAAATTCTTCCAAATGAAGAGAATTTCACATACTATTTCCAGAAAATTTAAGATATACATTTTATTTGCCATATAAATATCTTAAAAATATGGTATTCTAATCAAAATTATTTTTGAAAAAATTAAAACATCTCCGTATGAGTAGTTTGGGATGGAGGGGGTTTTCTTGTAAATGTTCTTTGATATAGTGACCACGTGTGCGAACATGATGGCGGGCTGTGCCATACATTGAAGCATGCCAGCCCCTTCACCTGGCCGCCTTATTGTTAGTGCATCTGGCCGGCACCTTTAAGACAAATGATCCTTGCAATAATGGCCTTTAGAACAAATGGTCTGTAATGACCAAGCAACGTACCCTTTATGTGCGCTCTCCGCCTTTCTGGAAATTTCCTTGGTGGCAGGTTTGAAAAGCCTCCTCAAAAGAAGCAGCCGCATAGAAAATATTCCTGCTTTGTTGTAGGGCTATATAAGGGGCCTGCTGGCAGGCAGTTGTTGAGGTGAGTCAGAGAGATTCAAGTGCATCAACAGCTGAGGAGCAAAGAAGTTGAGTGCAGCTGAATGTCTAAGTGACAGAAAAAGTTGTTCGGCAGCAATTGAAGCCATCAGTTGTCGCAATGCTGTTAGGATCGGGTAGAATGCCATGATGGAGGCAATGATCAAAGAATTACTACCTGAAATCAAGAAGACGGAAATGAAGCTAGAATCCAGAATGGAGAAGATGGGAAATGAAATAATGTCAGTCAATTCTGCTATGAAGAAGATGGAGAAGAAAATTAAATCCAAAATGGACGCGATAGAGGAGAAAATGGACTCCCGAGTGGAGAAAGTGAAGTCTACAATGGAGAAGATGAAGATGGAGCTATCGAACAAAACTGACAAGCAACTTGCCAGCGTGAAGGACATGGAAGTGCTCGTGTGCTCGGCCAAGTGCCCTGGAGGACTTTGGGGAACGCATTAACATCCTGGAAGGAAGAGTTGATGGAGGGCCACGGAACTGAATGCCATGGTGGAAGGAATGATTGACGCTACACTTAAGGAGATGTCATGATGCAACATGACACTTGCGTGCATCAAGCCATCTGAATACCATGGAATGTTCACCTTCAAAGTCTTCCGCCGACAATTTGCCGCCGTTGCCACCCACAATCGATGCTCAGCAGAGGAGGAAGCCTATAGCTGATAGCCAGCCTACAGAGATGAGCAGTATGAGTTTTAAATGTGATCCCGACGTCGGTGGCGTCCAGACATCTGGGAGGCCTTCAAAAACCGGTTCGGGCACATAGCTTGGCGCAGCCTACCATAATCAGCTCAAGTCAAGGCTGCAAGGAGATGCTTCAGGAATTTGCCCTGGCAATTGAACAGCTGGTAAACAAGCCTTTAATGAACCCCTCGCCCAGTTATGTGTCCCAGGAAGCTACCTACTCCTTTGTTAACAGGGTGCTTGATGCCAAGACATGACAGCGTCTGATGCTCGGAGACTACAAGACCATCTATGAGGTGCTGACAGTCGCATTGAGAATGGAGGCAGCCAAGGTAAGAGCTGCCCCCACCTTTAAGACCAATGGTATCCGACACGAGGGGGGCAAAGAATCAACCCAGACGACAAGATCTTCAGGTGGTGTGTGTTGGGCTGTGGCCACCAGGACACATTGTGAGGGGCTGCACACACCAAACTGACGAACAGGCGGGAAACGAATAAGGACAGGCATGACAATGGGGCAGATCAAGGCCGTCTTCACCACCCCTTCGAGTGACGCTGTATGCCTTGGGCAGAAGAGTAAATGACAGCCTTGTCGAAGACGGCTGGATATAAGGAAAGCCATGCCCGGATACTAGTGGATACAGGTGCAGACGTGACTGCCATCAGACCTGACGTGGCGAAGGGCTTGCCGTCGAGGAAACCAAATCGGCCCCAACTGCTAATGACGGCATTGGGCGATACCTTGCCTGTGGAGGAGGCCCTGCTGGAGCTGATCCTGGTGTGGAGCATTGTGTGCCTATGGATGTTCGTCGCAAGGGTGGCCGAGGATGTGATACTGGGACTGGATGATCTCAGGAGCCATGAGGCGACAGTCGGCGTCGGCAGGAGGGTCTTACGAGTCGGCCGAGACAAGGTGACGCTCCGGAGTACCAACGAACATCCGGGAATCTACAGGGTGATCCTTACAGAAGATCTGGATGTATCCGCAAGAAGCAAGGTGTGGTGAAGGCGCAGCTGGATAGCCAGAGGTCAAGGAACCGTTTTCATACCGGAAGACACCATTGAACGGATTATGCGTTGCCAGGGCATTGTTGCTTTGTCGGGAGGAAGTGCCGTGAGGCTGCTGAATCCGTCGAACCCGATCAGGACATTCAGACTGGAACGGCGTTAGGGAAGTGCGAACCAGCTGCGAGTGTATCGCTGTGCGACGGATCCGAGAAGCAAGATTTGGGGACCCGGCTGAAAAACTTGCAGAAGAGGGCGGCCGATCATCTGACCGCAGCACAACTGAAGAGAGTACGGATCTACTTAGATTATACCAGTGTCTTCAGCCAAGGGAACGGCGATTACGGCCGCGCTTGACCGAGTACTCCACCACGTAGACACCAGACGTCCTATCTATCCGGCAACCATCACGAAGACGAGTTCCTCTGGCGAAGCAAGCGAGGTACGAGATATGCTGGAGGACATGAGATCCAGGGGAATTATAGAAGCGTCCGACATCTCTTGGTGCTTTCCTGTAGTCTTGGTGAAGAACGGCGAGCTGGTCTTCTGCGTGAACTATAGGAAGCTGAATGCTGTGCCTCTAAAGGACTGTTCCCTTACACCGGATTGACGAAACCCTGGACATTCGTGCTTACGCCAGGTGGTTCTCGACATTGGACCTGATATCAGGATACCAGTAAGTGGCCCTAGATCCCAGAGACAAGGAGAAGACCACATTCTCGATAGGCAAAGGGCTTATGCCCGTTGGACTCTGCAACGCACCAGCCATCTTCCAGTGCCTCATGGAGTCAGTGATGAGGGAGTTGACTTACGAGCCTGCCTGCTATATCTGGATATCATCGTCAATGGTAGCACCTTCGAAGACCATCTCGATAACATCGTTAAGATGTTACAGAGACTGTAGACAGCCAACCTGAAGTTGAAATGCGAAGAAGTGTAATTTCTTCTGCAAGGAGATTGACTACTTGGGCCACAAAGTCTCAACAACTGGGGTGGCCACGGACCAAGAGAAGACTCGAACTGAGAAAGAGTGACTTCGCCCAACGGACAAACGAGAGTTATGTAGTTTCCTGGGTCGATGCTACTATTATCGCCGCTTTGTCAGAGGTTTCTCCACCATCACGAAGCCCCTCACTCATTTGACGGAAGAACACCGGCCTTGCGTGTGGACAGAAGAGGCTGAGGACGTGTTCCAGGCGCTTAAATTAGCACTCTGCAGTGCGCCTGTGTACAGTTTATCGTAACCAGGCGGCGATTTTATCGTGGACATCGACAAGAGAGACAACGGTATTGGAGGCCTACTATCCCAGGTCCAGGATGGGCAAGAGTGGGTAAAAGCGTACTACAAGACGCTCTCCGAGGCGGAAAAGAACTACTGCATCCCGGCGGGAGATTCTGACAGTAGTGAAGGCGCTGGAACACTTCCATAAATACTGTATGATCATGTCAAGCGGTATATCAAGATTCTAGAAGACCATTTGAGGAAGGTCGTGGGCAATCACCAGAGGGACTGGAATGTCTGGTTCCGCTTTTCTTGCTGGCCTACCACTCTAAACACATGACACCAACGGGTTCACACCAGCTAGCTTGGTCTTCGGCAGGGAGCTGCGTTTACCATATGACCTGATGTTTGGGAGCCCCCTGGAGCAGAACAGCCAGCAATCGACTATGGAGAACCCCGCGGACCGTCTTCACGACGTGCATGAGATGGCCCATCAACAAATCCAGGTAGCGAGCGACCGGATGCAGACCCATTACGACTGATAAGCCAACAGTCAACGTTTCCAGCAGGGTGAGCTGGTGTAGTTGTATCGCCCTACCTGGACAAGAGACGTTGCCCCAAGCTTCAACAAACATGACAAGTTGTGGTGAAGAGAATTAATTATGTATTCCACCGCGTCCAGACGCTGCACCGAGGGAAGAGACTGATGATGCACTTAGATCGTCTTGCCCTCTAAGAAGGGAGCAGTGTGACCACGTACGCGAAGATGACGGGGAGCCGTAGTATATGCGAGAGCATACCAGCCCCTTTACCTGGCCGCCTGACTGTTAGCGCATACGGCCGGCACCTTTAAGAAAAATGATCCCCTCAATAATGGCCTTTAGAACAAATGATCCGTGCAATTATGGCGCAAGCAACGAACCCTTTATGTGCCATCCCTGCCTTTCTGGAAATTTCTTTGGCAGCACAATTGAGAAGCCTCCCCATAGAAAACATTTGTTTGTTATGGGGCTATAAAAGGGGGGGGCTGCTGTGCCAGCAGTCTCTCTGGTGGGCAGAGAGAGTCGAGAGTCCACTAAATAGACAGAGGGTGGAGAAAATCATATAAATGTTTCACGTCAGATTTTGTTATATAATCTTCACCTGACATCCTCAAATGCCATGTAACCCAAGTATAAGTTTGATATCATTTATCCTATTTTTCATCCAGTTGATAGCTGAACGCAAAGAAGTTGAGTGCAGTTGAAAAAAAAAGTTGTTCGGCAGCAATTGAAACATTTGTCACAATATCAATTTTTGGGTGGAATGCAATACTTCCTCTACCTACTGCATATATGGGAGAGAAAGTAAAAACAAACACATTTTGGGAAAGACTATTGAGGTGCTGACAGTATATTTGCTTTAACCAAACAAAAAAGGAAAGAAAGAGGGAAAAAATGGAAAAGGGGAAACAGGGTTAACATAAACATATTTATTATTAACTGATTGCAAAATACTCCAATGGATCAAGCAGTCCATTAACGATGTTGATGGTTTCCTGTGCTGTTTAATCACAGAAAGCTGAAAATGACATACATTTTAATCAAACTGTTTTTAAACTTTCAACCAAAATTTAACTGTATATCAGTGAGCAGGCAGGACATGCACTGATCAGTTACAAGTGAGGATCACTCTCTCATCTGGCCTACAGTGGGACACAATGACCTTTTCCTTGGACTGAAAATTCACTGTGGAGCCAGAGTTTTACAGTGTTAAAATTATATCAATACAGTTGTGACCTGATACATCTAAAATTTAAAATTTGAGGCGAATTAAATGGCATATAAAAACTACCATAATGTAGGGAAGTTATCATTAAACACCAAAAGAATTATTTTGAATGATGATGTAAGTAGACAAGAGAAAAAATCTGATGTGTTACACTCACATGACTTTCTCTACTCTTGTACAAACTATTTTTACAAACGCTTATTCTCCATCTACTACATGTTAATCGAGATAAACATTTGCAGAGTCTATCTTATTGCTAATTTTCTTGTAGATGTAAGGGGAATATATATTTACAAGGGCAATATAGAAATACAGTAGCCTTTAAGCACATACATATCTCAATAGCTGGATGCTAGGTGCAGCACCATTCCCTTTGCCACAGATTAATACTCTTTGCATATCCAAGACAAAAAAATGAATAACGAATTCCCATTTGAGAAAATAAGTATTGAAAAATTTAAGGGAATAACAAGCAATATCTTGAAAATGGTTCACTCAACAAAAAAAATGTATATGATATAAATTGCGTATTTTAATGCGAGCTACATTTTTTGTGTAGTAAAATTTTGTCTATCTCTTATGCTTTACCAGTTATGCAAAAGTTGTTCACAATGAATACTTTTGGAGACATTCCCAGAAAATTCAAGATATACATTTTATTTGTCATGAAAATATCTTAAATACATGATATTTTAATCAAAATCGTTAGCCATTTTTGAGAAAATTTAAATTTTCGAAAAATGTTCTATGTAAAGGGTAATCTGGGGTGGGGGGGATTTTCTTGAAAACCTTCGTGTCGCATCTCTGGAAGATACTGGACCTAAATACCAAGTTTGGTGTTTATCCGACTGTTCGTTTCTGAGTTATGCTGTTCACAGACAGACACACAGACATGTTTCCAAAAATGCGTTTTTTGGATTCAGGGGGTCTCAAAACATGTATTTCCAGTGAAATCTTGGTATCGAATTTTTGGGTGGAATACAATAGTTCCCCTACTTACTATACGTAGTAGAGAAAGTAAAAATATATAAAATGCATATCAATTAAGTAAATCTGTGTCTTATTTATGCAATCACCCTTGCAATAAAGTGTTTAATATAATTTGCCTGTCTAGAAGCTTAAGTAAACACCATGAGCCACAGATTTAAAATGCACAACATTTCCAATTTCCAATCCACTCTACTTTGTTTTGAGAAAATAAGCAGGAAGTGGTACTTGAATAAGTCAACTCATAATCTGCATCTTTGAAGAACAACGCCACAGGTGCAATATTTGTGCTGGAATAAATCTGTTCCCCAGTAAGGAAAATTAAATTACTTAGAAGTAAATAATTTGTTAAAATTTATTATTAGTATAAAGCACTGAAGACTGTTACCAGAAATCTGAAATTGCCAGACATTTTAATACTTTTCATGCAATTATTTCGGGACTACAATTTCTGCACTTTCCAAGGCAAGAACTGTATGACAGCATTATGTAGACTTTCAAGCAAAATTAACAGGAACATCCATGTTGCAACAGATGTGCCAACATGAATGCAAAGAGAGGGGTTTATTACGGATTTTCTCTCCTCCCCTCCCCTTAACCTACACAGCTGTATTCAATGGGAAATGCGACTACCAAGCACAATGTCAGAGTTTGATCTTCACCTGGGGATACACCATTGAGATTGCAAGCTTAAACATGGGCCCACGTTCCCATGCAGACAATAATAAAAATGGAATGAAAAGATGTGTTGTATGCTACACTAGGGGGAAAAGTAGTTAAAGTGCTTGGCAATGCAAAAAGTGTTGTGTTGCCCTTCACTTGGAGAACTGTTTTGAGGTGTATCACACTCAACAATCAAATAAGGCCATCAAAATTAGTGAGTCAATGCTTCAAGTAATATGCATGAAAAACTTCAGGGGGAAAAATTATATTGATTGCTTTTTATATGAATTGTTAAACTTTAAAACATACTCAGGAAGCCGAGTAATCAGATTTCCAGGTAGTCATGAGGATATTTAAGTACGGTGCCAGTGGGCTAACTAATGTCAAAGTGAACGTCAGTAATATTGTTAAGTTTTTAGGAGTAATGTACAGAACTTTGATGAAAACACGTTGAGTATATATCAAAATGTGCCCTTCTCTATAAATTATGAGTTGTATAAGACGACACACTTGGTGGAGAGCCGATCCTGGCTCCATGCTTATACTTTATAAGTCGCTCATCAGATCTTGAATAGAGTATGCATCTTTTTATAACTTCTCTGTGTCTGTAAAAAGAAATATGTAAACTAGAAAGAGTTCAGTTTAAATGCATTTGATTAGCAATGGATAATACGAAATCTAGACCAAGAAATGTTATGTTAGCAATATGGGCAAAGAAAGTAAGCAATGTACTCCATACACACAAATGGTTCTAAATTAGTTGTCAATGAGGAGAATCTTGTGCAAATTTCTATTTGGACCAGAAACAAAACATTATGGTGCAGTTATCAATTATTTGGCTGCCGCTCTATCTTTACAACAGAAGCTACACCCCCCTCCCCCAAAAGCAATCAGATTCATATTAAATAACACGATAAAGCAGATAGACTTTTTAGTTATTCTAAAAGTGTACTGGAAAATATAGCAAATTATGGGAAGAGAACCCACAATCCTATCTTATTTTTTAAATAAAGAATCTTTTAATGATGCTCAAGAAAAAAATTAATAATTTCACTTGTATGGATGCCGTTCCATAAAAATACAACATGGATTGAATTTACAAATAAACAAGCTAAACTTGTAGCAATAAAAGGAAAGCCTTTAGATACACTTATGCCAAGCTCAGATATGTTCAACTGTTTAAAATTAAATTGCTTAAAAAGAAATAGTTAACATGTACAAAAATTAAAATACAGGTAAACATTATTTGGGAAACTATTACAAGTGGAGCCTATTATTTGGTTTCACAATATAAAGAACTCTCTAGAAAAAACAATAGCGTTAAAAGAATAAGTAATTGCATCTCCTTAAGCTAATGTTTAATTAAGTACCATATTATAGGAGACATTGTCCAATGTAGAAGAAAATGAATCACTGTATTTTATTCACTGGATGTGACCTAAATTTGATAGAGAGAGAAAACAAATCTAAAGAAACTGAAATGGATAGAGCTTGAGACTTCAGTTACAGATCTAATGAAAAATTTGAATACTCAAACACGTAAAATTATTGAATTACTTTTTAACCCAAGTCAGATTGTAGTATAATAGTACAATTTACAGCAATTTCACAACTACAATAGGTACTGAAATTTCAACATAATTGATTTAGATACTGTAAATATTGTGGGAAATGTTTAACCATAGAAATATTTTAATACTTGAAATGTTATAATCCTTAAAATGCATTAATTATAAGTTTGAAACATAAAACCTACTAATTATGTATATGACTGTATACATTGAGTTTAGCAAATAAACTTAATAAAATAATATAACAGTTGTTAAGTATCATCCTTTAGATGGCACACTGTAAAGTTTCAGACATGTAATGTCTTATAGTTTATGATAAACTTGTAAACAAACTAGTGTTAACATTTTCTACAAAATGCATGAATGCAAGCTATGATAAAGTACTTTATTTTGAAGGGTTTAACCTCAACAGAAGTACAAAAGGAGTTAAAATTCGGTATTAAACGCTTCTTTCGCTTCTTTTTCAACAGAATGTGTGGTCATACATCCATTTAAGATGATGAGTGCTTGGGGCATTCCGAAACTACTACAACCGATGAAATTGTGACAAAGTTTTGGAAATGAGAAAGCTTTCTGCTCAATGGGTGACAAATTTGCTAAATATGGACCAAAAATGCATTGAAGTGAACGTGACTTAAGAGTGTTTAGACTTGTTTAAATGCATTTCCAGTTAGTTTTTCTGACATTTCTTAACAGTAGATGAAAGAAACACGGACTAATCACTACATACTAGAGACAAAGGAGCAATCCAAACACTGGGTTGCAACATGTAAAGGTGCACCAAAGAAAAAAACCGGTTCCATCTGCAGGAAAAGTCATAGTTATGGTTTTCTGGGATTCCCATGGTATGGTGTTCACAGACTACCCCCAGAAGGGCAGAACCATCACCATATTATGCTTCATTACTGGAGTCGTCCTCCATAGTCTAGGGGTACCATGCTAGCTTCTGGTTCCTGAAGTCCCGGGTTCAAACCTGGCAGAGGGCGATGGATTTTTTCGGCGTAAAAATCGTTAGCATGGCTTTCTTTGGAAGGGAAGCAAAGTTGATGGTCCTGTTTCATAGATTACAGCACGTAAAAGAACCTCAAGCCTGATAAACAGGCCTCTGAGCAAAGTTTCCAGCCTTTCAGGCCCAATAGAGAATGGGATGCTAAGGATCACAGTAGTTAAAGAGCGTCCATAAATAAAACTCAATTTTATTTTATTTTTCACAACTGGACAGCTGAAGGATGCTATTCAGGCTAAATGTTCACACCTTGCAAAAAAGAAAGTTCATGAATGATGTGGCTTCACACATGTCTGGGATTGTTGCTGCAAAACTGTATGACTTTTGTTTTCAAGTGCTTCTACATCCACCATATTTGACTCCCAGTGATTACTTTTTGTTTCCAAACCAGAAGAAATAGCTGGGTGGATGGAGAC
Organism: Deroplatys truncata; assembly: GCA_030765065.1. Taxonomy (NCBI): domain Eukaryota; kingdom Metazoa; phylum Arthropoda; class Insecta; order Mantodea; family Mantidae; genus Deroplatys; species Deroplatys truncata. The sequence goes on along the minus strand of CM060987.1, from coordinate 31,471,095 downwards.
TTACATCAAATGATCAAGTTGTAGCTGAAACAGATGCTTATTTTGTACAGTTCGACAAATCTTATTTTACTGAGGATATTAAAAAGCTGGAAAGTCGGATTACTGTATTGATTTACAAGGTGACTATGTTGAAAAATTAAGAATATTTCTCGTAAAAATCTTGTGTTTTGTCCATCAGGTCAAGTGTTTTTAGAATGCCCCTTATATATATATATATATGTATGCTGACAGCAACTGGAGTGACATCACACATATTTTGATAAAGTTTAGTACTTCTGCTTCACATAATCATATATAATGAAATATTATTACTTCTGTCTAATACAGTTCTTTTGTGGAATTGCTGTTTATGTAAGATTCAAAACAAATAGTTATAGTTTATTTGCATTCATATTTATAGGTGTTTTCTGTATGTCTTCAGAAGCCGTAATTATTATTACGTGTTGGTGCAATGCTCACTGATTGATTAAAGCTTGAAAAAAATATGTTTAAGTTGGATTGATACTAGCTGGCAGCATAAATGCTTGCATAGAGAAAACAATCTGTCTTTTAGATAAATGAAAGGCAACACAGCTTTTTTCAATGTAGCCATAACTATAGGTTCTTTCATTACACTTACTTATTGAAATATCAGAGTTTTCTGGTGTGAATATGCTTAATTATAGTACACTTTTAAAAGAAGGTTTACCAGCAATTTTAAGTTTCCAAGTTTTGGATCACTTGGGCAAGTTTCATTATTAGTACATAAATAACTTTCAAAGAATTACAGCAACTTTGCTATGTGTAAGCAAACCATGCAATCAGTATAAGTGAAGTCATATTTTACTAACAACACCAGCAGTGAAAGCCTATGATTATATTTGATGTCACAAAGTTTGACAGCAAGCCTGCGTATCTTGAGAACACAGATTTCAGCACAGAAAATGATATATTTCTTTATTCAGAAGCTTATATGACTTTATGTTGGACTGCTCCTGTATGGATAAATTCTCTCCCTTTCTGATGTAATTCCATTAGTATGCCAAGCAGAACTGTAGTATACCACAAAAAAGTTAAGCATTTCATAAACAAGAAAGAAAAAAAAAATTAACTTAGGAATAAAAAAACATTTTTGTTGTTGTTATTAGTTGATCATTACAACAATACCACTTTAAAACAAAATCTTGTTGAGGGATGAATGTAAAAAACACTGTTTTATATTTCCATTAATTATGAAACAGCTACATTTCAAATGCTTCCATAAATCCATAGTTTTAATAATACATTTTGTTTATACCACTATGTACAAATAAATGACAATAACTGAGAAGAAAAGTGACCACTCATGAGCACAGCACAATAAGCTGCTAATTTTAAATATTCATTGAGCTCATTTAATGCACACAAAACTTATAACGTAATCTAAAATACCACATATATCCGAGATGGAAACTGATTTGAATGCCATATTATGAATCTTTCTCCATTAAACTTATGATATTTAATTTTGAGAACCGGAGTGCTGTAGACTAGAAAAAAAGACTTTCATCAAGATCAAGGAAAAAAAAGGATAAAGATGTAGCACTTACACTCACCCTTAGGAATCGCCCACGTGAGTTTTCCTTGAGGTCCAGGTAGTAGCGCCGATTATCCTTAATCATCATCTCTGACTTGAGCTTCCCATCCTCGGGAACATTTTCTGGATTGGGCGGCCCTAGTGAGGCATAGTAGTCACTAAATGTTGATAAATGATCTCTGAATTCCGCTGCTGTTGAGAGGGCTAAGAAAATTTGACTCCGCCTTCCATCAGCACCAATCTGGAACATTGTCGGTGTCATAATCTCTAAACTCCAAATTATTTGCTAATGCAGTATACTTGAATATGTACATTCAGACCAGGGATAGATCACAAGAACATATGCTGTATAAGTATATAATGTACATATATATTCTGCTATAGAGTATGAGTAAAGAATATAATTTATAGTAATTTGTGATAAGAATGTAATTCAGACATTTGTGTTTCAGTTTACCACAGAGCAATATAAATCACAGTTAATCTATCAAGTTTTCATTCAGTTTGTCAGTATACATCTAATGGAATAATACAGTGCCATTAATTTTGTACTGTACCACTAGTGTTTTGGGAGCATGTGCCAATAAAAGGCAACTCTTATCTTTAGTTCCTGGGTGTCATAGTGTAAGAGCTGGCTGGAACTTTAAGCTGATAATAATTCATAAAACTTGAACAATAAAATATATAAGAATAGCCCGCATACATTATAAGACCTGAAAGACAGCATAACAAAAGAAATTGCAGCAATATGTGAATACAAATTTTATTAAAAGATGTCAGAAATGTGTGGTAGTAAAGATGCTATTTTCAACATCTTCTGTGACAAGCCATTGCCGTAGTTGAGAAATCTGTTTTGATTGAGACGATATGTGCAAGTGACTATGCTAGCTGACAGCTTGCAACTAGGTTGCTAAGCAGGTTTCTCAGCACAATGCAGTAATTATGGAAGTTTAGAGTATCACTAGAATCTAGATTTATATGCAAAATGCATTTTCTTTTTTATAGATATAAAGGTCCATGGAAATGTATACTTTTTTAAGTCACACTTTTACAGACAATTTAAGCAGAATTTGATAATGCATATAAATGAATATTCCAGGAGTACATGGGTATTTTAAATTCTTAATGCAAAGATGCATATTTTTCTGTTGAATATGGTATTAACATGTTAAGCACCAGAGTGGTCCCTGAGGCCTGCCATATGCAATTCTTGTTGGGCTGTGGTGGCCCATATGACTGCTAAGTTTCTGGACCAATTTAAGATTTCTTTAAGCCAGCAGTTCACTTAAACATAGTTTTACCTATAAATTGGATCTCTGTGGTCCTTATCTAAACATTACTACCATTGGGTTCGGAGTTGGTACATTATGGAGGTCTAAATTTCAATATAAAAAAATGTTAGCATGAATAAAAAAACTTTTATTAATTGTTGGAAAGGTAGAATAGATGACTGGAAATTTCAGTGCCACAGCTGGGATTTGAACCATGGATCTCCCAGTTTCCATCCGGTTGCTCTAACCACTGAGCTACCATGGCAACATGCCGATATGACACTAAGTTCCCCAACTGATTCGCATTTTCCCCCCAGTAAACCACAAGGAAATTTCAAATTGTATTGAGATTACATATCCCAATGGCGACTTACAATGTTGTAAACACTTTAAGTACCAGGCTTCATAGTTTCAACCACTATTAGGTCAATTAATGGAATTCAACTCCATTAATTGACCTAATTAGCCTATTGCAAATTAGAATACATGCTGTCAAATCTGTTCAACAAAACATTATTGCTTCTTGTATAAAAGTGGATGTTGCAAAACAAATTAGCCTGCAAATACATACACAAAGTGTTCCTTCCCATAATGTTTCTAAAAACAATTGAATAGTCTCATAGCAAAATCAGCCAACTCCATCAGAATCAATTTTGAGGAAAATACAAATAATCTACTGTGTCTATTGTTTCAAATTTCAAACTTTTTTTTTTAAAGGAGATGTGGTTTATGCTGCAATAATAACAGATTAATGGCAAAAATCATAGTGCAGTAATTTCAAAGAAATCAAATAAAACTGTTTGGAGTTGGTCTGTTTTGCTGTGTCATGTGCACAGCTGGCTAGTTTAGCTATGACACTATATTATTACTTTCTCCACCACGTACATAGTAGCTAGAGAAGGTATTGCAGTCCACCAAAAAGTTTCATACAGATTGTTCACCGGAAATACATGTTTTGAGGCATCCCTGAATAAAAAAAGAAATCATTTTTAGAAAAAGTGTGTGTGTGTGTGTGTGTGTGTGTGTGTGTGTGTGTGTGTGTGTGTGTGTGTGTGTGTGCGTGCGTGCGTGTGTGTCTTTCTGTGAACACCATAACTCAAAAACGAAAAGTTGGACAAATACTAAACTTGGTATTTAGGTTCACCATCTTTCAAAGTTGCAACACAAAGGATTTTCAAGAAACTCCCGCACCCCAAACTACCCTTTACATGGAACATTTTTTGATTTTCAAAAACATAGCTCATAACGATTCTGATTAAACACCATATATTAAAGATATTTACATGACAAATTGTATATCTTGAATATTCTAGGAATATCCTGTGAACTTCTCCTCTTTATTCAAAAAGAATTTTGTATAATCTTGTATAACTGGTAAATGTTAAGTGATAGACAAAAATGTAGATCTCTTTAAAACAAACAATTTATTTCAAAGAACTTTTTTTTGTGGCATAAGCCATTTCTGAGGCATCTGTTATTAATGGTTTGAATTGTTCAATACTTAGCCATTCTTTTAAGGTCCTGTAGATTTTTAGTTGTTTCTCGCAATGTCATGGAAAGATTATGAATTTTAAGGTCAGCGTATAGCATCTAGTTCTAATACATTTGGCTATTGATATTCCCTTTATATCTAGAACAAAATGTGTAATGCAGCTATTTCTGGAAAAGGTTTTTCTCGAACAAAATGAAGTAGATAGGAAAATAAACTTTCATAAGAATAATTTGTATAGCCACTAATAAGTGACAGAAGGTAGAGAAAGTCATGTAAATGTAACACATCACATTTTATTTTTTCTACAGTATACAACACAGCTTTGCAGACACAGTAATTGCAACTATGTAATAAAATATTGTTGAAAGCAAATTATATAAGAAATCACACTGCAATAATTTCAATTTCACATAGCTTTACACATTCAGGTCTGCTCCTACTACATCAAATTAAATTAAATTGAGTTTTATTTATGGATGCTCTTTTAACTGCTGTGGTTCTTAGCGTCCCATTCTATATTGGACATGAAAGACCGGTAATTTTGCTCAGAGGTCTCTTTATCAGGCTTGAGGTTCTTTTACGTGCCGTAAATCTATGACACGGGACCACCGGCTTTACTTCCCTTCCGAAGGAAGCCATGCTAAGGATTTTGACGGCTGAAAAAAATCCATCGCCCTCTGCCAGGTTTGAACCCGCAACCTTGGGAACCCTACTACATCATGCTGCTCATGTTCACAGGAAATGACTGCTCTTAACCTTGTACTCACCATTACCACCATAGGCACCATCATCTTGAAAGCTTTTCAATGCATCTAAATAGAACTGTAACCTCTGTTTAGAGTTCCATTCATTCCCAAAGTGGGTCTTTGGCAGCTTTTCAACATTTTCCAGTTTCTTATTATTAACATTAACTTTACAGGTACAATTTCTGTTTGAATAGTTTCCATAGTCTTCCCTCTTTTCAAAATGGGACGATCAGCTTCATTATCTATAGTAAAATGTGGTTTCCCATGAACATTAATCTGCTTATTTTTTGTTCTAGTTCTAGTTTGTAAAAGGGGTGGGTTTTATGCCCAAGCACTGCGACCTTAAAGACCTATTGCATATCCCCAGTCTGTTGCTCATTATGAACTTAACCAGACTGCTAACTGAGGCTTTTGATAGTTCATCTATCTTTGGAAAGTGATTGCCAAAAATACTTGCTCTTTGATTCGCAAGAGCAGGGCAATCACATAGCAGATGAGTAACAGTCTCATTTCCTTCTAGGCATCTACTACAGATAGGGTTGTTAAACAATCCCATTCTGTATAGATTATACTTTAGGGCACAGTGTCCTGTAATGAATCCTGTTGCCCATGCAAGCCTTCTTCTACTAAGACCGCGCAGGTACTTTGCCCAGCTGTTATCCAGGTCTGTAATAAACAACTTCGAATGTCTGCAACCCTCAATGGAGTTCCAGTAGTTCTTGTGTTCTGCTTTAGCCCAGCACTTAATAGCCTGTTTCACTGGTCTGTAGGACACCCCCAGTATAGGCTCCGGACCCAAAAATGGGATTTCGCTGCCAATCTTGGCTGCTTCATCTGCTTTCTCATTGCCTGGTATACCTGTGTGTCCTGGCACCCACATAAGTTGAACCTTATTGTGTTCAGCCAATGTCATTAAGGATTCCCGGCATTCTGAGACGAGCTTTGATTTTATTGATGGTGATTCAAGTGCTTTAAGAGCAGCTTGACTGTCTGAGAGGATAAGAACACTTCTTTTCTTATATCTCCTTTTAATGCTTTCCATGACACTGGCTAGGATTGCATAAACCTCAGCCTGGAAAACTGTAGCTAAGGTACCCAGACTATAAGAAATCTTGGTGCCATTACCATAAAGCCCAGCCCCCGTTCCTGATTTGATTCTAGAACCATCAGTATACCAGATAGATTGGGCCTTTGTTATTATGAGGTTTTACCAGTCTTTCCCATTCACTCCGCTGTGGATAGCAGACCGTAAATTTCAATTCAAACTTGAATCTTGGTTCAAGAATGTCAGTCCTCATGTTGAGTATCTGTTGTACATTCTTATCCCAAGGAAGCTTGAGATGATTAATATGTGATTATTAATTAATTTGGTTTGGTGACAAGACTTGCTGAAGAGGGCAGCTATTATTCTTTTCTGGTGACTATTATTCTTTTTACTTTAGACATCTGGAAATGAAACACGGCAGCATGTTTAACTCTGTATGTTTGTACATTAATGTGGACCCAGACACAGAAAAGATGGATTCATACTCTTCAGGAATCAGTATTTGCTTCCCTGTTATGTATCTGTTTCTCTATAACTCCAAAAACTTGATTTGATGGAATAAAAGAGTGACCTTGTACTGGGAGAGCCAATGAACTAATAACAGGCTGCGCAGTGTTTTTCCTGTTTGTGTTATTGGCACTCGCTGTCTACGGCTATCATAAGCACGGATGCAACTATACAACATTTTTAAAATTACTTTTAAAGGCTTTAATTACCAACTTTATGAAAGGAGGTGCTGAAACTGGCCACCATCATTGTCCATACATTTTTGGCATCTCTTTAGGAAGCTATCCATCACTCGCATTGTTCACATTGAAAAGTGCTGGTGATTTCCTGTAGTTTGTTTGTTTTAACTCTTCCAAGGTGTGTGGGTTTGTCTTGTACACACTATGTTTTAATTTACTCCAGAGATAGAAATCGCAGGGTGTTAGGTCGGAGGATCGAGGGGGCCACAAATCTCTACTAGTAATTGTTTTCAAACACACTTTCAATTGCTCTCATTGAAATATTGGCCATATGGGCTGTGACAGAATCTTGGTGAAAGAGGGCAAAATCAAGCTTCCTGTTTATTAAGTCTCTAAAAAGCGGGGCAAAATTGTATTCCCATATTTAGGGGCATGAAATGTTGACTCGATAAAACTGGCCCCTAACTCTTTCTCTGCTCATGATGCACCATACACCAATATTTAGATTCAGTATCTTCCAGAGATGCGACACGAAGGTTATCAAGAAAATCTCCCCACCCCAAATTACCCTTTACATGGAACATTTTTCGAAAATTTTAATTTTCTCAAAAATGGCTCTAACGATTAAGATACTTTTATGACAAATAAAATGTATATCCTGAATTTTCAGGGGATTTCTCCAAAAGTATTCTTCATTGTGAACGACTTTTGCATAACTGGTAAACCATAAGAATAGACAAAAGTTTACTACACAAAAAATGTAGATCGCATTAAAATACACAATTTATGTCATATACATTTTTTTTGTTGAGTGAACCATTTTCGAGATATTGCTTGTTATTCCCTTAAATTTTCCAATACCTACTTATACTTTTTCTCAAATTGGAATTCGTTATTCATTTTTTTTTGTCCTGGTAATGCAAAGAGCATGGAATACTCCACATAGCAACCAGCTCTTAAAATATTTGACTATCGCTAAAGCCTACCAATTCCCCTTGCATCTACAAGAACTTAGCAATAAAGATTAACATCTCAATAACTCAATTAACATGAAGCATACGGAGAATAAGCATTTGTAAAAATAGTTTGTACAAGAGTAGAGAAGGTCATGGAGTGTAACGCATCAGATTTTTTTTATTTCCTCATGGAGGAGTACTTCATGAAAAATACTAGGTTTGTCAGAGCTCCAATAATAATTATTTTGTGTACACACATATTCATGAAGGCGAAACCAAGCCTTGTCAGAGAAAAATATTAAACGTGGGTCTATTTCGCCATTGTATACACTATTGAGGCTCCACTCACAGAATGCGTGGCTATGTACAGATCACCAGGTTGAAGAGCTTGTGCCACAGTTATTTTATATGGTTTTAACTTCAACAATTTTGCAGCTCTTTGCACAGTGCCATAAGAAATGCTTACCTGTTGTGAAAGATGCCTAAGCGATTTTTGGGAGGAAGTCTCCAAACAATGGCCGATGTCGTCTAATGTTTCTTTTATAAGAACCCTATGCTGTCTTTTAGATTTCTTACACTGAATACTTCCATGGCCTGAAATTTATTATAAAGCTTATGGATTGTTGTATGGCCTGGAACTTTTACACCCAGAAATCTCTCTGCAAATCATATTTTCACTTGGTGAGTGACGTAGTTAACGCATACAAATTATAAATAAATACATGCTGCGTACAGAAAACATATACTGAGCCATAATATATTTTGTGGCTAAATATAGGACAAAATAATAAGTAACTCATAATAACTGAATTATACCATATCACTGTCGACTCAATACTGCAGAGCCAGAACAGAGCAAAGCCACGTCAGTAGCGTGATCTTGATTGCAGCTGAAGTATGTATCCACATGCCCAGTGTAAACACACAGAGCAGCCGGCTCTTAGTTCATTGGCTCTCTCACTGGGAATACTAGTTCTACTTCTTTCACAATGATAACAGCTTCACAATGCAACCACTAGTATACCATTTAAATCGCTGACATACTGTTTTAAATTTATTTTATAATTTTGTAGTGTTGTATATTCATGCATTTAATTCAGTAAAATGTGATAAAAGAGAGAACAAAATCACAAAATTACAAATGGAGATGGCCTAAATGTTTTACATCATAATATCCATAAGAAAATCAGAGAGTTGGTTGGTTTTGATGTAACACATATAAACATATCCATGCATTGGGGTAGGCCACCTTTGCTATGACATGCCATTTTTAAGACCCGATTACTATGGAATTTTGTCAAGCTGGTTTAAATTCTTATTAATGATACTCAATTGCAATATTGTGATTCCACAAACACCTTAATGGCTGCTACTCTTGGATATTGGTTATTTTCATGTTGCTACTGTCAACCTTTCAACTTTCTAAGTTGATATTGAATCTTCAAATAAATAATTTTCACATGAACAAATATGAGTTTGGAGCATTTTTTTTATAATAGTCCACACTTTATTGAAAAAAGGTTTCTATCAAGCAACTGCAATAATCAGTTTATTTCTTCAAGCATTAAAACATATGGTTTTAAAATTAAAACATTAAGGTGATTCTTTTACTTCTTCTAATACACTGAAGAACACAATGATTGAAAGAATATAGATTAGATAGAGTAACTATTTTAGACCCATAATGAAAATAAAGAGATGCACCTTGCTATTGCCTACAACTCGAGTCTTAGGGCAGGTATGGGCATTGTCACTGCAAGCCAGGTGACCACCAACCCTCCCCTTCCCTTCTCATTTGTTGTTTGCAATACATAAGCAATCTTCTAACCCTGTGGTGGAACACTGTTGTATGCAATTATGAGATGCATTCTTTAAGAGTTGGTCAGACATGCAGGGAAGAATGGGCTCTTTCATATTTTATATATTGCAGCATACAGTACATACTTTTGTATGTACTGTAAAAACTATACGTACTGAGTATGGTTTGTCATTTTTCCTGCAAGTTTATGTGATATTATATTTATTTCTTCAATTTGATAAGAACTACGAGATATTTTCAGCTTCAAATCTTTATTACATAAATAATAATGAATAAAACACTTGATTTTGTTTTGTCATTTAATGCATATTTGCAGTTTAATAAACAGGCATTTCTAGCTTTTCAAAACTAAGGTTCAGCATTACGCCACTGCCCAGATAGAGGGATAGTTACATTACATCACAGTACCCCTCTACAACCCACTCTGCTGGATGTGACATGTGGCTTGTCCATATCTGTCCTAGGAGAACTCCTGTACAGCTTCTCCAAGCATGTCTATAAGATTATAAAGCATGAGTTAATAGCAACAGACTAATTATATTAAAAAAATGAAGTTAGTGACAGTGAAACCTACATTTCCCAAAATTCATAACCTGAAAATTAAACGAGATCTATTGTAAATTATATAATTCGCCTACTTACAACTTAGCTAAATGGTTAAATAAACAATTCATGCTTTTGATAAATTTGAGAGTTTAAGACCATTAATACAGTATTATCTGCTAAAATTTGTTCCTTTTGAATGTAACTGCTTTATTTCCAAGCAATCCTAGGAAAACTGTAGGATTCTTTGAAAAAATGGTTAAGTTCTATAGAATTAAATGATGAATTAATAAATGATTTTGTTAAAATTATTAATCTTTGTGTGGATCAAATTTTTTCAATTTTAATGGAAAGTTCTATCAACAAACTTGTACCTCAGCAATGGGTAGTCCACTTTCAGCTTTTCTTGATCTTCTCATGAGCAATTTTGAAATACAACTAAAACATTCCCTTTAATTTTTAAAACTTTATTTAGACATATTTTTGCTATTGTTTCTGATAAACACATAAATGATGCTTTAAAACTTTTAAATTTACAAGATAAAGCTATAGAGTTCACGTTCGAAATTCAAAATTATGGTTGCCTCCCTTTTGTGGATTTAACAATAATAAAAAATAACAATAAACAGAATGCTGACATTTATAGAAAATCAACTCGTACTGATAACAACATAAAAATTAAAGAGTTTTAACCCTTTTCCACACATATTTGCAATTTTTAATAGCTTAATATCCCTTAGTAACGACGAATTTAATAAAGAATATAAACACATTATCAACACTGCTTTAATTAACGGTTTAATATTGATTTTATGAATAGAAAATTCAGAAATTTAAATATCAAAAAGCTGTTAAAGAGTTACTCTTTACTACGGTTACTCTTAAAGAAATAAAGGATAGTTATATTTTTAAAATATTTACTTATATTTGGGGAAATAAAAAATTCACAGAAAGTTTTGAAGAACATGGTATAAAACAAGGTTCATTCTGAAAGTTTTGAGAATGAACACAATAAAATTTTAAAAATTTAGATCTGATCACTGCATCTTTTCTAAGTATTCTCCAGTGCATTCTATACAATGTCTCATCCTTTCAAACCACTTTTCA